>LR812539.1:32128542-32146042 GCA_903798195.1 Danio kyathit
CGTCAACATATTGGGGCGTTACGACCCACACAGACCGCAGGTCAGCAGCGCCCCCTGCTGGTCTCACCAATGTGGTTATATTTTGTTATACATTTTATTCACAAAAATTTAGTAAAGGTTTTTTAATTCTCAAAGCACTTTACACTTAAAAGATACATGGATTAAACAACATGTGTATAACAGTAAAAGTGTAGCTGGTCAAAACATTCATTCATTTTTCTTTGACTTAGTCCCTTATTCACAGTATCAGGGGTCGCCACAGTGGAATGAACCACCAACTATTCTGGCATATGTTTTACGCAGCGGATGCCCTTCCAGTCGCAATCCAGTACTGGAAAACAGCCATACACTCTCACATTCATTACAGTCAATTTAGTTCATCCAATTCACCTATACCGCATGTCTTTAGACTGTGGGAGAAACAGGAGCACCCGAAGAAAACCCTCGCGAACATGGAGAGCACATGCAAACTCCACACAGAAATGCCAATTGCCAAATGCAAAGTGCTAACCACTGTACTACCGTGCCAGCTCAGTCAAAATATTTCAAATACAGTGGTTCCTTATTATTTGTGGGAGTTACGATCTAAAAATAACCCGCAATAGGCTAAATCCACAAAGTAGTCAGCTTTATTTTTATACACTTTTCTCAGACAGACATTAACAGTTTCACACTTTTCTCTCTCTTTTAAACAATGTCAAATTTGAATCCCTTGTGGGAAAAATAAGTCCCGTAATATAGAATGAAACCAAATATCAAAACCATATGATCTTCATTTATTTATTCTGTAATGGCGCTCTACAGCCGCGTAATTCTACCTTCATTTAGCATGTACAGAAGTTCAACTTTTGTGCGATGGTTAGCATCTTCCTCTGCTTTTTGGGTGCTACCACAGGTGCCTTCGACGGTGCAGAACGTTTCGTCGACATTGTGGGGAGAAAACTTGCAAACATACAGCACAGCATACAGAGTCACACTGCTAGCCATCGAAGACTTATGTAAGTTTGGCAAGCTGAACACATTCTGTACTGTACAGGAGACACTGCACTGAGAAGAATGATTGACAACGCTCTACAGCCAATCAGGGCGCCGAATACAATGCGCTAATCAGAATGCAGAACACAATGCACTGTAGAAATAAAAGCATGTCAAATTGCACGAAAAACAATCTGCGAAACTGCGAGACCATGAAAAGTGAACCGCGTTATAGTGAGGGACCACTGTACTAAAACACACACTAAAAATGCAAACCTCGTAGATAGACGAGTCTTAAAAAGTGTGTTTTTGTGGTTGATTTAAACACCTTTCAAGATTCTGCATTACTTATTTTATAGGAGATGAAATTTGAAGGAATTTAACAAGTTTTTGACCTTAAATTATTGTTGGTCTATATCTCAATAGGTTTTTCTTGTATGTAAACTATCATTAAAGGTGCAGTACGTGATTGTCTTGAGAAACATTTTTTTTGTTGTTCTGGTTGAAAGTCTCTTCACATTCCAATTGTACTGATTAAAGTAAATGATCCAAATGTATTTTTGTGTGTTTTTGTATTCTGGGTAAGGCTTAAGACAAAAAATGTTCATCCAATTAAAATAGTGTCAGGCGTACATGTACATCTCCCATAATTCTGATCAGTGGCGTAGCGGATGAGATCGTCCTCGGCATCGTCCCCATTGATTCAGATCTTCACCAGGGGGCCCCCCACATTTTGCTCTACGCCACTGATTCTGATACGTAGCTCAAACTGTCTGTCAGCAAATGCAGATTTGAGCTACTGCGCACCTGTTTGTACGCAGCTCTGCCGTTTGTGCATACACGTGCTGCACGTTCACGAGAGAGAGCGAGCGCGAGAGCGAGTGGTAAAAACATGCTGAATCGAACACCATGGCTGAAATATTTCTTTTAGACAGGTAATGCTATGTTTTATAACTATTTTTGTCACGCAGAGCTGATGTAGATTAGGGTGTTATGAATGGGTTATATGCACAGAAGTGTTGTTCAGCCACTGAAATCTTCCGGCGAAAGGTTGATGTGACTATTTTCAGTTTCATAAGGGCCTTTTACAGCATCGATAATGTAGATTTTTATTTAGTTTAACACCAAAACATAAGTAAATAGCGCTATTTTGCCTAGCCTGCTTTACTGAGCTGAAGATGGTTTTATATTCACATTGGTTCATTTTTTAACAATGACAACCTGTGACACGTTCCATATATTGTTTACCGCTACTCTGAATATTCGGTCAGAAATAGCATGTAAGTATGGCTTAGAAATGAGTGTAATAATAAGTGTAATTCCTGAGCGCCGCAGGCCAAGCTTTAGCTTTAGCTGAACACATGAGAGAGGTTTCTGCTGTCATCTTTAAGGTGCGCGCTTATGTTTTCAGGAGGCGTGGCTTTGGACGGCATGGGAGGGACGGTGTTTCAGATTTATGCTAACAGGCTAGCATTGTGGCAGATCACCTACTGCACCTTTAAATAATTAAATCATTAAATAACATTCATTAAGCTGTTAAACCTTATTTAGTTGTACATTTATGCATCTATTTTTTTCTATTTTCTTTGTTTTTTGATGCTTGAAACAAAACATATCTGTGTTTGACCCATATAAGACATTCAAATGTCCTTAATAGCAAAATCTATAGCAAAAACTGGGGCTCAGTTTATACATCCCTATATTTTTTTAGGTTCATTGTGAACAAAGCACAGTGTGGCACACTGTAATATATAGTATATTTTATTACAGCCATAGAACCCTGTAAAAAGAGAGCTTAAAAAAGTGGACTTTCGAATTTAAACTAAATTTAGACATTTTATATTACTAAGGTGGTAGCAAAGTTGGAAAGGCTCTTTTGAGCTTCTGGCTTTTCAGTAAGTGAAGGAAATGTGAAGATAAAAAAGGAAGCTGTGAGGATCTTTGGCAGTCTTCAGCGCTGGTTCAGCAGGAGGCGTTAACTGCTGTGGAGTTTCTAAAGCACCTCCTACTCTTTACACACCTCTTACACCCCCCACCTAGTGCGAGCAGAAAGCAACATTTATTTATTTATTACAGTTATTTAGCAAAGGCCGTTTCACATGACTCAAAGTTAGCATAATGTGCTGCTTTGACCTCCATGACAAAAACATTCAAGCTAGTGTCATGGAATAAAGTTGATCCAGGTTGATTTATGAGGTTCTTTTTTTATTCTAAAACATCATTAAAATAAGACTTACGTGCAAAGTTAAAGCTGTTATTGCAAAGACAGACGTTTTATGTGTCTCACAGATTGTCTGACGATCACTGGCTGCTTTTTAAAAGGTCAGTGTCAAATGAGGTCAAAGGTTCAGTAGTTTGAACTTTAGAAGTGGCATTACAACTATATTTGATGATAACTTCACTTCATTGAGTTTTATATATTGGGGAAAGGGCTTTAAAGCACACACACACAAAAAATCTGCTGTTACTATACTTTACTCTTCATTCAAGATAAGGCTGCACAGTATATCGTTTCAGCATCGATATCGCAATGTGCGCACACGCAATAGTCACATCACAAGATATACAATGCTGAGTCTGAATTGTAGTGAAACAGGAGCCACAGATTTGTATTTAATTACTGTATTTATACGGAATATATACAATTTATGCAAAAAAAAAACATTAGTTTTGTTATGTTTCTAGTCCAAATATCTACATTTCAAAGCAAAAAAATATTATGGCTGATAACTTTGCTTGTTTTAAGGAAAACTCTTAATTTTGACTTATTTCTTCTCAAGTTGAAAACTAAACAAAAGTTTTACTTAATCTTGAATTTTCTGATATTTGGACTAGAAACGAGACAAAGCAAAGTTTATAAGCATTTCAAAGCATTTATTCTATTGCGATTTTTCAATTTCTTTACCTTAATACTGTTATATGCTCCCCAGAAAACCTGCTATACAAACTATCTTGTGAAACTGTATTCATATCGCAATATGTATCGCAGAAAAATATATATTGCAATATCAGATATTTCCAATATCATGCAGCCCTAATTCAAGATGTTGGTGACATTTTTTCTTCAATGGAACATTAAACGTTTTTTTATTTTTATTTATTTATTTACGTTTTTTTTTTTTTTTTTTTTTTGGAAACCGTGACCCTTGGTTGCCAGTCAATATCTACCAACACTTTGAGGGTCCAAAAAAACAAATACAAATGCAAAACGAAACAAAATGAATGCCTGTTATTCCTGATGATGCATCATTTGTCACATAATGATGCATGCATGACGCAAACTCACTGTTTGTTTTCAACAGAGAGGAAATATAGATGTTTTGTATTGTTTATAAAGCTGCTAACTGTGTTTTTCCTGGAAACTGCGATATGCAAAAAGTGTTAGCTTGTGTGTGAATTTGTGCCTGCATATACATCATTATGCAACAGGAATTTCACGCTCCAGACAGTCGTGAACATGCTCAAGACCATTTGACAAGCTGTGGATTAAATGAGCAAAATATCACATGAGTATAGCTTTGCAACATGGCTTGAATCACAGCCGTGTTGATATAGAGCTGTATAACATACATACAATTGTGTTAATGCATTTACAGCAGTTTGATTGTACTAGTGTGTAAATGAAAATAAACAACCACATAGTGTTTTAAAAACCATTTTGTGTTAGGATAACTACTTATTTAATAACTACTTTATTCCACAATGAACTCAAATCTCAAGTTGACTGTTTTGGCAGCTGAGTAAAAGTCCAAATATCACTTTGGGTAATTACGAAAAGTCTCTTGCATTTTTCATAGAACAATTGATGATAGAAAAACATTGGATTGAATGAACATGGTAGAAAATGATCCTCCTCAGAGAATGTATTTCTCATATATTACTCCAATGAAAATATCAGAAACTTATTTTTATAACTTTTTACGCAGATAATCATTCACACTATCTTCATAAACCGCATACTGTATTTAAGTCTAAACAACCTCATTCTCACCTAAAAATGTATTCAAACTACAATATGAAGCAAATGATGTAGCATTTACACATACTGTATCTAGTGAGTTTATTCCTCCACCATTACACTCACAGTGAGGAAAACTGTAGAAATTGATAACCAGGAAATTGGTTTCTGTGATCATACATGGCTAGAAAGACCCGTCACCCAATCAGATTTGAGAACCAGAATAACCTGTTGTATAAAGGTAACAACTTTGTAAATAATGTAGTTTCATATACAAACCAATTGTTTCACTTAATAAATCTAATTGCCTAATGACCCTAACCTGCCTAGTTTACCTAATTAACCTAGTTAAGCCTTTAAATGTCACTTTAAGCTGTATAGAAGTGTCTTGAAAAATATCTAGTCAAATATTATTTATTATCATCATGGCACAGATAAAATAAATCAGTTATTAGAAATGAGTTATTACAACTATTATGTTTAGAAATGCGTGAAAAAAATCTTCTCCGTTAAATTGAAATTGGGGAAAAAATAAACAGAGGGGCTAATAATTCAGGGGGGCTAATAATTCTGACTTCAGCTCTACTTCCATGTATTTCGAGAGAAGTTGACGAATTAACATGTTGTAAATCCAGCAACTCTAATCTCTCCACTGCAACACAGAATAGCAGTGCCCATCACATGTACACATATCTAAACAGTGCTATACACATGCTTACGAATATTTATGAAATGGAATTACAGATATTTCAGAATATTATTAGGGAAGGCAAGGCAAGGCAAGTTTATTTATATAGCATTTTATACACCGAGGCAATTCAAAGTGCTTTACATAAACAGGAATAAAAGAAACAAGTATAAGAAAATAAAAACAAATAATAACAGTGATTAAAACAGATAAAAACATTAAAATGTGTTAAATCAGGTTATAAAAGAATGAAAAAGAAAAGAAAAACATGATAATGGGATCTGTCAGACATAGCACAGTGCTCATTTAGTAAAGGCACAGCTAAACAGATGTGTTTTCAGTCTTGATTTGAATGTGCCTAATTTTGGAGCACATCTGATCATTTCTGGAAGCTGATTCCAGCAGCGGAGGGTGTAATAGCTGAAGACGGATTCAGCCTGCTTTGAATAAACTCTTGGAATTTCTAGTTTACATGATCCTAAAGATCTGAGTGATCTGTTTTGTTTTGTTTGTTTACAGTGACTATATCTGTATAGTATTGAGGTCCTAGGCCATTTAGTGATGTAGAGACAAGTAATAATACTTTCAAATCTATTCTGAATGTAACTGGGAGCCAGTGTAAAGACCTGAGGACAGGTGTGATGTGCTCAGATTTTCTGGTTCTGGTCAAAATCCTGGCAGCAGCGTTCTGGATGAGCTGCAACTCTCTGACTGTCTTTTTGGGAAGGCTAGTAAAGAATCCATTACAGTAATCCACTCTGCTGCTGATAAAAGCATGAACAAGTTTCTCTAAGTCCTCACTGGAAACAACGCATCTAATTCTTGCAATTTTTTTTTAGATGATAGTATGCTGATTTAGTTACTTCTTTGACATGACTATTGAAACTCAGATCTGACTCCAGAATCACACCAAGATTTTTGATCTTATTTTTTGTTGTTTGACTCTCAGAGCCAAGGTACACATTGAGCTTGAAAACCTCATCTCTGTTCCCAAGAGAACATTTTATTAAGACGTTTGTCAATATTTGCACAAAATGGAAAAAAGAAACGGCGATGCAGTAGGTAGTCCTGTCGCCTCACAGCAAGAAGGTCGCTGGTTCGAGTCTCGGCTGGGTCAGTTGGCGTTTCTATGTGGAGTTTGCATGTTCTCCCTGCGTTTGCGTGGGTTTCCTCCGGGTGCTCCGGTTTCCCCCAGTCCAAAGACGTGCGGTACAGGTGACTTGGGTAGGCTAAATTGTCCGTAATGTATGAGTGTGAATGAGTGTGTTTCCCAGAGATGGGTTGCGGCTGGAAGGGCATCTGCTGCATAAAACATATGCTGGATAAGTTGGCGGTTCATTCCGCTGTGGTGACCCCAGATTAATAAACGGACTAAGCCGAAAAGAAAATGAATGAATGAATGAAAAAAAGAAACAAAAACATTACATGCATAGTTCATCAGGGCTGCAGTGTTGCATGGTAAACACAGCTTGACACAGCTCAGTGGAATCTTTAAAGCAATGTGTATTTAGCAGAGTATTTAACACTTACATGTGAAAGGGTTTATTTTGTACTGAAGTAAAAAGCCACCGAAATCTTAGCATGGAATGGAGGTAAATAAATTAAAAACATACATTTTTGGGTTGAACTATCCCTTTAAAAGATGTCATATGAGGATTTTATGATCTACTGAGTGAAGGTAGGGCAGATTTTGAGTGCATTTGTCGCAAACCACTATGTAGCAATGCATGTGGGCTACCATGATATTTTAAGTCTCCTATTTTCTCTGCAATGTGTCATGCTGAGAGGACACAAAGCTGTGACAGTGTTATCTCACATTGTCTTTTTGTCCTTGCTGTGTTGTAATCTTCCCCTTTTTTATTTCCTGAGCCATTCGTGTATATGCTGCCCGTTGCATAAATTTCTGTCCTCATATGTCCACAATGCACAGTCATTGTGCACGAATTAAAGACCAGCATCACCATTCCCAAACATCCTCTGTCCAAATGAAACCCTGGAAACATAATACAGGTTAAAGCCTTGTGAAAATCCCCAGCAAATGAAAGACACAGAGTCCAGAAACATTTGTCCATGCTTTTTTTTTCTAAGGTTGATAAGCTTTAAAGGGTTTTGTCAGGCAGGGAAGCTGGTTTACTGGGCAGTGCGCCCTCAGAAGGGAACAGAATCCATGCTGAGCTTCATTCTCCAGCAGTCCCACAGCGCACTGGATGTAGCTGGCCGACAGAAGCGCTCTCTCTCACTGCGGTGGGACAACCTCCTGGGGCCCTGCGAGCTCTCGCTGTCACCGTGTCCGGCGCTGTGTCCGAAAATGCTACAGCAAGCAGCAAAGGGCATGTACACAGTGAGACATGTTGTTGTTGTTGTTGTTTGGACCATAATGCGCTACTTTTGTTTTGTTTTTTTATGAAAGTTTTGCCTTTCTTCGCAAAAAGTCTGGATGTCCTGAGGGCATATTATTTTTACAACATCTAATTTGCATACATTTCTTGTTTCAAGTTTATATTAAATCAAAATGGACACTATTTGATCGTATTGGGAATGGATAATTGGTGCAGTTTACCTAAAAACCTGCAACTTTATATTCCTCTTTTATAACAGATTTCCCCCCTTCTACCACATGCCATTTAATTCTTAAAGCCCATTTTTCATGCTTTGGGTTTACATTTTTATGACAAGAAAAATTTGGTTCATGTTGAAAATGTCATCATGTGACAGCTAAAAATATAGTCATTGTATATTCATTTCAAGAGTTCACACTTAGATGATGATTGATTATAAAGCTTGTTTGGCATGCTGTCCCGGGAGAGAGCCCTGAGCTCATAAGATCCTCAAGCCCGGTGCTCCCTCCCGTTTGCAAGGCTAGAGGGGAGTTTGAGCTCAGGTAGATCTCGAGAACTCCCCTGCTATAGTAGCTAATGAACAGATAGTTATTGCTCTCAAGAGATAACTACTTACTAGGAGCATGTCTATGCTGCTGATTTGGATTGGTCAATTAACTTAAATTGCATGTTTTTGGACGGTTGGGAGGAAACAGGGGAACCTGGGGGAAACCCACGTGAACACGGGGAGAACATGTAAACTCTGCACAGAAACGTCGGCTGGCTTGGTAAGGACTAGAACAAGTGACGTGCTTGCCACCCATCTATGAAAGGAGGAGGAGTAGGGGTGGAAGGGGGGATTCTTCACAACGAAGATGGCTGTTATATGGAACTTAGGGTATTTATAGTGGCTTAGGAATCGTCTGATTGGTGAATCATAAATTGAATAATGCGGGGCCGGCTGCAAGCAATCATAAGCATGTGATCTTCTCGAAATTAGTTTATAAAAAACTTCACTTATTGTTATATTGTATTTAAATCACTGTGAAAAATATTAATCAGGGTGATACATGTACTGGGCATGTAACAGAAATATCATGAAAATATCAGTATCATTTGATCTTTTTTGACAAGGAAAGTTCATTTGCAATATCTTGTGATGTGACACTTCCACAAAATAGTAATATTTGTTTAAATATTTGAAAATATGAATTATGTTGTAAACACGTATATATTTTAAGTATGATGTAGGTGCCAAGTGATGTGATACTTCAAATGTTTAATGGTGTAAATGTATGATTCTTTGTTTTTGAAAAAAAATACCTTGAAAAATATATTTAAGTAAAACTAAATAAAATACTATCAATAATTTATAATCCATTATTCAGTGGTTAGCACTGTTGCCTCACAGCAAGAAGGTCGCTGGTTCGAGTCCCGGCTTTGCCAGTTGTCATTTCTTGCTGGAGTTTGCACGTTCACCCCGTGTTGTCGTGGGTTTCCTCCAGGTCCTTCGGTTTCCCCCACAGTCCTAAAACGTGTGAATTGAATAAACTAAATTGGCTGTAGTGTAGAGTGTGAATGAGAGTGTATGGGCATGTTTCCCAGTACTGGGTTGCAGCTGGATGGGCATTTGCTGTGTAAAACATATGCTGGATAAGTTGGCGGTTCATTCCGCTGTTGCGACCCCTGATGAATAAAGGGACTAAAGGCTAGTTTGTACTTCTGCATCGAGCGATCACCGTGACCCGTGATCTTTAGTTTATACTTCTGTGTGCTGTTTTTTGCCCTGCAACAACACTTCCGAAACTCTAGCTGGAAGTAGGTTATGTTATGTTCTAGTGATGCCACAATTCTCAATGTAATATTGAACCGTTCGGTGCGACATCCACGATTCAATACACGCTTGTGAATTGCGGTTTTCTCGGTTTTACGTTTAAATAATTTATGTGCGTTTTATTTCTCTCCGAATTGACTGTTTGTGTGTGCCTGTAAGTCCACGAGCTGAGTTGAGGAACACTCCTCATTTTACCGATCCCCCACCTCAACCTCCCTCCTCCCCGTCCACTGTTCACTTTCATTTTCTTCCGCGATTCCCCAACCCTCTTCACGTTCGTCCGCAACACCCCCACGCTCTTCACTTTCGTCCTTAGTTTGCAACACCCCTCCGCCATCCAACGCCCTCTCCCGCTCTCCACTTTCGTGCGCGACACCTCTCCATCCACGGGTAACATGCCGGATCTGTTACCCCGATCTGTATCGGGACCTCGCAATTCACAAATTCAGCACTGCGTATAGCCTACTCAAACGGAAACACTTCCAACATGACTGCACATCTGCGGCGCTATCACCCAGCAATATCACTCTCTGAAGGCAGAATAGCAGAGAAGGTAATAAAGTCCTCCAATCCCTCGCTGAATCTTCCCAGCAAACACTCTGTTTCCGAGAGATACATACATATGTTTATTTGAAATGGTAAATTTATGTTTATTAACTTCACATTCATGTTTATTTTCAAAATGCAAGAATTTATGTGTTGCCCAGTTTGTACATGGGCTACCAGCAGCTGTGAGATTTCAGTGTTCATTTTTTTATTATACAATACACCAGGAACTAGTGTACGTTTCTTGGCTTTTAAGTAAAATAAAGGAGTATTGCAATAAATTGTTTTTATGTTTTTCTCCTATTGCATTAAGTATAAAATAACAAAAAAAAAAAAAACCCACAAGTGTCAAGCCATCAGAACCGAACCGAACCGAAAACCGTGTTAAAAAACCGAGGTATGTATTGAACCGTAGGCTAACTGTATTGTTGCATCCCTATTATGTTCCGTTATATGGAGATTCTTCGCGGGTGTTTTGTTTTTTCTGAATGCTACCTTAATGTGCAAGTAACTGAAATTCACTCATTTAGAGGCAGGAACTGGCAGACGTGCCACAACTTTAATCATAAGGTAAACACAAAACATCAGTTTCCATCTGGAGCTACTCCACAGGACTCTACACTTGTAAACACTAGCTGCATCCTAAACCGCCTACTACTCAGTAGGTACTGCATTTGAATTTAAACGTACTACTCGGTTGTTAGAAAAGTACGTTCTATAGGATATAATGTGAGCAGTATGAATGGAATTCAGACGTACTACATTCGCCATTTTGTCATGGTAACGTGACCTTCTTGCGTCAGTTGCGTCGCTTAACTCCCATTCATGAATTCTCTCGTTGGGCATTATGGGATAGCGCAGCATGCATGGTATGGACACTTCAGAATCTCGCCGAAAGTAGTAGGCCATCCGGGTACTTCTGCCATACTGATTTTCAAATTCTATGAATTCAGACATACTGCTCGGCTCACATACTGATTTTAGCGTATTATATAGTATGGAAGTATGCGGTTTCAGATGCAGCCAATCACTCCATCGGGCTTGCGGCTCTCATCAACGCCCACACTCGTCACAGCTGCCAAGTCGACCAAATCACAGAGCTTGCGCTACGTGTCGTTGCGACGTGGTTACATTTTTTGAGAGGTGCATGTCAGTGCGGCCACGGAAAAGGCTATGCGACCGCACAAAGGCTGCGCCGGACCATACAGTATGCGTGCACTTGACACAGAAGTATAAATCAGCCTAAAGCTGAAGGAAAATGAATAGTTTTCTAAAATATTAATTAGTGTGTAGTCTCATGTGTTGAGAATGTGATATAAACATTTTTTAAGACAATATCAGTGTTATTGTCAGTTAATCGTTTTACAACAAGGACTGTTACGTTCAGTTTGTAAAATCAGATTTTAAGTATTTGAATGACTTTTTAATATGTCAAAAAACGAAAATGATTTTTACTTGGTTAATACTACATTAAGTTTTTTTTGCTTGTAGCATACAACTTTTAACATAAAATTCTGACATATTTTAAAATGATTCTTTTTTTAAAGTATATTTTTGCCATGGACACTCTTGCTTTTATTTTTCCCACCAACAGCTCAAAGGTCATGAGCAGTAGGGTCAGGGAGGTTGCGAGCAGCGCTTCAAAAATTCAGTACATGCGTGACCTTTCTCAGTTCTTCTCTGAATATCGAAGATTCTTTCTTTACTTCCAAGCTTCACCGATATGGGCTCCCCAGTTCCCTGCCCTCTCTTTTCCCCATTAGAGCTGACACCACACTTATTCATGTTTTCATAATGCTCTAATTATTGCTGTCTCTCCACCTGACGCACAGTCACAATAGATTATAAACCCGTTTGCCTTCTTGCTCCTTATCAGTTCATTTTAATCCTCGCATTTCCCCAATCAATAAATTGAATTAAATCATTAGCTTCTGCCTGCCCTCCCCTTGACAGCCACATTCCCGCTTTCAAGCTGGCCGCTCTAATTAGCGGCACATTACGTGGTGGCTACATGAAAGCAGCGCTGCTTGCCGTTTCAAAACAAAGACCACCACAATGGCAGCTGGAGATCACAGCACTGCTGTTGGTCCGTTTGTTTCTCTTTTTTTTTTTTTGAAGCGTGTGGCTGTATCGCTCCCAAGCTCAGACTTGTACCTGAATAAACACCACACACACACACACACACACACACTTGTGTTCAGCGGAATATAGATGTGAAAGCTACACGCGCGTGATGTTTTATTTATTTGTATTTTCGCTCTGAGCTTACGCCGCCCTGACATCATGATCAAAGGTGAGAAATGTTTTGCCTTGGCAGCAGGGTCTTCCACGTGCGAGTGCGCTGATCTGGGAGAGAAATGGACTTTGCATCTCCCACGCGGATGGCAGCGGCACGCTCTCGCAGTGGGCTTGCACGTAGAAGAAATAGAGAACGGTGAAGATCTTTTTCCTTTTGTGGCTCACAGAGAGTCTACAGCCCTTGTAGAGCGGTATGGTTTTTTTCTCTCTCTCTCTCTCACTCTCTCTCTCGCTCGCTGTCTCTGTCTATCTTTTTCTTTTGAATGAAAGCGAAAGAGCATGGCTAACCAGCTGGATCCAAGAACAATCAACACCCCGCACCATCAGGGCCTGCTTTCATGATCCCATCGCCTCAAAAATCTCTAATGATGCCCGATTATTTCTTTATTTATTTCCCCTTTTATTTATTTCTTTATTTATTTATTCATGGTGCTCTCTTTTTTTTGCACGCGGCTTTGAACTCTGCTGTTGCGGGCAAGAACAAACGCGTGCGAGTGCTCTCGGTGTCGTAAATGGTCTGTCGATCGGCCTGGAATTTATCTGCGAGTGGGGGGCGGATGGGGATGGGGGAGACGGCAGGCTTTCATCTCTCTCTTTCGCCCATGTCTCTCTTTCGCCAATCTCTCCCTTTCTTTCTCTCTCTTACACTCAGCACCATTTACTTTTCACGCTCAGCCTCACACACCGGCAAAGCGAGCCCTAATGGACTCCTCATTATTCTGGGCCGAAAGGATTCCGTTCCTCTGCGTAATTAGGAGAGGGAACCGTAAGTTAGGATCGACGTGAGATTCTCAAGTGAGCTTGATCCACGTTTAAGCATGGAAGTGACTTGTGTGTTGGATGCAAGTGTACAGGTGTTTTTCAGCTTCATAAAATAAGCATTATACAGCATATATGAAGTCATATTGGAACATTATACCATGCCTGCATTTATTTAGCCTCTTTTTAAAGGGCTCATGTGTAGTAGCGAGGCTAAATACAGGCCAGGGTGACAATGGCCCACTTTAATGGCTGGTTCATCCAATTAAATGAAACACACAAATGTTGTGTGTGTGTCCGTGTGTAGAGAAAAAATGAGAAAAGGTCTGAATACATGACAGTAATCACAATAATATATGAATTTAAGAACACTTGTCATGCACTAGTTGTCAATTTAAGCCTTCAATTCCAATTCAATTTAATCCTCCTTCTGTAAAACTGTTCCTGATTGGTCTTTACTCATCATCTCTATCCACTACTCAACCACCATACTTAAGATCTAGTTTGCAATGGTTAAACTTCCAGACCTTTGTAAATGGTGTGGGAAAACACAGTATTATTGTGTCACAGTCAGATCTCTATCCCCTATTGCTTTGGCCACTCAACCATGTAATGCCACTCAGTTAGAATTTTCTCAAGGTCTACCCAACTCCCTGCAGATCCTTCGCAGACCCACAGTTTGGGAAACCCTGACTAAATATAATATTATATTATTATATCTTAATTTGACACTTTTTGTTGCAACAATGTATTTTCATTCTCGTTGTGTTTTAGATATATACGTTTGCAGCCAGACCCTTCTCTGTTAATATGAAAACAATCAATGTGAAATCGATAAACAAGTTGGATCAAAAAGTAATCAAAAATATATTCAGATTACATTACCTAAAATGTTTACCTATATGTCACTAAATACAATTTTCATCATGGCATTTGTAATAAAATGTATCATTTAGTACAGCATTCTGTACAGGGGTATACTGGGACACACTGTATACTGTAGGGGTAGACTGGAACAAAATTCCACACTCACCCAGGCTATCATTTGGTAAATGTACTATCACTGGCTGAGGAACAGTATGGAGCAAGTCAAATCAGTTGCCAGGCTACTGGGAATTCTCCCAGTGCTCCCGATGGCCAGTCCCAGTGTATATGTAACTTTATAAAATTCAGTTGAACTAAAATGATTTATAAATTTTTATATAAAATATACACAAGTATACACACACACACACTCATACATACACTAAAATAATTACTAAACAAAATATAAATAATAAAAAAAGTACTAAAACTTGTACTATTTGTACAAAATATTTTGGGGGCTCGTCCGGAATACTAACGTTCCCAATATTGGTTTCTGAGGATTTTGGTTTTCGATGAAATTCAAACTCATTGTGAAACAAAGTAAGCATGTTAGTTTACTAAATTAAAAGTTGCAAAAAACAGGCAAAAAAAAGTTTGATTAAGAGTTGTCTTTTGCTTCTAGTTAGTTGTTTAGTGACAATTCAATATGGCGTCGTTCAATTTGCAAACGTTTCTTAGTAATTTTTCAATAGAACAATTTGATAAATTATGCAAAGATGATCTTTTTGAAATTGCTGTCTATTTTTTACATTTTGGTAAGTCGCCAATTTTTAAAGAAAATTGTTTACGATCATTTGGCTGAAATAGTTTTTCTTTTTAAATCACCAGTGATGCTCCAGATAAGAGTGAATTTGATGAATCAGTTGAAAAATGTTACAACCCCTGGCAGTCTAGGGGAGTGCAGTTACACACTTGAGCTGAGGATTTGGTTACGTACAAACCAAAATTGTGCTACAAAATAAGGATGAACGACAAGAATTAGTGACAAATGATAGTGATTTATTTACAAAAAGGAATAGTGAATCATTGAGTGTGATATATACAGTATATACAAAGTCAGAGACAAGAAACAATGAAATGTTAGAAAGACTGGCTATGGGTGGCGCTAAAGAAAAGAACCAAACAAAACCAAACAGTCTTACTAATATTCCTCTAATCTAATCTAATAAACAAAAGATATGAAAAATGAATCTTCAACATCAATGACATCCTATCTAATCCACATTAATATTAAAATAAAATACAATAATTATTAATACAAGCTAAATAGTACTTCAGGGATACTAACATCATGGATACTAACATTTGTAGTTTCTTAAAGTCCAGAGAGCCAAAAGTGGCCATAAAGCACCCACGTATGATACCTGCTCACCACAAAGCTAGAAGGTATTTTTTTTCTATTAGGTGTTAAAATGAAACTGCACTTGGGTGTCGGAGTGGTCCAGCGTGGCACGTCCCATGGCCACTGTCCCTGTTTCAAACCCCAGTGATATAAAGCTCAGGTCAGATGATGCCAGAAATAGACGCGTTGGTGTTTCTGAGTGTAAAGCAATCTCAATCACTTACTCCCATGGAGCAGCTTTCAACTAATCTGAAGAATATATCGTACAATCTCCATTTGTTTGACTCCCCTGGTGTTGTATATAAGCAATAGCTTAAAAGGAGCATATGGCTGATTTTCTTTTCTCAGCAGAAACACAATCTAGCCTTCAAATGGAAAAAAAATACTGCTAATTATCTCCTACATGTTTTTATTGTTGCTTGAAATGGAAGTGGAGTGTGAAGATGTGACTTTTCATTCTATCATCTGCTCTCTTTCTCTATTGACTCCACAGCCCTGAAAGATGCTCGATTCCAGCTGGTCAATTTCTCAGACAACGAGCTTCGTGTATCGTTATCCAACGTGTCTCTGTCAGACGAGGGCAGATACGTGTGCCAGCTCTACACAGACCCTCCACAGGAAGCCTACGCCGACATCACTGTGCTAAGTATGAGCTTCCATCTACACTGCATACTGTATGTACACTTTATCTGTCTTCTGTAGTTTTGACATACTGCATTAGACCCAGTTTAGATCCACCATCCAAATGTTTTTAAAGCAGTTATGGTGTATCATGAATAATGATACTTATTAACTAACTCATTAACCAGTCAGGTTTGTGTAAAGTAACTGAGGATGAATGTGAAGTGCTACTGAATATATACAGATGAAATCAAAATTATTAGCCCTCCTCAATTATTAGCCCCCTGTATATTTTCTGTTTAAAGGAGAGAAGATTTTTTCAACACATGTCTAAACGTAACAGTTTTAATATTTTTTTTTCCTAATAACTGATTTGGTTTATCTTTGCCATAATGCCAGTACATAATATTTTACTAGATATTTTTCAAAATACTAGTAATCAGCTAAAAGTGCAAAAGATTTAACCAGTGTTGGGCAATAACGCATTACTAGTAATTACTTTTGACAGTAATTAATATTGTAATGCATTAATTTTTAAATATATTAAATCTGTTATTGTTACAAACTGATGCATTTGTCTGTTACTTGGTAAATTAATTAATTTTGGCTGCAGTCTAGCCTACATCTTCCTGTTTACAGCGGCAGCGCATTGTGGGATTGGTGGATGCCAACCAACCACTATAAAGAAGACGCGTTGTGTACGAGGCGCCAAACTGGGGTGCGTCTCCGAAAGCCATCGTTAGCTAACTAAGGTTGCAAGTTGTGTTGTTACAAACATAGTTCGTTGATTTTGGCGTTTTTGGTTCGTTCCAACGAACATTCGCAAACTGCGTCGCAAACTTCTATTCTTGCAACTACAGTACACCTCTAGAGCTGTAGTTAGAAACATAGTTCCTGGCTGTGTTCTTTTCCCAGTTATCCCCCCATGCCCTATTCATTTAGAACATTCTAACATTTAAACTTGGAATTATTTTTAAAAAAAAAAGTCATCTCTCTTAGGTGTAATTTGCTTTCAAAGCATTTTTACAGTTCAGTTTTAGCAGTCTTCACATTGACAATTGCGTTCCCTTCACAGCGCACTTTGAAAACATTGATGTAATTTTGAACACAGCCATGGCTCATGATGAAAGCTATAGGTGACCTATTATTGAAAAGTGGAATTTATGTTACGTCTCCAAAGCTTGTGAAAACAAAACAAAAAAAAAAACATAGCATACGTTAATGCTTTTAATTTATAGTAGGTTATTTATTAAGTATCTGTACTATATATGACATGGGCCTGTTGGTTAGAACA
>LR812539.1:32148542-32638542 GCA_903798195.1 Danio kyathit
CTACTAACCCACACAAACACACACACACACACACACACACACACACACACACACACAGAGAGAGAGAGATGCATACACACATACAGTATACTGTCAGTGAGGTTTGGAGGGGCTGCTAAAAGCCCTCTAACAACTCAACAAACACTTCACCTGCTACTTTCTTTGAGGACTCAGCTGCATGTTGGGCCCATTCATTGGAATTATTGTTTATGTGTTTGTGCATGTGTGTCTTCTGTACATGCAATGCGTTGTGCGTCTTGACATAACTGCATGGAAAAATCAGCCGCACTTAAAAGTGATTATTCAAGAGCACAGTTTAGTGCGGGTGGGTATTGAGGCAGCACTGAATGGCGTCGAGTGGCTGTTTCCAGAGCTTCAGACGCCCGAGATGGAGCGTAATGCTTGAATGAAACCCTGCTGCTCAGGGAGAATGAGAAAGCTCTACCTTTGAATTATCCTGTCCGTAAAAAACACTGCACATTTATAATAGATTGTTGGAAAGGTTTTTGATTTGTTTTTTTAGACGTTGAGCCTCCTGCAAATAAATATTACTGAATTAAAACATTTTACAAACGGAAATATTGTAAAATGTTATTATTTAAAAGAATATAGATTTACTTTCTTATTTATATCAACTGAGAAGTAACATATTTTATAATTAATAGAACATTAGGGTCATTAGTCAAGTTATTGTATAACGATGGATTGTTCTGTGGACTATCAAAAAAGTATAGCTTAAAGGGGCTAATAATTTTGACCTTAAAATGGTTTTTAAAAAATTAAAAATTGCTTTTATGGATACATACTGTATGGATAGCTTCTTTTAGTTTTTTTTTAAAGTAAAACTTATGTTGGATCATACCATTCGTTACAGTGAACAATCCTAATTACAGATTCCAAAAACATATTGCAGCAATGTTTTCAACATTGATTATATAACCATTGATGTTAATAATTGGTTATCATGGCTGTCCAACTGCTCGTTAATGCAAATTTCTAATCAGCCAATCACATGGCAGCAACTCAATGCATTTAGGCATGTGGACATGGTCAAGACGATCTGCTGCAGTTCAAATTGAGCATCAGAATGGGAAAGAAAGGTGATTTAAGTAACATTGAACATGGCATCGTTGTTGGTGTCAGACGGGCTGGTCTGAGTATTTCAGAAACTGCTGATCTACTGGGATTTTCACGCACAACTATCTCTAGGGTTTACTGAAAATGGTCAGAAAAAGAGAAAATATCCTGTGAGCAGCAGTTCTGTGGGCGCAAATGCCTTGTTGATGCCAGAGGTCAGAGGAGAATGGCCAGACAAGTTCGAGATGATAGAAAGGCAACAGTAACTCATATAACCACTTGTTAAAACCGAGGTATGCAGAAGAGCATCTCTGAATGCACAACACAGCAGCAGAAGATCACACCAGGTGCCACTTCTGTCAGCTAAGAACAGGAAACAAACAGGCTACAATTCACACAGGCTCACCAAAATTGGACAATAGAAGATTGGAAAAAGGTTGCCTGGTCTGATGAGTCTCGATTTCTGCTGCGACATTTGGATGGTAGGGTCAGAATTTGGCATCAACAACATGAAAAAATGGATCCATCCTGCCTTGTATCAACAGTTCATCTGGTGGTCGTGGTGTAAGGGTGTGGGGGATATTTTCTTGGCACACTTTGGACCCATTAGTACCAATTGAGCATTGTGTCAACGCCACAGCCTACCTGAATATTGTTGCTGACCATGTCCATCCAAGATAGATAACGCGACATGTCCTAAAGCGCAAATCATCTCAGACTGGTTTTTTGAACATGACAATGAGTTCACTGTACTCAAATGGCCTCCACAGTCACCAGACTCAATCCAATAGAGCACCTTTGGGATGTGGTGGAATTAGAGATTCGCATCATGGATGTGCAGCCGACAAATCTGCAGCAACTGCATGATGCTATCATGTCAATATGGACCAAAATCTCTGAGGAATATTTTCGAATCTATGCCACAAAGAATTAAGGCAGTTCTGAAGGCAAAAAGGAGGGTCCAACCCAGTACTAGTAAGGTGTACCTAATAAAGTAGCCACTGAGTGTAAGTTTGATCTCTGAAGTAATATGTCAGACTGGAGACTGTGGTAAAGATCAAAGATATTTAGCAATTGTGTTAATACGGCACTGATTTCCTATTTGTTCCAATTATCTTAATTATTCCAATCTTTTCACCAATAATGTTTCCTTGTTAAGATATGCCTGTGAACATTCCTAATTATCCAGGTCAGGGCAGAATGTTCCAACAGATTTGTTCTAGTCAACTGGATGTATTGCTTTCTATTGCATAAGATGTTTCACCAGCAATTTTCTACTCATCAGAGTATATACTTCATCACGGTTCACTCTTTTACTTTATTTTCTCTGATGTGTCCATCTTTCAGTGTTAGTGTCGGTCTCGGCCATCACTGCACCCTGGGCTGAATGAGACTGTAGTGGTGCTTGATTTACAGAGCGCCTTGTAAAATCTGTCTGTCTTTTCTCAGTCCCACCAGGAAACCCAATCATAGAGTCCCGCGAGGACATCGTCAGCGAGGGCAACGAGACAGAGATAACCTGCACCTCCATGGGCAGCAAACCCGCCGCAACCATCAGATGGATGAAAGGAGACAAAGAGCTACAGGGTGGGTCAAGTCACATTGTGTACACATAAACAAACCCACCGTTTACCAGGTTTGTTTTTGCGGCGCACTTTCCTTTGATGCTTTATGTATTAAAAACGATACTTCAGTTTAAAACATTTTACAAATACTTTGATTAGTACTAGCAATAAGCATTATTACATTTACATAATGCTTAGTTATACTACTGTTTTAGGTCACACTTTATTTTAATGTACAATTAATGCTATTACCAAACCATTAACCTTTAGCTCTAGTAAACTACTAAATAGCTGCATATTAATAGTTACTAAGTTAGTAGTTGGGTTTAGGTATTAGGTAGGATTTGGAATTTAAAATATGATCACACGTTAAGAACTAATAAGCAGTTATTATATTAATAATATGCAGGTAATAAGTCAGAAGTAAATAATGTAAATTGTTACTTAAACTAAAGTGTTACCCTGTTATAAACTTTGAGGTCAGTAAGGGTGCTTTCACACCTGTAGATCGATTGTTTTGTTCTGAAACATAGATTAAAATTGTTACAATGTTTACGTTTGTTCTTGGTGCTGTTCGCTTACACACGGCAAACTGGGGGAAACTGGGGGAAACCGGAGCACCCGGAGGAAACCCATGGGTTTACGCAGGGAGAACATGCAAACTTCACACAGAAACGCCAACTGACCCAGCCGAGGCTCGAACCAGCGACCTTCTTGCTGTGAGGCGACAGCACTACCTACTGCGCCACTGCGTCACCTAAATTGCATACAGCAGAGGATAATTCATTCATTCATTTTCTTGTCGGCTTTGTCCCTTGCGGGGTTGCCACAGCGGAATGAACCGCCAACTTATCCAGCACGATTTTACGCAGCGGATGCCCTTCCAGCCGCAACCCATCACTGGGAACTTCTACACACACATTCACACTCATACACTATGGACAATTTAGCTTACCCAATTCACCTGTACTTCATGTCTTTGGACTGTGGGGGAAACCAGAGCACCCGGAGGAAACCCACGCGAACGCAGGGAGAACATGCAAACTCCACACAGAAACGCCAACTGACCCAGCCCAGCCGAGGTTCGAACCTGCGACCCAGCGACGTTCTTGCTGTGAGGCAACAGCACTACCTACTGCGCCACTGCGTTGCCCAGCAGAGGATAATATAAGATTGAAATCATGTTTGTGTAGCAGAGATGCATTAATATGATCAAATATAAATGGAACAATTTTCACAAATCAGATAGCTTTTCGATCAGGGAAAAAAAATCTGAATGCGACCAGGTGTAAACAGTTTCAAATAGTTCAGACAATGACAAACAGATGGAACAGTAAACAGAGAAACAGTCCAGATGATAAACAGATGGAATGGTAGTCAATGCAATAGTTATTGGGAAATGGAATCCTACAGAATGACAGAGGAGCAGGATGGAGTTCGCTCTTGTAAGGCTTGTGGACACTCCAAACTATGAATTTACTGAATAAAAAGTCATTTTGTACATCAATTCTAAGCACAATTTATTTGTCTACAGTTCATTTCAAGTAATTAAGCATAGGACTTTAGATCAAAAGGTTTTTAAGATCACGAGAAACTCAAGTTCACTCAGATGTCTCCAAACCTTTGACTTCTAGTGTGCCTCTTCTCTACATACTGTAGTCTATTGATCTTTGGATATATTTAGAAGACGTAATTACAGTAAAGGCTCACCACCTCTTTTTCAACATATGCTTACCCGAACGCTCTTGACAGAAGCTCAGCTAATTTTCCATATCAGTCAGTGAAGGTGAGCAAGAGTTCGTACCTTTGACCCGCATCCGTCTAGACACGAGCAATTTGCGTATTATGCACAAATCACTGCGTATAAGCTGTCCTAATAACAGCTCCCCAAAATGAGACGGCTAAATTGGCATCCAGGAAGGATGTTTTCATTTGGTAATTAGCGATAAGCTCAGTCAGGGGTCTCCGCTTTCTCTCCACTGGGAGTTTCCACAGCATTGTTCGGTTCATTTGTCAATGCTGTTTTGTGTTTTGTGTAGCATCAATATATTATTGGACAGTTGGACAAATGCGCTGCTAAAGATGAACGAGTTTGCCTCAGCAAGACGGACAGCAGGACATGAATATTCGGTTTTTGTAGAGTGAAATGGTTTGAATGAAGGAGGAGGAGGAGGAGAAAAGCGATTGAAGAAAGCGAGGGACCCTCTCCTGACACAGGCAGTGCATCACTGGCACTCACTGGCTGGAAATTGCTTTTGGCCCCTGCGCCTTTTCGGATTTATTTTTAATTAAATGTCCTCCTCATTCAGCCTAATTACCTCTAGGATAATCAGGCTTTTTTAAATATCATTTAAAGGTTACACCCATACAGCCCCGGAATGTAAACTCAGCCGCCCCCACGATGTACCACCTCATTCTCCCTTTCGCTCGCGCACACACAACCTTCGCCGTCTTATCCGTGTTTAGTACTTCTGTTTTACATCCTGCTCCATTGTTGATACACACCTGTCTCGTAAGACTCGCTGAATGAGCGTCGCGAAACAATGACTTGTTAATTTCCTCCTGTCAGACGGCGTCGGCCTGCTCATTGTGTCATTGCTTAAAAAATTATAATCTCATTTCAATTAGCCAACTAAACTGAGCTGAAACACAATAGCTCGATTCAGGCTTTTTAATGTCTTTAAGGAAGTTTGAGAAATCACTGCTTTGGCCTTAGATTTCCAGACCGTCCTCTTTTTTCGACGGAGTGACTTTACCATCAGAAGGTGGTGAATAATGGGAAAAGCAAATTATAGACTGCAAAAAAAGCTGCCAATTCAATGGGGAACAGGATCTCTTTTGATATTCAGCCCACTGTATCGCTGCAGATTGGGACTAATCAGAGCTCCTTTGCATTTCAAAAAGGGAGATGTTATTGAAATGAAGAAATGTGTGAATGACAGTGATTGACCTGTGATTATCTCTTTATCAGCAGTGACTGTGGCATTGTGAGAGAGAATACAGGCGTGCTTCTGGGCTCTCAATGAGCTCTGTGTCTTCTCTTATTGGAGATATGATTGTCTGAATATCCATTCACTGATGATAATGCTGAATGCAGGAGAAATGAATGCTCGAGTAAAGAATTGTGGAAAAAAAATTACACAAAAACGTCTGGAGGATTGAGATGTCCAGATTTCTACACAGCAGTACTATCTTATTTAACATTGTGGACTATTAATATTATTAATAACGTTGGTAAAAGATAGAGATAATCTATGAATAATTGGCAAAAGTAAGATGACAATTATTGGCTAAGCTAATCTTTGATGTTCACTTGTTGTGCCACTATACCAAATACAACATAATGTGCACCATTACATTGGAAAAAATATATACATTTTTATTCAGTTACTAGTTCCACAGAGTGTTGTTTACTCAGTTTCTTTCTTCAAAAATTACTTGAATTATTTTATTTTCATTTTATTTTATTTATTTTATTTTATTTTATTATTTTAATTAAATATTTATTTAATTTTATTTTTAATAAAATTTTTTATTTTTTTTATTTTCCAACATGCACAATAATTATGACATTGGCTGGATTTGTGTCTGAATGTTGGCCTGACCTTATTTGAAAATAACCCTTCAGTTTATAGTATATTTTTGCTGACGTAAAGTAGAAGTGAAGCAATTATTTTGTAAATTGGTTTCCACTTTAATACAATTATATTAAACAAACTCGATTAATTAAAATGTAGCCATTTTAAAGAAAAGGTCATGTTATACTTCAGCTTTTAGCGCAAGGGTGCCGCCGTTTTGGAATATGGCTATGTTTGACATCACATGGTTGGTTCTGTTCCCTCAACTGAACAGAACCTTTCGAAATAATGGACTGAACACAGAGACTGCAAAGCTTAATTTAACCCGGTGCGTAACCCAGTACGTGTATCACAGAGCTGGTGCAAATACAAGCATCAAAGTTCTGTCTAATATATACAAAAATATTTATACGTTTTATATTTTTCTTTTTTAACACCTTTCGTTTGATGTGCTTTGGTCCACTCTTTCGTGCTGGTGCAATGCTGACTGACGACAGGATTTAAATTTACACTAATGCAACAATTAATACACATGACTTCACACTTTACTAAGTCACGTCTATGTGGATTATGTCAAAACATATTCCCCTTTTGATAAACTCGATCTGTCAACATGTATTCAGACGTTAAAATGCCATGTGAATAAACATGCCGAACTTAGTTTGGTTTTAACACGAAAAGAGGTGAGCAGCTATAGTAGTGAAAGTACCCGCCCCCATTACGTTGGCACCGGACCTTGTTGAAACTATGGTTTTACCCCAGTCAGGCAGCGTAATACAGAGAGTGGACCAAAGCGCATCAAACAATTGGTAATTGAAAGGGGGAAAAAAGAAAAATAGAATAAATATATTTTTAGATATTAGACACACATGCTTGTATTTGCACCCGCTCCAAACCCACAACTATACGCATTGGGTTAAATTAAGCTTTACAATCTCTGTGGTCAGTCCATTACTTCCACTGTATCTGCTCAGCTGAGGGAACGGAACCAACCCCATGACGTCAGACACAGCAATATTTCAAGATGGTGGCGCCCTGGCTCTACACTGAAAAAAATGATTTAGAGATGAATCCTTGGATTTACAATTT
The DNA here is from genome assembly GCA_903798195.1 of Danio kyathit. Classification (NCBI taxonomy): domain Eukaryota; kingdom Metazoa; phylum Chordata; class Actinopteri; order Cypriniformes; family Danionidae; genus Danio; species Danio kyathit. The sequence continues at coordinate 32,155,852 of LR812539.1, forward strand.
TTTTTTAATTAAATGGTTGTAAACAATTTATTTAGATTAAATTTAAACAAACAAATTAAGTTGAACATTATAAAATATATATCTGTTTGTTTGAATTCAACCCATATATATATATATATATATATATATATATATATATATATATATATATATATATATATATATATATATATATATATATATATATATATATATATATATATATATATATATATATATATATATTGTCTCCAAAAATATATATAGTAAAACATGCCATTTTATTCAAAATGCTTACACTGAAAAATATTATTCAAAGATGATTCCTTGGATTTACTAATTTTTTAAACAATTTATTTGGGCTGAATTTAAACAAACAAATTAAATTGAATATTATTAAATTGAATTAGTTTGTTTAAATTCAACACAAATAAATAGTTTGCAACCATTTTGCAGACATCCTTTTTTCAGTGTACATTAATCCTTTTTGTTAAATACATTTTCATTTAAGCAGAAATCAATTTACAAAATAATGTTAATTTAACTGACTGCTTCACTGCCACTATGATAAAATATGTCGCAAGCAAGAATATTAGACTTCCTGCAAAACATGCAGGGTTCCACACAATTCATTCATGTTGTACCAACACAAAAAAATCCATTTAGTTAACTTAACAAATGTAAGTGGAGTAAACTTAAAACAATCAAGTGGTCCCAAAAAAGCTAAAGAATTGTGTTGTTTCCACTCATTTTAAATAAGTAGTTTTAACAAGCAGCAAAAATCAATTGTTTTTAATGTTGATAATCAAACAAGTTCTGCATTTTAAAATTATTTCTGAAACATGCACTCAGAGATGGCTGCTGAAAATTCTACTTTACCATTTCACAAATCAATTGTATATTAGAAATATTAAAGAGCCCCTATTATACATTAAAAATGGTCATATTTTGGTTTTAAGGGTCTCCAACAACAGGCTAATATGCATGTAAGGTCAAAAAACACTTTCATTGTCTTCTAATGTGCATTTTTTTTTTACCCTATTATCCCAGCGACTCATTTGTTCCCAAACCCTTCCTTAGCACGAAGCTAATCTGTGCTGATCGGAACGATGACAGTCTTGGTCGACTGTGTTTAGCATGAGACTGAGTGAAATGCCCAGCATAGCTTATCAACATTATTGAAGTAGTCAGAGTGCATAGTCTATATGTGAGCATACCTGCCAACACTCCTTTTTTCCAGAGAGTTTCCCGTATTTCAGACACATCTCCCACCACCCTCTCGTTATATTATTTATCCCAGAAAACTCCCGTAATTTCAACCCCCCAGTCCTCAACATTTTGGTACGGTCTTTGAAACCCCTGGGTCACTGCAGCGGCCACCCGAAACACGTGTGTGAGCCCAATGCAGGAGGAGTGCATTAAAGCTCTGCAATTAAACACCAGCATATTGCTCTACTCTTAACCATGACACACATTCAGTATTAAATAGGAACTATTTTGAAACTTGACCGATAGCAACGACAAACGGCAGTGGAACACGAGCTCACAAACGCATTTAAATTTGTAAACAAAGAGGCACGCGTCGCATTTTCAACGTGGCATTAGACGCTATATGAGAATATAAAGAGTTAACCTGATACATTACAAGCGGTTACAAGTAACAAAACACAATTAAATACATAATTTGCAAGCTAGAGAAAACAAGGAGGCAACCATTTTAATCGCACTTACTTACACTTGTGAAATGGAGGAAGAAACTGGTCCACTGTAAAGTTCCTGTCAAGCTCTGACAAAGTCCCATACGTTCATAGTCTTTTCTGATCCTTCCTTTAACGACGAATCCCCCGTTGTAAGCGTGTAGATTACTGAAGCACTCATCAGAAAAAGGAGGGCTATAATGCTGAGTTATTTTTGCAAAAATAAACCTCAACCACTGACTCTTCAGAGTTTCATCTTTGGGTAGAGAAAATAACACTAACTTTCCCTCACACTTCCAGTAATATCCAGCCGAGCACAACATCTTCATGACTTGATTCAACTGGCGTCTGCTACAGTGTTTGTCTTCCTCTTTTTCTTTGCTACTGTTTGTGGGCGGGGCCGCAAGTTTCAATTTTCCCGGGTTTGTGCGCACAACAATTGGGCGGGGCTTAAGTTTCGTATCGACGTCACTCAGAATCGGCTAAAGACTCGTTATCAAGACGATTCATCTAAAGCACTATGAGTCGACTCTTTTATAAATGAATCAACAGTTTTAAACACTGTCCACTTTCAGATTTAAGCATTAGCTGGATATTTCACTTCACTTAGAGCTGTGTTACACACTACATGGAAGGTCATTTTCAAAAACCCATAAAAGGGGCTCTTTAAAATAAAACACTGTTATTTTATTATATGTATATTTTTTGCAATTATTTACTGTATTTTGCATACAGGCAGCCTTGAAGAGACTTTTAAAGCACAAAATAAATCACACCAACCCCATACTTTTAAACTACACTGTGCATTTTCCAATTCTAAATGGATAGACTGCCTGAAAATGAAATGTCTTTCCTCATCTACTTTGCTATTCCAAACCTTCCTAAGCAAAAGGAGAATTATTTAAATCCACATAATGAAAGTCAGCTGTATATACAAATACAAGAATATCTTTAAAAGGTAAAGGGAATTTCTTTGAGGAAATCTGTTTGAAAGTAACCATTATCATGGTTTCCGCTACATTCATTCTTCCATGGCGGGGCGCCACACCAAAATTCATCCCGCCACGGCTACATTACAGCTTCCCATTCAACACATTCAGTCATTGTGTTGTTTTTTTTAATAGCAGGTTATAATAGCACCAAAACGTATTAAAAGGTAAGTGAATTATAACCGCGAAAACTTTTCTTTAACCATAGTAGTGCTGTGCGTTATGTGTTTAACCCTTTACGGTGACATGCTGACTGACTGACAGGTGTGTGCGTGAGACGTGAGACCAGCAAACACGACGTAACTTTCAGTTAAGATGAACACAGTTTCCATAATTATACTGTATAGATAAAGGTCTATGGTTTTGCATACAATGACTTTATCTGGCTGGAATTTATAGCGGTTTCACTTTACTTCAGGACTGTTCAGCTACTTCAGCTGTTTCACTTTACTTCAGGACACATTAATGCCGCTCTGTAGGTCTACCGGAGACATTCATAAATATTCCTAGCAAATCTAATAAATGTTGGAGATGTACTCGTCACATAAACGCACAAAATCGCACTTGAGCAGCGTATAATTCAGGGTGTGAAGTTGTGCACGAACAGAGGAAATCAGCGCGCAAGCAGAGATTCGCATGCTCGTATTACATAAATGCGCTCACAACATGTGTCATTGAAATAACACCCATAGGTAGTTGGTACATCCGTGTAAAAGTCCTGCCGCCACAGCTGGAAAAAATCCTAGAGGAAACACTGATTATATCTGATTGTTGGCACATAAAGGACACACTTCACCCATGATGAAGTGACGTTTGTTTTTACCCTCCAACTCACTCACCGTTATGTATTTCTTCTCTTTTAATCACTCGCACGGAATTCATTTTTAATGGTCAAGTGGATTTATTTTTCTTTACAAAAACACAAACAGGACAATAGGTCCCTCTCTCTCCTTCTTCTCTAGGTTTCTCACTCAACCCTTCATTCCTCCGTTCTCTCTCTTTCCACCCACGCCTGCTTCTCTCCACAAGGCCAGAGCAGTAATTGAGTGATGGAGGTCTGTGCGGTGCTGCGAGGCTATTGTCTGGAGCCGCACAATGACTTCGAGTCTTTTGTGTTCTTCATGCCCACTTGATGCTGCTGAAGGAGGGCTGCGGGTCAGAGGCGTCCACTACAGCCATTATATCTCACTTCATAAAGCACAAACACACCCTCGCAGCCCACACAGTTGCCAATGAGTGACAGACGCATAACAAGCCTCCACAGGAAGCGGTTTAGTAGGGATGGGCAAAAAAATAGATTTCTTTAATGAATCGTTTTTTTAAAAGTGGTCAATTCGATATCAGTAATCAAAAGGCAGAATTAAATGTTTAGTCTACATTCGATTATCACGGGTTTTTTAAGTAGGGCTGTACAATATGTCTTTTCAGCGTCGATATCACAATGTGTGTGTGCATTCATAATAGTCACATTGCTGGATCTGAGTCACCATTGCTGAGACACAGTTGAAAATGGGATTTGTGGAGTCATTGTAAAGTGTTACCAAACAGGTTATTATTTGCATGTGTTTTTAAACCCTGTGAGGGTGTAAACATTTCAAGCCAGTTTAAAGCATTCAGGTAAAAGAAATTATAATCTTTGTAACTTTTAAAAAAGATTCATTGTATTTACACTCACCGGCCACTTTATCAGGTACACCCGTCCAACTGCTCGTTAACGCAAATTTTAAATCTAGGATTCACAGAGAATGGTCTGGAAAAAAAATTCCCAGTGCGTGGCAGTTCTGTGGGGTCAAATGCATTGTTGATGGCCAGACTGGTTCAAGCTGAAAGAAAACAGTAACTCAAATAACCACTCGTCACAACTGAGGTATGCAGAAGAGCATCTCTGAACGCAAAACACGTCTAAGCTTGAGGCAGATGGGCTACAGCAGCAGAAGATCACACCGGATGCCACTCCTGCCAGCTAAGAACAGGAAACTGAGGCTACAATTCACACAGGTTCACCAAAATTGTACAATAGAAGACTGGAAAAATGTTGCCTGGTCTGATGAGCCTCGATTTCAGCTGGTTGGGTGAGATTTGGCATCAAAAACATGAAATTATGGATCCATCCTGCCATGGGGGATATTTTCTTGGCACACTTTGGGCCCATTAGTACCAATTGAGCATCGTGTCAACGCCACAGCCTACCTGAGTATTGTTGCTGACCATGTCCTTCCCTTTATGACCACAGTGTACCCATCTTCTGATGGCTATTTAAAGCAGGATAACGCGTCATGTCATAAATCGCAAATCATCTCAGACTGTTTTCTTGAACATGACAATGAGTTCACTGTACTCAAATGGCCTCCTCAGTCACCAGAACTCAATCCAATAGAGCACCTTTGGGATGTGGTGGAACGGGGGATTGGCATCATGGATGTGCAGCCCACAAATCTGCAGCAACTGAGTGATGCTAACATGTCAATATGGACCAAAATCTCTGAGAAATTTTCCAGTATCTTGTGGAATCTATGCCACGAAGGATTAAGGCAGTTCTGAAGACAAAAGGTTGTCCAACCCGATACTAATAAGGTGTACCTAATAAAGTGTGTATGTATTGTATATATACAATGGTATTTTACATTTGAATATTAATTTTGTGTACCTGAATACTGCTAGACTGCCAGAAAACCATACATTATTATTTTTTTATTCATTCTACTGTATTTATGAATGCTTGTAATTGGTTTATTATTTGTTATGCAGATGCACTGCTTTAAAAAACCACCCCAATCAATCTGAAATCATAAATTCTTTCAGGATAGAGCTATTCAATTCATCTTGTAAAATTACTCTCAATATCGTAACAGAAAAATTTGATATTGCGATTTCATTTTTTTTTTCCCAATATCATGCAGTACTATTTCAAAGTGATATAGGTATGTGAGATCTGGCACAACAAAATGTTGTTAATTGACAGACATTTTCTAAATAGTTTATCTGTAAATGTATATTTTATAGCAGAAAAGAAATATGGATGAATGAGAAGAAAGAGTAGGACGCGTTTGATGAGTCATGAAAGAGACTGACAGATGCCTTTTTGTGATCCACACACCTGAAGCATAACACAGAAAGACACACATCAGCATGCAAACATTGAATTCGCTTCACTTTTGGGGGTTATTGCATCTAGAATGGACAAATAAACACTTACATTTCACAATAGTAATGGCCATCTTGCTGAGTATTCATGCAAACAGTCAGTCGTGTCTGAAGTGAAAGTATTTTAGAGACATTATCTATGTATAAGGTCTTAAAGCAACAGCAGCCTAATAGCATATTGTTCATGCCATTAATATCAAATAGCAAACATTAATAGCAAAAAAAAAGAAATAATATTAATAAAGCTTTTAAAGAAAAAAAATGTAATCTATACATATTAGGGTTGTCACTATACTGGAATTCGATACCAATCGGTACTGAAATTTAAAAAATGTCCATTTCCTGCAAACATTTGAGCACTGTGGAGCACATTCTTAAATGGCGCTGATTTGCACTGTGTTCACGTGCTTGGTAGAAATGACTTTGATTGGCCGTGAAGGTCATCGGTTTACCTAACTCACTGCTGTTTACTGCGTGTAACCACAGATACAGGGACACTGGGGCATTTCAAAGTCAAGTTGATCAGCTGGTTTGTCTATAAGCTGACATACGAGTGATCCACTGATAAATTGCGGCTTTAAAAATGCTCCAGTGTCCCTGTATCTGTGGTTACACTCAGTAAACATCGGTGAGTTCGGTTAACCGATGACCTTCACGGCCAATCACAGTCATTTCTGTTGAGCATGACAACACATTGGCAAATCAGCGCTGTTTAAGAACATGCTCCACAACAGATGTTTTTACAATTACAGTACTGATTGGTATCGAATTCCCGTATCGTGACAATACTAATATATATATACTGTATACATTGCATACTCTGTCTTTGACTTTGAAAAAACACTGCTAGATTTTAAGACTTACTTATTCCATGCATCTCTGGACTCTGTTTTATTGTACCCTTGCATTTGTATTAAGTGTACATTCACTGAATGAGCTTGTGAATAGAAAATCTGATCAAACTTGAACATCTAAATCAATACCCAGCCTTATATTTGAGGGCTGTTTTTGAGTCGCACAGCCCCTCCCAGATGGTTACATTTCAGGTGTTGCAGCGGGGGGGCCGTTTACTGCACACATGTCAATGATAAACGCCAGTGAGCTGCCATATGTCACACATGCGGAAGACATTGGGGAGTATGCTCACAGGATGGAACATATACCATGGCCGTCAATACATTTAGCTACCCATTGTTTCTTGACAGGGATGATAATGAAAATGATTAATTTGGAATTCTGTGTTGGTTTCTGTCCCTCACAGGCAAGTCTAAGGTGGAGCTCACATATGACAGGATGTTCACTGTGACGAGCTGGCTGAGGTTTACAGTCACGAGAGAAGACGACGGGGTTCCAGTGGTCTGCATTGTTGACCATCCAGCAGTCAAGGACTTCCAGGCGCAGAAGTACCTCGAAGTGCAATGTAAGTGAGATTTTAGTGTTTTAGTTATTTATGTTAGATTTAAATGTAAGTATTGTAATTTGTTTGTAAGTGGTATGATATGATATGATATGATATGATATGATATGATATGATATGATATGATATGATATGATATGATATGATATGATATGATATGATATGATATGATATGATATGATATGAAGTGGTATGGCATGTTTTTATAGGACCTTGTTCCAGTGTTTTAAATGAGCAATATCACACAAGTAGCAGTGCTATATGGCTGTAAATCGGCACTGGTGTGAGGCCTGCATTGGCTCGAGGCCGCAGATACAGCCATATCGCAATGCTACGAGTGTAATATTGCGTTTACACAACAGTTTAACGGCATAATCGTGCATATAAAAAAGATAATCAAACACGGAGAGTCTCAAAAACCCTTTTGTACAAGGAACTACTGCCATTCCATCACATCTGCAGCTGACGTCAGAACAGCAGAAGCCGTCACTAATTCACCAACGTCACTTTAGTGCTAGCATTTGAATGATTCTCTAGCGAAATGTCTAAAGTGAGGACAAAACAGGTAATTTTTGCTCACATTTCAAGATTGTAAGGCTGAACAGCATGAAATGCCATCAGTCTACAGAGATTTCCCAGTATTTCTCTATTGCGATCGAGATTTCACAATAATTAACCCCAGAAAAGCCAAAGCAAAGCAAACACTACCAGTTTCTGTGATATAAATACAGCACTACAAAATACAAAAGAGAAAGATCGACTTAGAATGTCACTTACCTGATTTATAATGATTTGATCAGCTGTAAGGTCTTATTATGCGGTCTCTGTCGCCATCTTGTTGCGGAACGTCAACCGTCACTTTCTTTGATCTACTCAGACAGGCTGATGGCAGCCGATGCACTGAATCTGATGCTCAGAAATGATAAATATTTAAAAATAGCCACTATCCGTATAAATATTCAGAAATAACAGTTTGTTGACAAAAGCCGCTAAACGCCACTTGCCTTTGACAGCAAAAGCCACTATATCCAGAGAACCAATCAAAAGCATGAATTGAATCATACGTTTTCAATGTAGCAGCGTGCTGATACGGCGGCTTTTATGAGGAGACTGTTTTAATCCGCTTTAGATTAAGATTTTAAAAGACAGAGTTTGATGAACTGGATGAGCCTGTCCGACTGTCAGTGAATGGCAAATGAAAACGCCCCTTACCTCAAAACTCTGTGCATTATAAGAAAAAGAAAACACAATGTACAGTCGGAAGTGTAACATGCATCCATAACGATTTTTTGCGCAGCGACACTACTTTGAATGAGTCCTATTTACGATACATTAAACGGCAACTGCGTTTCACGAAAGACAGAGTTCAGATGCCGTTCTTTTATCCCACATGGATGCTATGAGGATAAACAAGAGACCAAAACCTTAAGTATGGTGAGAATGAATGAATGACAGCTTCTAAAAGGCATCCGCTTTTTGCCCAGTAGGCCCACCTTGTGTTTTATCTGCTAATGTAAGCTATTTTTAAAAAGATAAATACAATGTATAAAACTATACATTATTTGTATAACTTCATATTACCTACAGGTCTGATAAGCTTTTATATTAATGGACAATGCACAGATATTGATGTTTCATAATGTTTTACACTACATTATTTGAATCTACCAAGCTTAGTTTACAATGTTTGCAATGTTTACATTGTTCTACTTACATTAAATCTAAATGCCAAATATCAGAAAGACAACAGATAGTTAAGATTTTATTAATGTCAGTTTTAATGTTATTAATTAATACACTTTACAGATTTCATTCATTCATTTTCCTTCTGCTTTTTCCCTGGTTTATCACAGCGGAAGGAACCACCCCTTACTTGACAGATTTATATATTTTAAATTTCAGGTGGTTTGTGTAATGTGTTTTTATGTTTGTAAAATAATTTATAATTGCATGTTTAGTGATTTTCAACTAAATACACTGTCTTGTTCCAATAGGTGGATTTAGAGGGTTTGTATAAAAAGCACAAGTGGATTTAGCTAAGAAAAAGAAAATCTACATTGTTAAAAACAAAAAAATTGTCTAAAGTGACATTTTTGAAAATAAGGTATTTTATGTACTAGCTAAAAACCTTCTCATTACATATAAAATGAAACTTCTGAACCTAATCAGAGGAGCCTGATAGAAAATGCTCTTTTACAAGAAAAGAGGTCTGATGGATTTAGAGGGTTTTGCATCTGAACTCTTCAAATATAGAATTATAGTTATTATTTGAGAATATTAAATGTTAGAAATGTAATGACATTTATATGGTCTCAAAATAAAGCATGTGTCAAACTCTCTTTAAAAACTAGTCAGCATTTTGATAAGAACAACATCTTACTAAAGTGATCTGAAACACTTATTCTTAATATTTAATCCTTTATTTAATCCAGAGTTGAACAACATGATGCAGCTTATAGAACCCATTATAATCAGTGATTCTGTCTATACTGTTGCAAACTTTGACTCATGTTTTATTTCTGACATGCTCGCACTTTGTCTAACATGAAGCAAAATGGATTTATGACAACGCAACAATGCTCATGTAGACGTGCTGTTGGGGTCACAAGGAAAGCAATGCAGAGACTGTGTTTTCCAAAACTTGGCACTACACGACCTCCTGTAATCCTCGCTCCTGTAATGCGTCCTGTAATGTATGCTGTGCCTTCATGGTGATATAAGCCAGTCAGTGATGCTCCGTCTGACATGCTAACATTAAACTAACTTGAATGCATTTGACTGCTTGTTTAACAGTTATATAATGTTGTATAACACTTATATAAGTGTAGTTATCATACTAGAAAAGAAAGGCTTGGCAAGATACACTAAAACATATTTCTGGAAAATACACAGGTTAATGTTAATATGAGCCCACTACATTTCTGCATGCAAACTCATATAGTTTTTAACCATACCTATGGTTTTGTAGCACATTCACAAGGCTATGGTAAAGCTTAAAGATGACTCTCATGTGGAGAATGAAGTCACATGCATTGCTCAGGTGTGATTTTTTTTACAGACTTTAACAGAGTGTGAAAATCTTGATGGTTCTGTGGGTTTTGTCTATCCAAACTGATCTTTAATTTGCATTTTCCATTGGATTCAAGTCAGGTGGTTGGCTGGGCCATTCTACAGCTTTTTTTTTTTTTTTTGAAAGCATTTGAGAGTTTTCTTGGCTGTGTTTTTGGATCATTGTCTTGCTGGAATGTCTACCCTGGTTTCATCTTCATCATCCTGCTAATGTAGATGTTGGACTAAAGCAGCTAATATTCAATTACACTGACAAAGGGCAGAGGCATTGCTGAATAATGTATATAATAACAACATTGCTGAATATTGGAGAAAAAAGTAAAAAGGGGGGCGAATAATTCAGGAATTATTAGCACCCCTGTTTATTTTTTCCCCAATTTCTGTTTAATGGAGAGAAGATTTTTTTCAACACATTTCTTTTTAATAACTCATTTCTAATGACTGATTTATTTTATCTTTGCCATGATGACAGTAAATAATATTTGACTAGATATTTTTCAAGACACTTCTATACAGCTTAAAGTAACATTTAAAGGCTTAACTAGGTTAATTAGTTTAACTAGGCAGGTTAGGGTAATTTGGCAAGTTATTGTATAATGATGGTTTGTTCTGTAGACTATTGAAAAAAAAATATCTTAAATGGGCTAATAATTTTGTCCTTAAAATGGCTTTTAAAAAATTAAAAACTGCTTCTATTCTAGTCGAAATAAAACAAATAAGACTTTCTTCAGAAGAAAAAAACATTATCAGACATACTGTAAAATTTCCTTGCTCTGTTAAACATCATTTGGGAAATATTTAAAAAAGAAAAAAAAAATCAAAAGGATGCTAATAATTCTGACTTCAACTATATATATATATATATATATATATATATATATATATATATATATATATATATATATATATATATATATATATATATATATATATATATATATATATATATATATATATATATATTAACAGACTATTTCATATTGAATGTTAGCTCTAAAAGCACACACAATTTTCATTCCAAGTTTACACCTTAATGTAAAAGTTAGCACATATCATTATGCTCCTGCAGGTTGGATGGCAGTTTCTAAAGGCTGTGATATGGTTCGATTTAAGTGAACAAAGCAAACATTAAAAAATGAAATTAATCTTTTCAGAAAGCTGAAACATACTTTCTAAGTTGAGAAGTCTTCTTACCTTTTGCCATCTGCTGAAACATCACAGAACTTCATGTGACCCTACAAGAATGAGAACTGATAGACTGCCTGTCATCTTCCAAAAAAAAAAGAAAGAAAATCATGTTATAGAGAAGAAAAAAGCATCCTTTCAAAGCCACATAGTAATGACTAACAAGGACCATAATAGAAAACAGCGGAGTGAAAAGTACATTTGCTTTTCTAAAAGTTTACAGAAAAATTGAAATCGACATAAGTGCAGATACTCCAAAGGTGAACCTCAGTACAGTGCTGAAGTAAACACTTTGAGTAACATTATTAATCATTTATTCAATTTCCTTCGGCTTAGTTTCTGATTTATCAGAGGTCGCCACAGCAGAATGAACCGCTAATTATTCCGGCATTTGTTTTACGCAGCGGATGCCCTTCCAGCTACATCCCAACACTGGGAAACATACACTCTCACATTCATACTCACACTCATACACTAGTTTTAGTTTATCCAATTCACCTATACCGCATGTCTTTGGACTGTGGGGGAAACCAGAGCACTCAGAGGAAACCCACGCCAACATGGGGAGAACATGAAATCCCACACAGAAATGCCAACTGGCCCAGCCAGGACTCGACCCACGACCTTCTTGCTGTGAGGTGACAGTGCTAACCACTGAGCCACCCCCTCATTTTATTACTATTAATGTAATATATTTGATTAGATAAAATGAATTTCTTTTTCTCTGTCTCTTAGTTGGAGTTGTGTGTATTTTCCTATTATCTTTGTCCTTGTGTTAGACATCACTCAGGCCTATCCTTCCCCTTGCGAGAGCAGGCATTAGCCCAGCCATGTCACTTGACCTGTGATGAAAGATTAAGCTTGTTTCTGCACTTTGGTAATTCAGTCATGACACAGATTGTGCTTCTGATTGGAAGAGAGCCTTTGGCACTGTCTTCATCCTGAGATAAAGATATAGATATGACTTTTGAAGATGTTTTGCTTGGCTCCTCAAGCATATTCTTCCTGAGGTTAATCCTGCCTGCTGCAGACTTTAGGAGATCAGCTGCTTTACCTGACCTTCATCTACCGAAAACAACACATCTACAAAAACGGCATGATTTTTGGCCTCTGGTGCTCAACTTACAGCAGAAAAATATAAAAAACATTTCATCTATGCTATTTAACTGAATTTCGTGCTCACGGGCAGCCTTTGTCACGCTCCCGGGGAAAGCTGGTGCACAAGTCATTGTCTGGCTCACTTTTCTTTCAAATTGTGCTGCTGAAACTGGGAAAACAATCAATGTTAAAAATCATTGAATGAAGGCAGCCTTAATGGAGTTGGTTTTTACAATAGAAAATAGAAAAACATTGCCGTGGATATTAAATAAGCCAGAAATATTGATAGCTACACCACGCAAACAGTTTCACCGATGTGCAGTTCAGCAGCTTGAGGCAAATTAAACGCTCTGTGGGGGAGGTGCTAAGAAATGACAACAATATCTTGTGTCAATAATTGTGTTATTAGAATTAGACTGACCTTTTCTGTCCGGCACAGCGGCTAGAGAGAAAGCGAAGGCCAGTGGCACTGCTTTCCGTGGATTTACAGCTCATGTGCCTGGGAGAGAGAGAGAGCAAGCTTTGGAAAGGAACTAATGCAGGGGAAGCTTCAAAGCAAGAAACTTTCACTCAGAGCCTTTCATGCGAAGAGTTTGAAGATGACAAGGGGAGAAATGGAAGGTGTCTCCATAGAGCTGAGACAAACAGGTGGATATTCCTCTTACAGAACTTCTGAGCGGACCGCTCTTTCACTCTTCCCCCCTCTCTCACTTGCTCTCAGAGCAGGCTGTCCATCATGGACAAAGAAATGTTACCTCTGACAAGGTGTAATTTGGACAGATAGAAGGCCAACAGATCACTTTTGTTGATAGAAGAGGTCAAACAGGAAAACATCAAGTGGGCAAAGCACTCAACAAATTTAACGATTGCCAGAAAGCCAGTTGAAACGTCAGCCCTGAAATAATATGATAAATCTTGTCAAGACATTGACGCTTATTTTTCTGTGCACTTTAAAATCCAAGAAAGCGTGAAATCTGTGGGTCAAAGTGAAGTCACCGTTCACTCAGCATCCAGTCCATCCAAAGTGCCGTAAGAGCCTGTGAAATTAAAGGAGTGGAATCTGGGGGTTATTATAGTGGGCGACTTTGACATGGTTTCAGTGAAATAATCTTATGCCCTTTGAGTCCTATGGGACACTCAACATCTCTCAGTGTGGAATTTCTATTGTAAATTTCTTGGCCCTTATGCATGACCTACCTCCAACGCAAGGTCTGCTGCTCATCCTGATTCACGCATACTAATGACTCTGGACTATTTACATTACAAACCCAGTGTTTCATCTCTCAGCGCATGTGTACAGTGTAACCCACATCGCTTGCCAAATCCAGTGCGGTGATGTCATTAAAGTTGCACGTGGGAGTAGCTCTAATATCTCCCCCACGTCTGTGGATCATACACACAGCACTGTCGCATAAGCATCTGTGGAACGCCACTTCAAGCTCTATTACTGGGAGAATATTAGATTTGGGTTCCTTTGAGAAACCAGAGGGCTGGATGCCGGCCAGCACTGGAATGGAGCGTAGGACTAGAAAGGCAGAGCTCAGCCATTACAACCTGTCAGTTTGAGAGGATGAATACCTCCAAGGAAACAGCATGAACCTCAGAGCACACATCTCATGTGGAGCCCACTTACATAACTGGTGGACTTGGCAAGCTCACCATGGCCTCCTATGAATCTTGGGAGCTTTAAAGGGATAGTTGACTCGAAATGAAAAACCTGTCATCATTTACTCACTCTCATGTCAGTCCGGATATGTAGGGCTTCCTTTTATTTGCGTATTTAGAAAAATGTTCATTCAATGGACTTTTGTCATGGTTGCACCATTTTTTATTGAATAAATGAGGTTGTGAGAAATGTTAAAAACTTATTTTACCCCTTTTTCAAGATTTAAGAAAAGTATTTTGTGTCTCCAGAATGTGTCTGTAAAGTTTCAACTCAAAACACCCATCAGAATATTTATTATACCTTTCAGAACTTTAGAATTTTCCTCGTTGGACACCATGTAGCTGTTTTTGTTGCCTGCGCCTTTAATGCTAGTTCTCTTCGCTGACCATCAGAGTGTGCCTCAATCTCTGCCTTGGCTGCATCAGATAAGCAGCACAGTGACAGACATGAGGGAAGCAGATCTCACGTAATGTTTGTGAGAAATTCTACAGTAAGAACTTTACTAATGATTATTTGATGTATTTTTTGTGGAGTTGCAACGATGAGTCACACACAATGTCGTTACAAAGTTCACGCACACAGACACACACACACAGCGGACACACACTTGTTTAACTTTGCACTGCACGCAAATGTGACAGGATACATGTTATTCTCCACTGCTGTATGGATATCCATTATGTTAATGTACAAAATAAACCTGATTTAATGAACTGGGATTGAAGCGTCTTTCTTTTTCGGTTATTGGTTCCAGTTTTTATCAACTTCGTTTGCTGTCCAAAGTCAAACATTTCTTAAATCCCACCACTCTAGAGATGGCTGTCCATGCTTTTATTACATCACGGTTAGACTACTGCAATGCACTTTACTGTGGCATTTCAAAATCACAAATTTCCCACCTTCAGTTGGTCCAAAATGCTGCTGCTAGATTTATTTGTAATAGCAGAAAATATGACCACATCACCCGTCTTCTAAGGGGCATCCATTGGCTGCCTGTCCAATTCAGAATTGATTTTAAAGTGCTTTTACTGGTATATAAATCCCTCCATAATCTAGCCCCATCCTATCTCTCAGAGCTGCTTCATCCTTACACTCCTGTGAGATCTCTTAGGTCAAGTGATCAAAATCTTCTTTTAGTTCGTCAGTCCAGACTGAAACGTAGAGGGGACAGAGCTTTCTCTGTGGCAGGTCCTCGGTTGTGGAACACCTTGCCCCTTGATATTAGGATGGCTCCATCACTATGTATTTTTAAATCTCTTCTTAAAACGTACCTTTTTAGCTTGGCTTTTTAATATTATTTTAATAGTCCTTTCTACTGCTACTTTCTTACATTTTACAGACGTTTCTCTTGCCTTATTTCTATGTTTTGTATTCTGTCTTTTTATTTTTTGACTTGTCTTGTGTACAGCACTTTGGTCAGTCTTGTGACTGTTTTTAAATGTGGTCTATAAATAAATTAAACTTGAACTTATAGTTGTACTGACATGCGACTGTGGTGATAAAGACAGTGAATTTCTGTAAGTCATTACAAACATGCACTGTTTTAAAAACATTTTAAATTTGTAAAACTCATTCTTGATTACATTTGATGATGATTGATGATCACAGAGAGATGAACAGATCTTTTAATCCTAGTTGTTTTGTGCACGTCCTGTTTTATTGATATGATTATACACGTTACTACAGAGACATGTTAATACGCAGCTGTCAATTAATTCAGTGGATGGGGAAACTCTACTCCTATGTCACATTTCGGTGGGCCTCAAAATGAGAGGGATTTGGATCCTATTTTAATGTCAGGAAATTTCAAAAAAGAGGCTTATTGTCTTTATATCACCCCAATATGACTGTGGACACACTATAGCTACAGACAGTTCTGTCCAAACAGCTTACAAAAGATGATTTTCATCATAGGTACCCTTTAATACAATGCGTTCAATAGATTGTAATGTTGTTTACCAACCTACCTTTTGTTCTGGAAGAGATACATCTTTTAGAATAACACTTTCAACAGACAGAATCTCCATTAAACTGTTTTGAAAGTTTTGAAGATTACTTGACAGAGGTTGTTTTTCTTTTCAATGACAACAGGCAGTATGAGATAGATCTTGATTCAATCGAGTTGCCAGATTTTGCTTGAAAACATTAACAAAACAAACAAACAAAACATTACAAAACAATAAGAAAGCTTTAATAAATATGCCACAAATCAAAATATTGTGACACATCAACTACATTATTAACTCCATGAACTGGATCACTTAAGGTCAAAGACGCTTATAATAAGTGGACATTGCAAAACTTTAAGAGTGTGTTCTGTAAAGTAGCCCTACAAACATAAACAAGTGATATACTGTAGCGATGGTGTAGTTCAAATTGATGCATAACAATTATTTTGTCACTGTAATGTTGTGGTGGCACGGTAGCTCAGTGGTTAGCACTGTCATCTCACACCAGGAAGGCCACTGGTTCGAGTCCCAGCTGGTTCCCCCCACAATCCAAAAACATGTGGTATGGATTAATAAGGTAAACAAAAATGCTAAAGTAGTTGCCAGTTCATTCCGCTGTGGCGACCTCTGAAATTGAGACTAAGCCAAAGGAAAATAAACGAATGAAATAAATACAATTGTTAAAATTGTGAATGATATTTCTAAAATAATAATAATAATAATATTATTATTATTATATTATTATTATTATTATTATTATTATTATTATTATTATTATTATTATTATTATTATTATTATTATTAATAATAATAATATTATTATTATTATTATTATTTCCTTATTATTTAATAAAATATTATAAATTAAATACACTAATAACAATAATAATAATAATAATAATAATAATAATAATAATAATAATAATAATACATTTTTATTAAAATAATAATAATAATAATAATAATATAAATAAGTGCAATGTATTAAAATTGTGAATGATATTTATTAAATAATAATAATAATAATAATAATAATAATAATAATAATAATAATAAGCCTTATTATTATTACTTTTATTATTATTATTATTATTATTATTTCCTTATAATATATTATTATTTCCTTAATAAAATATTATAAATTAAATACAATAACAATAATAGTATTATTATTACTACTTTTACTAATAATATTAATATTAATAATAATAATAATAATAATAATAATAAATAGAAGAAGCAGAAGTAGAACAATACTAATACATTTTTACAAAATAAAAAATAACAAAAAAAATATATAATAATAATATTAATAAGTGCAACTGGTAAAATTGTGAATGATATTTATTAAATACTACTACAACTACTACTACTACTACTAATAATAATAATACTAATAATAATAATAATAATAAGCATTATTATTATTATTATTATTATTAATATTATTATTATTTCTTCCTTATTATTATTTAATAAAATATTATAAATTTAATACAATAACAACAATTATATTATTATTAATAATATTACTATTAATAATAATAATACATTATTATTATACATTATTATAAAAATAAATAATAATAATAATAATAATAATATAAGTGCAACTGTTAAAATTGTGAATGATATTTATTAAATAATAATAGTGTCAACCGTCACAGTTTCACAAGTGAGTAATATTTCTGCACATGCACAAAACAACATTTTAAAGTAGTTTATCCATCACGGACATGTTAAATTATGGCATCCAACCTGACTGAGGTCACTGGGTTCCATTCATTTGCACCCTGTTGACTTGTTGCATGGACAAAAAGTGGTTTTCAAGATCTTACTTGGTGTTTGACATATAAAAGAAAACCATGCAGGTTTGACTCTGTGACATCAAGATGAATAAATGACGACAGCAAAAGTACTTCAGAGGAAAATGCTGTATTGAGAGCGATGAATCATTCACAGTAATACCAAGAACATGCTTAAGGAAGTAAATAGAGTCCATTTTGATTTCAAGTTCCCTTTACGATGGGTTAATGGAGGTGCCAAGGTCAAGAGTAACCATATATTTCTTGCAATAGAATTAGGGTTGGCAGTGGCTGTATGTTTTTTGTTGCTTTGTTTATTTCCTGTTTTTTTTTTTTTTTTTGGCATACCTAACTCTTGTTTCTTGGATCCATTTTGCCTAATGAAAGGCCAGTGACAATTTCTTGCCATTCAGTGTTCTCTTTTTTTAAAGTGTCTTTCATTTTCGCAATGCACTTAGCACTTAGTATAACACAAAGGTTACCTTTTCCTGTTTCTACCTGTCATGTTCTTATATGTAGAAACACTGTCTGACGAACAGGAACCTATTTAGTATTTGCCTGATATTAGACAGATTCTACAAAAGCAGCAGCAGCGCGACAGCTTTGTGTAGTCCATTAAATGCCAAGGGTCCTAAATGTCTCTGTGATTTTCTTACATAAGCTGTTTGCCATTAAGTTTCATCATGTCATTAGACTGCCAGACAGACCGAAAAATCCTATTAGACATCAGAAATTGGCACACAGGTGTAAGACCGTTATGCAAGGAGTTTATACAAATGTGAAGCGAGTGACCGGCCTGCATGGGTAAGTACGTCAGACTCGGCTCCTACCCTCCGATGTTATTGAGACAAGCAGCGTTGGGTGTTTCGGCGTTAGTTATATGTCCGACGTCAGTTTGAATGTCACCCCTCCTGCTGCACTGTACAAACACAGCAGGAAGTCTAATCCCAGCTGAATTGGTAAAGAACTGAGACTCGCCAAGGAGAAGTGCACATTTCATGCTGAATGTAGCAGCTACGGCTGAGAGGCAAGGCTGACGCAAGGTGCAAAAAGCCAGCATGCTACCTGCTGCCAGTCACTGGAGAATAGACCCATTGAGCAGCCAGTCGTTTTAATAGATATGAGAAAGGGCAGTACTTCTGGAGCAGAAAGGTCAATGCTGAGAGCGCAAGAGGAACGCCTGTGAATATGGACATTGATGATGTCATGGTTTCCGACTGTATACACGGCAAACATCAGGGTGTATCGATTACGTTTAAATGACTCGAAAGGTTAATAGAAAAAAGCATGCGCACATTTGGCATCAAACAATGGTAATGCTGAGGAGTGGAATCAAACGGCTGAGAACAATCCAATAAGCGTTGAACAAAGCCAAGGCTGTTTAAAGTTTCATGCCGCCCGGGGGCACAAAGCGCTGATGTGCTTTACTTTTGTCCTCCGCAGATAAACCTGAGGTGCAGATCGTGGTGGATTTTCCATCGGGCCCCATTAGAGAAGGAGAAAATCTGGAACTGACATGCCTGGCTAAAGGCAAACCTGAGTAAGTTGTTTCTTTTTGTTGTGTGTTCCATCTCTGATTATATTGCCAAATGTTTTGATCCTGATCGACGTGTATGTGGGCTATCATCCTTAAAAACTAGATTAAAACAAAAAAGCGTTCAATGGACCTTACAGATAGTTCACCCAAAACTGAAAACACTGTCATGCTTTACCCACGCTTTATTTCTTCCACACCTGTTTCACTTTCTTTTTTCTGTAGAACACAAAATATGTTTTGAAGAAAGCTGGAAATGTTTCCCAGAACTGGGTTGCGGCTGGAAGGGCATCCGCTGCGTAATAACATAGGCTGGATAAGTTGGCGGTAGGGTTGGGTCGATAGATAGACGATGCCAACGGTGCTGAGCCGGCATCTCCGCCCCACCCCCATACACACTTAGGCCCCGTTTACACTAATAAGTCTTAGTTTTAAAATGGCATTTTAGAACGAAAAAGATCCACATCCACACTGGCGTTTCATCTAGCATTTCTAAACAGCAATCCGTTCACACTATACCACTAAAAACGCACATCACGTGACCACACACACACACACACACACACACACACAGTGTCATGCACTCGCAGGCAGTCAGCAAGTGCTTTGAGCACAAAACCCCAGAGAGCAGTGCACGTCGGATCGCGTGCACTGGATCGCGTCTCACTATAGTTGTTAAATGTGATGTTTAATTAATTTTGTCTCTATCTACACTGCAAAAAATGCTTTTCTTACTTAGATTTTTTCGTCTTTCTAGTCCAAATATCTTAAAATTATTAAATCAAGAATAATTTTTTATACAAGCAAAACATATTGTGTTGTTTTCAGTAATAATGAGCCAAAATGAAGTGAGTTTTTCCTTAAAACAAGCAAAATAATCTGCCAATGGGGTAAGCAAAATAATCTTGTTGTTCCTTTTGACATAAGAATATTTTGCTTACCCCATTGGCAGATTATTTAGCTTGTTTTAAGGAAAAACTCACTTAATTTTGGCATATTATTTCTTAAAACAAGACAATATGTTTTGCTTGTCTTGAAAATTCTTCTTGATTTAAGAATTTTTAGATATTTGGACTAGAAACTAGCCAAAAAATCTAGATAAGAAAATCATTTTTTGCAGTGTAACGACTCTTCAGTCTCTTGAATCTATCAGGTAACTGCTTTATTCTTTCACTTTCACGCTTGTACTTAGTAATTTTAGTGAAAACCTCAGATACTGTTGGTTGATTCCTGTTGGTTGTGCACCTTTTTTACCAACCCAGTTTGTCGACGCCATTATAATGACACAGATCACTCTGCATATTCATACCAGAGTCCTGCGGAAAAAGTGATTGACAGGTGGTAATTTGTGTGTAACTTATCTTCATTTATTTATGATTTGGTTATAGGTAAAACAAAGACCATGCAGGTCAGGTAGTTGAAACGGTAGGCTACAAATAATTAATCCGTTATAATTTGTTAATTATTCATAAATAATTAATTCACCGCAACCTATGATGACGATGCTATCGTCCATCACATTGTTTCACAATAGACATCATACGATGCCAAATTGGTCGACATCTCCCAACCCTAGTTGGGGGTTCATTTTGCTGTGGCGACTCCTGATTATTAAAGGGACTAAGCCGAAAAGAAACAGATGAAAGCTGGAAACCTCTCACTATTGACTTGTCATTGATTACCAGTTTTCATCTGTCTTCATAATAGCTTCTTTAGTGTTTAACAGAATAAAGGAACTCATAAAGGTTTGAAACCACTTGAGTAAATAGTGTGTAAATTTGCAATTTTTGGGAGGTGAACTATCCCTTTAACTACAAAACATTTATCCTCCTGATTTGCAGCATTCCAGGACTTTTTATGATATTGCTTAATTGCATTTGAGCCATTTAATCATCCTCCATCTTACTGTTGTTGAACGAGCTTTCATTTAATTTTGGCTACACAATGCAAATGAGCTGGATGCGAAATTGGATCATGTGCACATGCAGGACAATATTTTTTGGCTTTTTATCACATATAAACAGTTGTTTAGTTTATGTGGCATGCAATGTAGACTTTTTAATTGTATTTAAATTTAGCAGAGTTGCTTATTTAAAAAAAAAAAAATGCATTCAGGACTGAGTAATGAATAAAGATAAGTAATGAATGTAGTCCCAGTGCAACTTATGCCGAGTTCAGACTGCACGATTTTCAAAGTAGTCGTGTCACAGATGTTTTCACACTACATGACTATCTGGGGTAGCGTTTCGTCGCTGCTTTGTTTACACTGCAAGATGGATCGGCAGCAAGTGGTTTTATACTGCATGACTTTACAATAGGAAGGATCGCAGAGAAACTTTGTTTTGGTCCGAAAACTCTCACAACCGAACACATGTGATTAGTGACATGGAAACAACACGAGGTAATGTGGTATATCTTTTGTTATTAACTACATGGTGAGAAAGAAGCCTTATTACTTAAAGTACTTATTTTGCTTACCTGGCCTTTGAAAGGAATTAGCAATTTCTTTTCAACTTTTTTACTTTTTTGGTTGTGATATTGATCAGATGACACGTCAAATAGACACAGGTGCTCCTGACAAATTTCCTCTAGTTTTTCCTCCATTTCTTGAATCCAAATAGACAGAAATGAAACCCTTTCAACTTCTCTCCCAATCTCCCGCTGGCCTGCAGATACCCATACTAGTGGATGCTGGTCTCTCATTGGCTGTAGGTAATCGCTGATGTTATTTTCAATCAGAACACATTTCACATGGCATGATTTTGAATCGCCGACAGCTCCAGATATTTAGTATGCCAAATATCTAACAGGTGTTGGCTACTCATCAGCGATTCTCTCAGATTGCGTCTTTGATAGTTCACACTGTGTGATTGTCACTCACGTGAACGAGCACCAATTTCCCTGTGATTTCAGGCATTTGTCGGCGATTTCTCAAAACCTGTCGGTGAGTCAAAATCTGGGCTAAAATCATGCAGTCTGAACTCGGCATTAAACTTTGAGAACTTATTAAATGAATTCTTAAAATTTGCCAGCTACTGATTATGTTTCATATCTCTTATCAGCATTTTTCCATAGGCCAAGAAAGAATTTAAAATGTATAGTGGTTCAGTATGCCTCCCAAAAAAATAAGGTAGGCGCTACAGACAGCTATAACAAGTGACACAGCACCACGGCGGATGCGAGCACTCGCTCTCTTTCTCTCTCTCACACACAATCACTCATTAACACAAAAACACACACACACACACACACACACACACACACACACACACACACACACACACACACACACACACACACACACACACACACACACACACACTCACACACACACACACACACGCACACAAGATTCGCACACTGGTCTTACCTTTACTTGTAAATGAAGTCTTGAAATGACTTGAATCACTTTGAAATGATCGAGTTACGTTCTGTCCCGTCCTTTGAAGCTAGACCTTTAGCTCCGGCATTGGCTGTCAGTTATTTAATACTTAACGTTTTGATTAAAAGTTCAATTTTGTTTCCAATTTGAGCTGAGATATTAACGTTACATTCACCATTTTTGCAGTCAGTCAGAGAAAAATATAAAATAATGAACTCCTTGAACTTTACTTGACAACCAAAAAAGAGAACAAAACAAGAATAACCGTGAGCTCACGTGTGCCCCTTCAGTGTGGCAGAGCTACTGCCTGCCTCACCTCATGTCTTTTCAATGCGGCTTTATGTCAGATCGAAACACTAAATAAGTGATAGACATTCTGCCTCACCTCACTTCCTACGCTGTAATTGAACAAGAGATAGGGAAAGTACAGCGATTTTGATCATAAAAATGATTTAAATAATTTGAATCATTCAGAAATTGCATTTATAGCACAGATCAGTGGACAAATATAGATTTTATCATTTGTACAGGTGAGGATGATGACAGGTGAAGCACTGTCTCATCTTCTGCCCCTGACCGCACATCCCTGTTATATACACAGTTGAAGTCAGAATTATTAGACCCAAACCCCCCCCCCCCTTTTTTTTTTTTTTTTTTTTTTTTAATTTTTTAATTTCCCAAATGATGTTTAACAGAGCAAGGAAATTTTCACAGTATGTCTGTTAATATTTTTTCTTCTGGAGAACGTCTTATTTGTTTTATTTCAGCTAGAATAAAAGCAGTTTAAAAATTTTTTAAACCATTTTAAGGTCAAAATTATTAGCCCCTTTAAGCTATATTTTGTTTCGATAGTCTACAGAACAAACCATCGTTATACAATAACTTGCCGAATTACCCTAACCTGCTGAGTTAACCTAATTAACCTAGTTATGCCTTTAAATGTCACTTTAAGCTGTATAGAAGTGTCTTAAAAATTCATGGCAATGATAAAAATAGATCAGTTATTAGAAATGAGTTATTAAATCTATTATGTTCATGTTCGAACCACCAGGGGCCACCCTTGCTCTTAAATGTGATTCGGTTCTGTGCTTTCATTTTATTTAGGCATGGAAACACTTTGGAATAAACATAAAAACGGCGCGATTCCTTTCCTTTTCATCACAGGCGCCATTGCCCCTATGCAATCCTCAAAACAGTCAGTTCATATAAAGATGCATGACTGTCACCTGATGCTCTCCATAGTGACAATAGACGCTGTTTCCCAAGCGGTTTCTGTACGTACGCATGCTGAGCTCAAGTGGACACTGGGTTTTGGGTGCGTGTTTAAACAGACATATACACATAATAATAATAATAATAATAATAATAATAATAATAATAATAATAATAATAATAATAATAATAATAATAATGGCGGTTCTAAGGGACTAAGCCGAAAAGAAAATAAATGAAAGAATGAATAATAATAATAATAATAATAATAATAATAACAACATCTAGACATGTTGATCTTGTTGTGTTTTCTTTTAAACACAACAAATTTTGTCTTAAATGAGCACAAACAGTTAGGAAAACAGTCAAATGCTTTCAATATAGATATATGCAGTTTTAAAGTGACACCTCTGTTGTGTAATGTAATCAAACAAAAAAAATCTAAATGAGAGATTCATTCACTGCTCTTTAATCAGAATGTTTAAATTATACAGTGAAGAAAAGATGAATGAGATTTGATAACTTGATTCTATTTTTTTATAATAGTTTTAATGAGCTGAACTGTTTGCTAATTTATTTGCAGCATTTTCTAATGTTTACTAATTATTATATCCTTTGTAAATAATAATAAAAATGTATTACTGATCGTTTCACAAGTTTATTTACAATGAAACAGCTATAACATATTTATTTATTATTTATTTATTTATTTATTTATTTATTTATTTATTTTATTTTTTTTTGGGGGGGGGGGGGGGATGGGGGGGGTATATCCCTTATTTTCACATCCCAATGTTGACAAGTATGATTATGTTTAGAAATGTGTTGAAAAAAATTATCTCCGTTAAACAGAAATTGGGGAAAAAATAAACAGGGGGGCTTATAATTCAGGGGGGCTAATAATTCTGACTTCAACTGTATATTAATTTAATGCAGTGGAGATTCAAACATTTTCCATTCATGAATGTATCCAAACACTTTCTTCATGTTAGCCTAAAGTGAGTTATCAGTGTTTGTCCAATGTGAGCTGTTCTGTTGTTTTTACATTCAACAAGCCCCATAGCATTCCCAAACTGAAATGCTGCGAGCAGACGAGACGCCACCCGAATTCATTTAATAAAGATGAAAATACAATCAATACAGTGAGCAGAAAATTGGAAGTCATTTTCATTAAAGCTTGGAGAGGGGCTGCAGTCATTACTGTCAGACAGTGCAGGGCTTGGCTTGCCATCCCATTTGTATTCTCCGCCTCACGCCAGGTTCTCTGCAGCCCCTCCGCTGTGTGTTTTTCCCCATGCCTTCCTCTCAATAAGGCACTTTTTCTAGGTCATTTCTCCTTTTCCATATCAGGACCGTCTGCATCTTTATGCCACGCATGTATATTTAACCTCGGATTGAGACTTTTTGGGATTCTCCGCTCGCTGCTCGCCATCAAATGTTGTTTTGCCATCCTCAGAGGCCGAGGATCAACTGTTATTGAACGCAAACCAATCCTTTGTTTCAAAGCTCTGAAGGTTTTTTTGTTTTGTATTTTTCTCCCCCTCTCTCTCCGCTTTTAAACAGTATAGCAACAAGTTTAAACACTGAAACAAAACCAGAACAACAAGGGAAAGCCTCCTCAGATGCTCTTGGGAAATAACTACACTGCAGCAGTGCCACTGAAACTTGTGAGAGTTTAGAGCCTCTTTTATTTTTCCACAGTGGCTTTAGCTCATTCTGCTCATCACTGTGAAAGTAGAATAGGCTGTTGTGTGCCCGGCTCAGGTGTTTAGAGAACAAAAGGAGATAGCTCGCCGTGCCAGTTAATTGAGGCAGACAAGAGAAAATCACAGCCTTTCTCTTTTTGTTACTTTGCCAAAATGTAGTTCATTTGCCAGTGCCGTAGGCTACGACATTGCTCCAATACCACAATCTGTGCTACTGACCACGACTGAACTTTTTTTTTCTGATGGTAGAGCTTCAGAAAACACGCATTCAATTGGGTTAATTTAAGCTTTATTTTTATAGCGCTTTTAAATGTAGATTGTGTCAAAGCAAATGATGAAAAGAGAATAAAAAGACACAACAATATTTCAGATAGTGAAACATTCCAGGGGTGCATTTCCCAAACAGCGACATAACTCGTGGCTGAATCATAGTATGATGCATCGTTTAGGAAAAGAGCGATGTAGTAACTAGTGTTTTCCAAAACCGTAGCTGCTTTGTCGCGGATCCATCGTTTGAAGCATATTAGTTGTAATGTAAAACGTCCATAATGACGCTCTAAATGGGGTGGACTAACTACTTCTTTAGAGGAAAAAACCCATACTTTTTTGTGCAAATTCTATTGTATTACATGCACACGCATTTAAAAAAAAATTCCAATATTAGATTTGATAAAACATGTACTCGTTTTCCATATTGACTGAAATATATGTAAACAGCCCATATAGGGCCTATGTTTTCTTTACAAATATTCCATATTCTATTCTAAAACATAGAATCACTTAGCTAACATGGATTATAATCTCATATATAAATCATATAAATCGTTATACTAATGGTTGTAATGGTTTACAGTAGACACAACAAAACAAAATCCTACTTAATGATAATAATAATATAATAATAATAATAATAATAATAATACTAAAATTATTATTATTGTTATTATTATTATTAAGTAGGATATTCTTCCTCTTTTTTTAAAGTCTACGTTTACAATTTGACACATTCAAACCACTGCAGAAATGTTTTAACCAACAGGCCCATGTCACATAGGCCTACAGTACAGATACATTTCTTAATAAATACCCTACTATAAATTAAAAGCCTTAATGTATGCTATATATTTATGTTTTCACAAGCTTTGGAGACATAACGTAAATTCCGCTTTTAAATAATAGGTCACCTATAGCTAGGCCCATTGAAATCTGCAACCGCAGAATTCCGCAGATTTTTTGCCCATCATTGAGTCCATTTATTTGTGTAAATGTGTGTAAATTTATATTTATTCAGTTTTTAAGTTAATTTTAATAATATTATTGCCTAATATGAAATTATTCATATGATTTATTTACAAAACAGTTTGTAAAGTAATATTTTCTGTCTTTTAGTAGATATATTATATGAGAGACTTGCTTTGTTTACCAAATAAGTGGATCTAATTGGATTTGCATTGTAAACATTAAATTGAAAAAGTAAAAAATGTATTCTTTTTAAATTTTATATATTACGTTTTTAGTTATGATACTCCCAAAATCATTCCACATAAATCCGCTGATTTTTTTCGTCATGAGCCACGGCTGCGTTCAAAATAGCATAAATGTTTTAAAAGTGCACTGCGAAGGGAACACAATTATCAATATGAAGATCGCTAAAACTAAACTGTAAAAACACTTTGAAAGCAAATTAAGAGAGATGATTTTAATGTTTTTTTTAATCATTCCAAGTTTAAATGTTGAAATGTTTGAAAGGAATAGGGCATAGGGGGGATAACTGGAAATAGAACACAACCAGGAACTTTGCTTCTAACTACAGATCTAGAGGTGTAGTTGCAAGCGTACAAGTTTGCCATGCAGTTTGCGAATGTTTGTTGGAACGACGGATTTGGGAAATGCCAAACCAACAAACCATGTTTGTAACAACGCAACTTGCGCCCCTACTTGGCTCATGATGGTTTTCGGAAACGCACCCCAGAAAAGTATGCAGGGATGAGAGGAGAATGCTGATTCTAGTTCAATTAAGAATGATTCAGTTCAGTTTAATATAAATGTCACTGCTGAAGTTCAGTTCAGTTTACATTGCAAATATTAACATCGTAACATATATTAGAGACAACAAAATCAATAGATTGATTTTCCGGATTCTGCATGAGTGGCAGCGCATGGCTATTTAGTCCGCTGGAAAGTAAAATTATGTTTATGGCCACATACACACAGCAGCTACAGTTGATTGCGAGTTCACCTTTTAGTGCTTATTCAAATTCTGCACACGCAGTTCAGTGATTT
The DNA here is from genome assembly GCA_903798195.1 of Danio kyathit. NCBI lineage: Eukaryota > Metazoa > Chordata > Actinopteri > Cypriniformes > Danionidae > Danio > Danio kyathit. Next base: position 32,183,967 of record LR812539.1, read on the forward strand.
GCGGGATTGACAGCCTCATTCAACAGGCAAATTAACTCTTGAATATTGCCACCTGCATTCACAAAAATTCTACACAAAATCCTGTATACAGAATCGATCCGAAGAACTCTTTAATGAATTATTAAAATGTGCTTTAGAGATGTCTCTTATTTTGCATGTGGATTAAATAAGAAACACGAAGAGATGTACAAGCTTTGACTGATTTATGTTGCCAAAGTCTCCTGCAAAAAGAAAACAAGAATGTGAATAAGCCCATATTAAATCCAAATCTTTTCAATTGAAAGTACCAAGATATTTTTTACTTACATGCACTTACCTACTTTATTAACTCATGTCAAGTTTAATTACATGATATGTTGATTAGTCTAAATTATCATAATTAAAGACATTGCGTTCGGTTCAGAGGTTACCCACTGTAGAATATTTATAGCTGTGTTACCGTGTTAAATGAAAAAACCCTCAAATAGACATTGCAGAAAGTAGCTTTAGAAAGAAATGTGTATGCTTTAGTAATACCGTCCTAGACTATAAAAGTTTTAACATAAACTGTGGAACATAAAAGAAAATAATTTGTCTAACATCTCATTATTTTGTTCATACAATCAAAGTCAATGGTAAACAAACTTGTTCAGTATTTAGTTTATGTTCCATAAAAAACATGAAGGTTTATAAGTGTGGAATCTTCATTTATTTGTCTATTTTTTATGGAACAATACTCTTAATAAGCAACTAAAGTACATAGTAGTAATATGATTAAGTCATGGAGTCATTCATTCATTAGATACCTTCAAACGGCCTATAAATGGGTATAAATGTGCATGTGAATTGTTGGTTTACCAAACTTTTTCAATCATGGAATGTGTTGACAGTTCTGCTGTGGTCATGTTTTATTGGCAAAACTGTGTCTAATATATATCAGAATATTAACTTACTTAATGAACTGCTGTATAAATACGTATCACATTTGCTCTAGTGCTATTTGGGTCAAAAACAGCACATGTTTGATATTAAATAATTTGCTTGTGATGTACAAAAACTCATACAGGGCATTTTTGCCTTAAAATCTTAAATATTAAGGGCATCTGTCTAAATTCTATGGGGTTCATTCACATAGCGAGTTGTTGTCCAGCGTCATATTAGTCACTAATCAACTATCTGAAAAGATGATCTACAGTGCTCAGCATATATAAGTACACCCCTTACAAATCTCCCTTTTAAATTCATATTTTTAATAGGAAGCTATACAATATTATATTTGTGCATATACATTAGATTAGCCAGTACTGAAGCCAAATCTGGAGCTCATCTAACAAAATAATGTACGATAACGGTCCAAAAACTAGTACACCCAAATTTATATGTTATAGAAAAATATTAAATACAAGTTTAACAAAGAGGAAAAATCAAGAGAAGCAAAAGAATTGAAGAATTTAGTTGACATTTTGTACGTTGTAATTTATTTTATTTTTTGCAATATTTATCTTGAATTTATTTGCATTATGTTTTCATGTTTGGTGATTAAAATATTATTTTAATAAATATATCTGTTTAATAAATCTATTTTGTTTAAATGCACCAAAATACATTGCCTGAGACATGGATAAAAATAGTCATTTTCAAAGTGGGCTGTACTCAATTATGCTAAGCACTGTATGGTGCATTAACTGTGTGAATAATTGTAATGCTTTCTTTTTAATAATAATTAAATGAACGGTAACACCGATTCTCAGTGGCTTATAGGCCCACACGGAATCTGCGCGCGCAGAATTCCGCAGATTTTTAGCCCATCAATAATTCTGTTTATTTACTTGAGTAAATGTGTGTAAATCTATATTTATTCAGTTTTTAAATTAATTACAGTAATATTATTGACTAATATAAAAATGTTCGTCTGATTTATGTACAATACAGTTTGTAAAGTAATATTTTCTGTCTTTTAGTAGATATAATATATAAGAGACTTGCTTTGTTTACCAACTAAAGTGAATCTAATTGGATTTGCATTTTAAACATTAAATAAAAGTTAAAAAGACATTATTTTTTATTTCACATATTAAGGTTTTAGTTATGATACTCCCAAAATAATTCCGCAGAAATCCGCAGATTTTTACCAAAATTCTCCGCAGAAATAGCAAAAAACGTCCGCAGATTCCGTCTGGCCCTACTTATTACCTACTTATTATTAAGATATTGGCTGTTTATTTGTAATGCATGATCTTTTTCAAAAATGTTGCCAAAACCTAACTACTACCTTAAGAATAATTAAAAAGCAGCAAATTGGGAATTAATTGAGGCAAAAGTATCCTTTACAACAGCCACAAAGAGCAATTTATTTATATTTTAGAAAACAGTTTAAGGTTTCATGACTTACCCAATAATCACACAATAACAGAAATGTTTTTTTATGGAAGGACATTTAAATGTTTCATGCTGAAATTGCTAGTACATTTCACAAATAATTACAGAGAAGCAAACAAGATATTTAATCAGACATGAAATTAAAAGGTCTAAAAAGAGTTTTTAAAATAGCAATTGACTGCTATATAAAAGAGCATATCTTAACCTTTCCCTGGATTTTAGCATCTTTGAAATAGAGAGGAGATCTTCTGTTTAGCAGTGTGTAAAGAAGGGTATCCATATGTCCTACTTTGCTCTCAGGTTTATATACACCTTAAGATTTACCTGCCATAAAACGTCCCATAAAACTTTACATGCTGGTCAAACAAGCTCTTTACTTTAGCGAGAGGCCAGGATAGGCTTGATGGCTCATCTAAACAGCACTAAAACAAAGCCGTTTGTCCTCTGTGTCTCCATCCAGGCCTCAGCAGGTGAACTGGGTAAGGGTGGACGATGATGTGCCATCTCACGCTGTTATCACTGGTTCAGATCTCTTCATCGAGAATCTCAACAAGTCCTACAATGGCACTTACCGATGCGTGGCGTCCAACCCTTTGGGTGAAGCCTATGATGACTACATCCTCTTTGTACGCGGTAAGTTCAAAGTGAGCGAGTAGTTCAGTGCATTCGACCTCTTCTTCTTCTTTCACCCACTTCACCGCTCCATCTGAGTCATGGGTCAATAACATTGATCTCGATGACATTTCCTTTCCTTCAGGACATGTTCTAATCTGACCATTTTCCTCTTGGAATTTACTTCTGATATCTTTTGCTGCACTAAGCCTGTGGTGAAATTGCTGTCCGAGTGCAACAATGGGACTCAGAGCTATTTTAAAAAGGATTTGTGCTACAACGAGGATCTTAAGTGAACAGATATACAGTTTATCAGTAGCAAGGGAGGCAAACCTTGACTAATTCACATTCACTCCGAGTCATTTTATCAAACCATACTGTGAAAGAGATTTATAGTAGCCAAACTTCTTCTTTTTTTGGTTTCTGCGTGTGGGAACATTGCATGTTGTCGGTGGGTCGCCACAGAAACTTGGCTTCGCCCGGGATGTGCGTGTTCCAAAAACTTGCCCCAGCACGAAGTGCAAATGCGCCAGTAATTGCGACAGGCTTTTCACACGTTTCTCCCATGAGCAGCTTGGCAGTCGTTCCACTAGAAATTCATGACAGTTGAACCAACAGAATAGAAGAGAGAGTGACACAGCCACGTATGGCGCTGCGAGAGCTCAAATCCCTCCCCTATTAAAAACAGTGTTGAATATAACACACTCCATCATGACTCTGTCTGAGGCTGCTTTTAAGGCAAGACACTGCAGGCAAAATCACTGAGTTTTTTTTCATGCCCCATGATTTTGGGCTTTATGGCTTTTTATAAAGAGTTTCTTTATATCTAATGGAAAGAAAATATTCAGAATACACTTGTTTCTTTTTTCACACTTTAGCATTTTGTGTCTGTACATATTTTTAAAAGCATTTTTATTTTCAAAATATAACTATAAATCTCCACTTCAGTAGCACACACTTACACTTTTATTCATGTCTTTATTCCAAAGATTCTCACACATAATTCACCTGATATTTCAATATTCAACACAAATAAAATAAAATAAATCACATTATTTTCTGGCTGTTCACAGTATTTTCTGAATTATGAAGTGATGAACAGTTATATAAAATCCTCTCTGTAAAATCCTTTGACTCTAAAATATTTTTAAAAAGAATTGAAAGTTTAAACCTGACTTGATGCAATGTTCAGTTTTTGTGTTAAAATGATATGCAAATTATCACTTATTTGCTTAAATAAGTACTCAGTTGCATATTTAAGCATGACTGTTTAGAAAATGTATTTAAAAAAATAAACAATGCAATGAACTGGGGACGTATGGGAAAGCTATTAGTAATTTTTACCCTTCTATCTTCTAAATCTACAACAGTCACCGTTTTTATTATATTTTATTTTATTTTGTTTTGTTTTGTTTTGTTTTGTTTTGTTTTGTTTTGTTTTGTTTTGTTTTGTTTGTTTAATTTAATTTAATTTAATTTCATTTATATATTATAAATAATTAATTATAAATTAGAAATAATTTATTATTTATTTTATTTTATTTACACACTATCATACCTATGTCTGTTGCTTTTTTTTAAACAGTTTGACTACCTATCCAACATAATGAGACAAGACTGTTGTCACGATTCGTGCATGTCTAGATGTTGTCTATAGATGCATTTGACCTCATGCATGCTGGTTAGAAATTGTGTCCGACGTTGCGCTGACACCACGTGACTGTCACTTCAAAGTACCGCAACAGCGCTCCAAGATCAGATGGCGGAATGCAAATTATCACTTATTTGAATATTTAAGCATGGCTATTTAGAAAATGAATAAAAAAAATATACCATGCAATGAACTGGGGAAGTATGGAAATAGTTATTACTAAATTTTAGCCTTCTATCTTCTTCTAAATCTACAACAGTCACCATTTTAATTTCATTACATTTTATTGAATTTTAATTTATTGTATTTAATTTAATTTTCTTTACACACTATCACAACTATGTCTGTTGCTTTTTTAATATATAAAGAGTTCAACTACCTATCTGACATAATGAGACAAGGCTGTTGTCACAATTCATGCGTGTCTAGATGTTGTTTATAGGCGCATTTGACTTAATGCATGCTGGTTAGAAATTTTGTCCGACCTTGCAACGACACCACGTGACTGTCACATGTGGCATCAAAGCACAGCAACAGCGCTCCAAGATTAGTGGACTCAACACAGACGGTGGACTCAGCCGCTGCAGCATTTGAAGAGCGGCTGCAGGAGTTGCGATGACGACACCGATATTGCACGATTGGGTAGACTCACCGCATGACAACAACCCATGTGTGTTTAAGGTTTATTAATGGACAAATTCCTTCTCACAAATTTTAAAACAAACAGTTGACTTTTATGCCATCTCTATCTTGTCTATATCATGCTTATTAAAAAACTACAAATATTTCAGAAAAGAAAATGAATGTTAAATAATTTGTTTATAAGGATTGTTTGCAGAGGTTTATTTTCGATCTTTTTATACAGACTATTTACTGTATTCAGCTCCGTGAACGATTTAAATTATATATTTTATTGAATAACCTAAATATTAACGGCTTGTAATTAAATAATTATCATCATTGATCTTTTTTTTTGGGTTTAACACTAATATATATCGGAAAGTGTTATATCTATTAATGTAAATAAATGTAAATCCTTTTTAGCATATTCAAACAAGAACAGGAACAGTATTAACTTCATTCTTCATATTGAACTATACTTCAACACCTATAGTAGCCTAAAGAGTGATCTTTAAACTCTTAGAATTTGTGCTTTTCGCTTTGTATTTAATAAGCCTATTCGTTAATATTCATTTTCTTTTTATGTTTATATTACCCTCTCGTTTTCCCCTTATTTCTCTCATGCGTTTGTTATACAGGCTACTTAAATTGATTTCATAATTCCCTTATTGTTTAAAAATGAACTATAGTTTGTAGAAACTGTATTCTGTTTTAATTGTACTGAAAATGTTTGTTGTTATTAATGAATAATTAAATAAATACATAAATAAATAAATAATAGTGTCATGGTGGCGCAGTGGGTAGCATGATCGCCTCACATCAAGAAGGTCGCTGGTTTGAGCCTCGGTTGGGTCAGCTGGCATTTCTGTGTGGAGTTTGCATGTTCTCCCTGTGTTCGCGTGAGTTTCCTCTGGGTGCTCCGGTTTCCCCCACAGTCCAAAGACATGCGGTATAGGTGAATTGAATAAACTAAATTGGCCATAGTGTATGTATGTGAATGCAAGAGTGTACAGGTGTTTCCCAGTGTTGGGTTGCAGCTGGAAGGGCATCGGCTGCGTAAAACATATAAATAAGTTGGTGGTTCTTTCCGCTGTGGTTACCCCAGATTAATAAAGGGACTAAGCCGAAAAGAAAATGAATGAATGAATGAATGAATAAATTATGTGATGGCGACGCCATTTGATTGGTCAACATGACTGCGGCAACATTGAGCCCCGAAGTGTCCAGCTTGACAACTCTGTTACAACTCCACCCCCACCTGCGTTGGCTAATCTCATTGATCACTGGCTGCAGTCGCGTCCTTCAAGTCGAATGCACCTATTGTGTATTAGTTGTGTCATGTGATTCCCCATGTGATGTGTTCCATGTGCTTCTGTTTATGTCATGTGATTCCTTTGTTCTGTTTTCCCGCCGTTTGTTAGTTTCACCTGTGTCACACCCCTATATGTATTCAGTTCAATCATGTCCTGTGTATATATACCCCTAAGTTTGTTTAGTTGTTTGTCCGGTATTGTATTGTCACCATCTTCTTGTCATTTCCTACGTTTTGATGTTCCAGTGACTGGAGTGTTTTTTGTAAATAAATACAGTATGTGTTTTTGATCATTCCTGAGATCTGTGCATTTGTGAGTGTGCCTACCATGAGAGATGTCATCGTTTAACCATGAATATTTTATTGTTACCTTATTTTATTTGTCTACTGCTTTTTATATATATCTAAATCTGCACAATTCAGCCGCATATCTAACATTGGAATTGCTAATGCAGAAATGGCACAAGCCCATCACCATTTAATCTTACATAGAGTGACAATCAAATAGATTCAACAAACACATACATGTGCACTCATAAAGACAGCCGCTGGTGACATCTGGATGCTCTATAGTCTCATAATTATTCTTCCTCAAATTAATAGGATGACATCTGTGTATTACAAACACAGTGGCCCTGACACATTCAGCAAGGCCCACAGTGCCTCACCCGTGCTTCATTCTTCAATTAAACGCTCTGCTTTTCAGAGATGTTAAAGGGAGGGCAAAATGAGCGTTTAGCAAGCTGTCTCAATAAGGACATGTTTTCATACAGCCGGCATATGTAATGTATGGCATGTTGGAAGGTTAATTGTGAAGCTATTCATGCGTGGCCTTGTGCAAGCACTTTAAAGGGTTGTTAACACTTTCAGGACTATATAATAATAATAAATTTGAAGATTTACAGTTAGCAATTTGTCAAGTGGTGAAAAGCCGTCACACAGCAACATCACGCTGACATGTTTCTGTCATTCTTATGCATGATAAATTGTGATTGGCAGCCAGTGATCATCATGAGTGTTTGTTTAAGAGAAGCACTGATGCGAAAAGATTTTAGGCATCATGGGATTAGGTAAATATTGAGTTAGACAGTGCGTGTGGATGATTGATTGATGCATTCATTCCTTCATTAGCATAACCTTAATTATTTTTTCAAGACTTTTAATTATTCAGTTATCAAAGCCACGTGAATTTTGTTATAATTTTTATTAATCAAAGAATCAAACTTGTAGAAACTTTTTAAATTTACAAAACTAAAGTTAACAGTACATGATTCTGTTTACAGTACAAGTACATGTGTCTTTGGTTTTACTTAAAGGTGCTGTATGTAAGTTTTTAACTCTTCTAAAGCAAAAAAATACCATAAATATTTAAGAAACATGCTAAGTGAACCTTCTTGTTTATCTGAAAAACAATACTAAAGTCAGTTATTCTGCTCTGGAAATGTGAGTTACGTGATGGAACACTGTCTTTGTTTTGGTTCCTTTAAACCCGCCCACTGCCAGATTAGCCAATTATATTTCAGCACCCGGGTTGCCTTGTTGGAAAACCACGTATTTTAATCGTTCAGTCAGAAAGGCTCTCAAAGCATGCGTTCGTGGCCGAAATGCAACCTCTGGTGGACAGTAGCAGACTCCGAAATGAGACGCAGATTCAGAGTTCCACTTGAGGTTATTAATTAGTAAATAATATAAATATTAGGAACGTAAACATTAGGTGAGCAGGTTACATTGTAGCCCCGTGTCCTAACAGCACGCTACATGACAAGATTTGCAGTGATAAGCAATTTGGCCTTTTGCACCAGTCGAAACACAACAGAAATTTAAATGCAGCCATTTAGAAGCACAGAATATGCACTCACACACGAAATGATAAGGTTTATAATCTAATTAATACATATTAAAATTAGCATTTGACATTATTAAATGTACATGCTGAATCACTGATATTGGTATATAGTACCTGATATATAGTCACAGTTCTAAAGTTCAATTTCAAACTGTTTATTTTATTTTCAAGATCTGAGTTGACCTGTCTGTTGCAGCTTTCAGTAGTATGGCAATAAATGTCATGTGAAATAACATTCAACTCACATTATTAGCATTTATCTAAGCTTTGCACTCATCATAGCACACGTGCTGCTGATGATGTGACAATAAAAGTGATTTGATTTGATTTAACACTGAATAAAGCACTTGAGGTGTACCTGAGGTGATCATGTCATCAAGTTTTCTGTTCAGCTTGCAACAAATAGAAGCCGTTTCTAAAATATAAATTCGAGGTGTTGGTTAGGACAAAAACTCCTTTTAATATGAAAATATTCCTTCTATCATTTGCCGTTACTTGCTCCTGTTGGTCCTCAATCTGGCAACCTGCGCTTTCGTGTGTTTTGATTCAGGAATGCAATACCTAGTTCAACCACAGGGTGTCAAACTTACATACAGCACCTTTAATTGTATTTATTCATCAAAGACTTTTAAAATCAAAATTTGCTTTAGTTTTTTGAAAACTGCGAATGTACATTTATGTATTTATTTACTAAAGATTCTTCAAAGTCTTCATCTTTTTTATTAGCAAAATTGTGTGACTGATTTGTTTAGTTTTATGTTTTTATTTAAACATGAATTGATTCATTACAAATTGAAAAATAAATATAAAATTCTATTTTGTTCAAATATTTATATTCTATATTTTTTATTTAGTTTTTAAAAGACTAGACTAAAATGACAAGGGCCAGACAGAATCTTCTCTTTCTGCACAGAATTGTGTTTAAAAAGAAATCATCGGATTCCTGCAGAATGACTTTGTCAAGAGTATAGGAGCTGAAAATAAAACAAATAAATTGAAAAAAAATAAACTTCTTAACTATGTTTACAATGCGAATCCAATTAGATCCACTTGTTTGGCAAACAAAGCTACAATAGCTCTCTCTCATATAATACATCCACTAAACAGAAACTATTACATTACAAATTGCATTGTACAAGAAAATAAATGGATTGAATGATGGGCTCAAAAACCGACAGAAATCAGTGTATTTCTGTGGGCGCAGATTCCGTGTGGGGCTGTTGCGTTCCACATTGTCTGCTTTATGAATGGAGTAAAAAGCATAGAGCGCATTAGAAGTCGAGATCAGCTTCTTCGTTTCTGGTAGTAGAGAATCCTGGCCCCTCGATAGACAGCCAGAACAGATGTACTGCAGAGGCAATTTTTCTCTAATGCGTTTGTTCCCCAACAGTTGTGAAGCTAAGTGATGGAGAACACTTGGAGGGTGGCTGGCACTAAACTGTTTATGGGGAAAAAATACATTCCCGGAGACACTTTTCCAGGGCCCCCATCCCAGCATGGCCCTGCAGGGGAATGAGATCTAACACACCGGCCTGTAACAAGTTTACAGAGCGCCTCTAACCTAATAAAGACTACCTTTGCCTCCGCAGCCCTGGCCTTTAATATTGCGCAGTCCTCCTCTGGCTGTCAGCCTCGCTCACGTTTCCTCTCCGTAACAATTCCTCCATGTTTAGAGGGCTTTCCTTTGGTATCTCACAGCCGGCCCGTAGAAATCGATCACGGCAATACACTTCCTTAACTGCGCTGAGAGTGCCGGACTGAACCCAAAGGCAAACACCATTTTCTTTAACATGGGGTCAACAGTCAGTATGTCGAATTCAAATATTTATCAGGCCTAAAAAAGTACTTTTGTTAAAATTAATTATGCTCTGAGCTGACATATTTTGGACAAGATTTACTAAATGGGGCAATAGAATGTCAAAAAACACGCATGGGACATTTGGACATTTCTAACACATTCAGAGTGATCAATGCCATGTGTAGAACAAAGTAGGGTCACAAACAAGCTGAGCAGATCATATTATTTTGGACTAACATTGTCTTCTGCCATATGAATTTGACGAAATTGTGCATTCTTCATCCTTTCTTGAGTACACATACACATTTTTTGGGTGTCAAGTAAGTAAGTAATGTGTATTTATATAAATAAACCAAAGCGCCATACACCCAAAACGCTTCACAATTATGAGAGGAGGGACTCTCCACTCCACCACCAGTGTGCAACATCCACTTGGATGATGTGACGGCAGCCACAGGACAATGGTGCCAGTGCACTCACCACACCAGCTATTGGTGGAGTGCAGAGACAGTGATAGAGCCTATTCGGTGGATGGGGATGATTGGAAGGAAATGATCTGTTAGGGCCAATGTAGGGAATTTGGCCAGGACACCAGGGTTACACCCCTACTCTTTACCTTAATGTCTCATCCGAAACACGGCGCTTATTGACAGTATAGTGTTCTCTTCACTATACTGCGGCATTAGGACTCACACAGACCACAGGTTGAGCCTCACTAACACCACTTTCAACAGCAACCTAGTTTTTTTCAAGTGGTCTCCCATCCAGGTACTGACCAGGCTCAGCCCTTCTTAACTTCAGTGAGTAACAAGTCCTGGGCTGCAGCGTGGTATGGCTGTGTCAAATATAATGGCAAATAATACCAGTAAGTTTGCTGCCACAAAAGTTAACATCTGAAAGGAAAATTTAGACAAATGCCAATAATAATAAAAAAGCTCAGCTGCAAAAAAATATCTGTTGTATATCGTTAATACTGTTTAACAATATGTGAGCTGATATTCTTAATCAATCAAACATGTCAAGGCAGACATGTGACAAAAACAGTAGGCAGCAATTTTTTTTTATTTAAGCTGCAGCGTATTAGATTGTGAAATATTACGAAAATGAACCATGGGTTTACTTAACGCAATCTCACAGCAATTTATTTAGTGGATAATTCATATGAATTTGTATAATCTCATTTATATATTTTAGTACAATTTGCTCATCCCTCCAATGAGAGTTGAGTTTAGGGGTGGGGCATGCCTACTTTTTAAAATTGTACGTTTTCATACAGTACATTTGAAATTGTATGAGTCTGTGTGAATTTCTGCAAATACAAATTTCAATTTTCTACAATAAAAGTAGCAAATATACACTACCTGACAAAAGTCTTGTCACCTATGCAAGTTTTAGAAACAGCAAATAATAATTTGACTTCTAATTGATCATTTGGCATCAGAAGTATCTTATATGAAAGGCAAAGGCCTCCAGATTATGCTTATTTTACCAAAAAAAAAAAATATATATATGTTCATGCCTTGATTTTTAATTTTTTAATTAGGGCAGTAAGGTCTGACTTTGCTTAGACAAAAGTCTTGTCATTTAACAGAAACAATGTACTGTATACAATATAAAGTCATGGTGCAGAGGAAAAAGAACTTGGACGACTGCATCCATACATCTCTGCAATGACTTAAATAACGTATTAATAAAGTCATATGGAATGACAAATAAAGCGTTCTTGCAGGACTCCCAGAGTTCATCAAGAGTCTTTGAATTCATCTTCAATGCCTCCTCCTTCATCTTACCCCAGACATTCTCAATAATGTTCATGTCTGGTGACTGGGCTGGCCAATCCTGGAGCACCTTGACCTTCTTTGCTTTCAGGAACTTTGATGCGGAGGCTGAAGTATGAGAAGGAGTGCTATCCTGCTGAAGAATTTGCCCTCTCCTGTGGTTTGTAATATAATGGGCAACAGAAATGTCTTGATACCTCAGGCTGTTGATGTTGCCATCCACTCTGCAGATCTCTCTCACGCCCCTATACTGAATGTAACCCCAAACCATGATTTTTCCTTCACCAAACTTGACTGATTTCTATGAGAATCTTGGGTCCATGCTGGTTCCAATAGGTCTTCTGTAGTATGTGTGATGATTTGGGTTGCAGTTCAACAGATGATTCATCAGAAAAATCTACCTTCTGCCACTTTTCCAAATGATCAACTAGAAGTCAAGTTATTATTTGTTGCTCTTACAACTGGGATAACCGACAAGGCTTTTGTCAGGTAGTGTATATAAAGAGCCAGCAACATCAATAGCTCAAAAAGTATCAAATTTATTTACAAAAAAAACACTCACAGCATGTGACGTTTCACAATGTGTCACTCTTTATACTCTTCTAGATCACATGATCTCATACAATAATGACAAACATAGCACAAACCAAGCAACCATAGTACAAATAAAAACATAAAACAATAATAACCATGCATGGTTTGGCTTCACTAACTATAGTTTAAACATGGTAAACTGTAATTATGACAAACTGTATTTAACACACCAGAAAATCATGGTTAATACACAGTAATGCTACTAATTTTATAATAAATCCATGATTTTTGTAATGGACCTACCATAATATTTATTATGGTGCATTGTGGTTTAAGGTGCCACCTAAACTCTAACCTTAAAACAATACAAATATATAGTTGCTAGCACAATCTTATGGGTAGAATTTTTCCAACAGAGCACCGGCCCTCAACTTAAAATGAGTCTGACACCCCTGGAGTAAAGTAAAACCAAAGAAAAAGCCAATGAACCTGTCAAAGTGACTGTCAAGCATTCATCACTGAATCTCTCAAATACCTTTTTAACATTATTAACTGGAAATGAGCTGGAAAAAAGTCTTTAAAATGGGCAAATTGCAGGGCCACCTGAATAATGTGTTGTGAGTGCTTGTGCTTATGAAAATAGGAAGTCCGATTGCACTTCCTCCAAGGGGATCTTCTGTGTGGTTGTGTAAATGGCAAGCATAAACAGATATTTGTTTTAGCGTAAAACCTAAATCCTCATCCCTCGCCCATGATGTGTGTTCAACACAGCTTGCAGAAATCGCACCTCACAGAGATTGATAAACAGCCGGATTTTGTGACAAGCTTCAGACTTGTTTGAGGGACCTAATTGTCCCTTATATCCAACAACATGTTTAGCAGTAGAAAAATACTGAGAGCGAACAGCTGGAGGAACAGCAGTCTTTCTAGCAGTGCATGTAACTCGAGAAGATCCAGCTTCGGTCCAGCGAGCTCAACATATGTAGAGAGAAAAAAAAACAAAAAAAAACAATCTACACTGCTGTCATGGTGGCTCCAAAACCATGTCTATGCTGTAATAATAGAACCGTAAATCACTTTCCCTCCATTCTTTAAGCTTGCTCACTTTGATTCAATTTGCCCCATCAGTGTTTCCCTTCTCTATTCATCTTATTGGTGACGCACACATTTAAAAGTCAGATTCCGCTGATAAATTTGGCTGCTGTCAAACACGGCCGTTCGGAAATCTAGTCATCTGTGAATTCAGACATGCAAATGCGGCGTATTAGAGTTGGCAATGTAAAACCGTCCTACTGGGTGTCTGAAGATGAAAGAATGCATTGCAAATGACGTGCAGGCACTCGTGTCTAAGCTAAAACTAGAGCATCTGAACCGCTGTGCACATTCACTGTGAACTTTTCTTTTTTTTAATTCTAAATGACAGATTGTTGATGTAAAAATGTACAGTTTCATAACCACGTATAATCTGTCTGAACTAGGGGATTTAAATAACTTTTTGAGCAAATGACGTGAACTTTGCTATGTAAACATGTTTGTTATTTATTATATTCATTCATTCATTAATTTATTTTCTTTTAGTCCCTTTATTAATCTGGGGTCGCCACAGCGGAATGAACCGCCTTTATTATATTATATTATATTATATTATATTATATTATATTATATTATATTATATTATATTATATTATATTATATTATATTATATTATATTATATTATGATATTAGTATTTTTATTATTATTATTAGTAGTAGTATTATTATTATTATTATTATTATTATTATTATTATTATTATTATTATTATTATTATTATTATTTATCGTTATTATCATCATTCATATTTTATTGCTTATGTTTTATTTATTACAGAAGTAAAGTTGAATTGACGTTATTGGTTTTTAAATTGATTTTATTTACATTTATTTTTGTATATTTAATAATATTAATAATAATAATAAAAATAATAATAATAAATTAAATAATAATAGTATTGTTGTATTATTATATTTAGTTTGTAATATTTTATTAAATAATAATAATGCTTATGCATTATAGTATTATTATTATTTATAATTTTTTTATTTACTATTCATTTTATATACAAGTATTATTATTATTATTGTATTTTATTTATAATATTTTATTAAATAATAGTAAGAAAATAATAATAATAATAATAATAATAATGGTTATTATTATTATTATTATTATTATTATTATTATTATTATTATTATTATTATTATTATTATCGCTATTATTATCTTCATAATTCATAGTTTTTTGCATTTGTTTTATTTATGACAGAAATACTATTGAATTTATGTTTTTTGGTTTTTAAATAGATTTCTTTTCATATATTTTAATAATAATAATAATAATAATAATAAGAAGAAGAAGAAGAAGAAGAAGAAGAATGCTTATTATTATTTTTTTATTATATTATTATTTATTTATTTATTTATTTATTTATTTTATATAGATTTATCATTACTAATAATATTATTGTATTAAATTTTAATATTTTATTAAATAATAATAATAAGGAAATAATAATAATATTAACAATAAGAATAAGAATAGTAAAAAAAAAAATTGGTTGTTATTATCGCTATTATCATTATTATTATCATAATTTATAGTTCATTGCATTTGTTTTATTTATTACAGAAATACAGTTGAATTTGCGTTCTTGGTTTTTAAATTGTTTTTATTTACATTTATTTTTGTATATTTTAATAACAATAAATAATATTAATTAATTAAATAATAATATTGTTGTTATTATATTTAATTTGTAATATTTCATTAAATAATAGTAATGCTTATTATTATTTTCCATTATATTATTATTATTATTATTATTTTATTTTATTTTTTATACATGTTTTATTATAATTTTTATTATTATTGTTGTTGTTATTATAACTTATTATTATTATCTTATTTTGTTTATAATATTTTATTAAATAATAGTAAGGAAATAATAATGATAAGAAGAAGAAGAAGAAGAAAAAGAAGAAGAATTATTATCATTTTTATTATTATTAATATTATTATTATTACTATTATTATTATCGTTATTATCATTATCATGAATCATATTCTATTGCATTTGGTTTTTTCATTGATTTTATTACATTTCTTTTTGTAAATAAAAATTTATATAATAGTTCATTCATTCATTTTCTTTTCGGCTTAGTCCCTTTATTAATCTGGGGTCGCCACAGCGGAATGAACCGCCAACTTATCCAGCATTTGTTTTACGCAGCGGAACGCAGCGGAACGCAGCGGAACGCAGCCTGAGTGTGTGTGGTTGTTTCCCAGTGATGGGTTGCAGCTAGACGGGTATCCGCTGCGTAAAACATATGCTGGATAAGTTGGCGGTTCATTCCGCTGTGGCGACCCCAGATTAATAAAGGGACTAGGCTGAAAAGAAAATGAATGAATGAATGAATATTATTATTATTGTTGTTGTTGTTGTATTTAATTTAGAATATTTTATTAAATAATAATAAGGTAATAATAATAATAATAATATCGCTATTATCATTATTCTTATCATAGTTAATTTTTTTTCATTGTATTTGTTTTATTTATAACAGAAATCCAGCTGAATTGACACTTTTGGTTTTAAATTGATTTTATTTACATTTATTTTTGTATATTTTAATAATATTAATTAATAATATGTTGTTGTTATTATTACATTTAATTTGTAATATTTTATTAAATAATAATAATGCTTATTATAATTTTTATTATATTATAAATTTTGTTATTATTATTTATTATTATTATTATTTATTTTATATAAATGTATTATTGTTGTTGTTGTTGTTGTTGTTGTTGTTGTTATTATTATTGTATTTAATTAATAACATTTTATTAAATGATAATAAGGAACTTCTACTACTACTACTACTAATAATAATAATGGTTATTATTATTATTATTATTATTATTATTATTATTATTTATTATTATTATTATTATTATTATTATTATTATTATTATTATTATATAATTATCATTCACAATTTTACCAATTGTTTTATTTATATATATATATATATATATATATATATATATATATATATATATATTTTTTTTTTTTTTTTATAAAAATGCAATCATTGTTCATAAACACAGACACATGACTCTCTATCTTGTGTGAATGGGCTTTTATTACCTGTTTTACTGGAAGTATTATACAGTAGATTTGCCTTGTAATTATTGAGAAACATTTCATAAATCTCATGCATAACATGCTCGGGCTGGCAGATTGGATGGCTGCTGTTTTTAAGTGCTTTCATGTCTCATGGCTCAAAGGCTCCGGGTCTCTCTATCCACACCCATTTCAGCCAGAGTCATTAACAGGGGCATCTCCTCAGCCTCCCTTCATTAGCCTTTCAGTGGCGTCTATGCTGCTGCCAGTGTCACGTTTGCAGGTGCGCATTATTGTTATTTTATGCTGTTCACTCACCTCTCGCCCATTGATTCTGCTGAGAGGAGGAATGTGCAGAAATGCTCTCCAATTCAATTTATGCTGTAGCCAGGCAAATGTGCCACTTCTGCCATTTTTTATATGATGTCCTTGTTAAATAATTGGAGGGGATTTCTGTAGATATGATTCTATTGTTTTTAGTGCTGAGATAGTTTTTTTGTTTTGTTCAGAATAACAAAGTAACACATATTTACAAAAAAGTTGCCTCTAATTGTATTTTCTTAAACTGTTTGAATTAAAATTAAATTAAAATAAAATTATTAAAACAGATTTTATCTTTTTATCATTTTTTAATCAATAATGATAAAAATATTATGACAATATAATGCTATGATGTTTTCCCCCTTAATTTCATTTTAAAGTATTTTTTTAGTAATACAATTTTATTTTTCCAGCAAAAAAAAGCACTTTTTTCAATGAGATATATTTATTTTATTATGTGTTCTATTTTTATTTTTTTAATGTATTAGTATTTTTTGTATATAATTAATATCTTTTAATTATGGACTAAAATTCTGTAAAATATTTTTATTGTTTATTTAACTTTTTTGTTTTGGGATCAATAATGATAGGAGAGAAACAATGACGAACTGGCACAGGACAGCAGACATGAGGAGAATATAAGCAGAAGTAATTAACATAATAACATAGAAACAGGTGAACATGATAAAATAATAATAGGTTAACAAGGAGGGTGGGACTAGACAATAGACGGGAGAGCACATGACAAGAGACAACACAAGCCATGTGCTCACATAAAATGGGACAAGAACTCGCAGCCAATGAGAGAACTCATTAACTGTGCGTTCACAATAAATGGACAAGACTGAAGCACGCGGCCACAATGTAAACACAGAGCCACGT
The DNA here is from genome assembly GCA_903798195.1 of Danio kyathit. Classification (NCBI taxonomy): domain Eukaryota; kingdom Metazoa; phylum Chordata; class Actinopteri; order Cypriniformes; family Danionidae; genus Danio; species Danio kyathit. The sequence continues at coordinate 32,201,846 of LR812539.1, forward strand.
GCTTGGACAACACAAACATAGACGCAAGCCACGAGCACACCTTAAAATTAAAACACTTTACCGTGCGCCCCCACACATAAGCAACGCGCATGTTTCATCTCAGCACCAACCGAAATCAAAACCAACCAGGGGTGCGTTTCCCAAAACCATCGTTAGCCAACTAAGGTCGCAAGTTCCGTCGTTACAAACATAGTTTGTTGATTTGCTGTTTCCCAAATCCATCGCTCCAACGAACATTCGCAAACTGCGTCGCAAACTTAAGCACTTGAAACGACACCTCTGGAGCTGTAGTTAGAAGCATAGTTCCTGGCTGTGTTCTATTCCCACTTATCCCCCCTATGCCCTATTCATTTAGAACATTCTAACATTCAAAGCTGGAATTATTAAAAATAAAAAAGCATTAAGTTAATCTCTCTTAGGTGTAATTTGCTTTCAAAGTATTTTTACAGTTCAGTTTTAGCGATCTTCATGTTTACAATTGTGCTCCCTTCGCAGTGCACTTTAAAAACATTGATAGCATTTTGAACACAGCCTCATGGCGAAAGCTATAGGTATATTTAAAAGCGGAAATTATGTTTCGTCTCCAAAGCTTGTGAAAATAAAAAACATAGCATACGTTAATTCTTTTGTTTTAGATTTTATTTTATTCTAAAGTGGGTAATTTATTAAGTTTCTCTGCCTTATATGACATAGGCCTGATGGTTAGAACTTTCTGCTGTGGTTTGCATGTGTCAAATTGTATTTTTTTTTTAAAATAAATAAACAATATCCTAAATAGTAATAATAATAATAATAATCATCATCATCATCATAAATATTATTAATATTATATTAAAGTAAATATATTTATAATAAATCGCCTCATTATTTATTTATTTATATGATTTATATATGATATTAGATTAGTGTTAGCTTTTGTAAATGATTTTATGTTTTAGAATAGAATAATGTTCAACTTCTCAAAAATATTAGTAAAGCAAACATTGGCCCTATATTTGTGCCATTTACATATATTTTAATTAATATGGAAAGCGAGAGGATGTTTTTACCAAAACTAATATTGGATTTTATTTTAAATGCGTCTTTGTGTAAAACATTATAATTTGCACAAAGAAATGATGGGGTTGTTCTCTAAAGAAGTTACTCCACCCCGTTTAGAGCATCATTATGGGCGTTTTACGTTATAACTAACATGGTTCAAGCGATGGATCTGCGACAGAGAAACTTAGGGTTATGGGAAACACTCGTCGCTACATCGTTCTTTTGCCCAATGATGCATCGCACTATGATAGTTCAGCCGCGAGTTACGTCGTTGTTTGGGAATCGCAACCCAGACTGAGACGCTGAGAATGAAACAGCGGGATGCCGACAGAACAAAACACAAAAACGAGTACAAGATCGCGCGCGTGCCAAGCACGCACAGACAAACAAGTGCTCGACCCGAGAAAACATCGAGCCGAGCACCACAGGACAGGACAAGACAGAGCTAGTGTCCGGACTCTGCCACCAAAACAAGAATTTACAAGACCAGAATGGCAGAACCCTGACACATAGACTTCCATTCATATGTACGCGAATGCGTCAGACCAGAAATGCAAGCTTGTAAAACAAGTTTCGCACTTCACTGCATTGGAAAGTTCAAGCTTGGTGAACTCCAAATGACCTGCGAAAGCGCATCATACAATTGCGTGAGACCAATCGAAGGTCAAAACATGACCTTTCTGGACAGAAATTTAAAACATGGACCAATCGCTCACTTTTATAGTGTCTAAACATCTTGCTTAATCCCACCCCTTTACATAGCAATGTACAACATAATTTCACATGCTCAAACTCTAGTGTGACCGCAGCAATAATTTAAGGGTATTTACATCCAAATCAGGTGAACCGTGTAGGAATTACAATAGTTTGCATGTGTGCCTCCCACTTGTTAAGGGTCCAAAAGTAATTGGACAATTGGCTTCTGAGCTGTTCCATGGCCACGTGTGTGTTATTCCCTCATTATTCCAATTACAATGAGCAGAAAAAAGATCCAGAGTTCATTTCGAGTGTGCTATTTGCATTTGGAATCTGGAATCTGCCGAAATAAAACAAATAAGACTTTCTCCAGAAGAAAAAATATTATCAGACATACTGTGAAAATTTCCCTGCTCTGTTAAACATCATTTGGGAAATATTTAAAAAAAGAAAAAAAAGTTCAAAAGGGGGCTAATAATTCTTACTTCAACTGTATATGCATATATTAATATAGATACATTTTGCTTGATAGGAGGCAGGTATGGGCATGCCATATATGCCACAGTTCTCTTGACTCTGCCCTCTTATCAAATCAGGGCTAGAAAGTTAAACACCCAGAAATGTGAAGTGCAAAGAGAAAAGAGCATCGCAAGATTTGCAGTATTTTTGTCCCTGTATTGACTCCATACATTCCCCTTTATATTTATTATAGTGCAATTATATTTTCTATGTATATTTTCTATCTTTTTTTATATTATATATTATAATATATATATTTATTTATTTATTTTTATTATTATTATTTTTTTCAATTAATTTTTTCATACATTTTTTTATATTTTTTAAATGTAATCAAATTTCATTTTGCTTTTTCTAGTCATCTTAGTTTTTCGTTTCACCTGAATAAAAACTGTCTGTACGCACAGACAATTCAAAAACCACAGTCTACAGTGTGTGTGTGCGTGAATGTGTGTGTGTTTCTCATTGCATCCCAAAGGAAGCAAAACCTTAAAACTGCTGCGTATAGCCCCAAAATATCACAGGCATTACAATATTTGGGTTAAGCTTCCCTCCCCTTCCTCCTGCCAGTTTTGCTACAGCAAGCGAAAATCTCCTTGAACAAACACGCAAAGCTGCCTGATGACAGAAGGAAGGTTTGCTGCTGCTGGGCAAATCAACAGCCCTGAGCACCCATTGCTAATCACACTATTACTCACGTGTGTTTTTCCCTTTTCCTGAATGCCTGTTATCCGTTAGGAGTCCCAGGACATGCCAGAAAAATACCATGCCGATTAAAGTGCTCATCTTGTCTCTCCTGATACCCTTCCATGCCTCCGCGAGCCACTCATGCGTTGGTCCGCGTCTCATTTGGGAGATGCAGCGTTTTAGGAAGTGGCTCAGCAAAGGGAGAGAGTAAAATATGAGTTCTCATTTTAGCGTTGGCTTTAGCGCGTCTGGGGAATCGGCAGTATTTTGCAGTGGCTCGGTTTTAATGAGGCTTCTACACACACACACATGCTTTGCTTCATAATGCGCCATGATAAACACACGCTGGGCTGACATGGCAGGTATACGCTGTGAAAGTCAATAAGTTCTGATACGGCTTTGCCTTTTTAAAAAGACACTCGGAAAAGATGTACAAAAACTGGCTGTTTCTAAACACAGCGAGTTATAGATCCAATCGGCCTGCCAAGTTTTTAATGAGCTATTGACACCGGTGATCTCAAACATCTGTTGGGCATTCACAGTTCACAACGGAGCTCCGCCAATAAAGTTGACACTCTGCTGAGTTGGAGATTTAACTTAACTAAAGGGATAGTTTGGACAGAATTGAACGTTTACTGTTCATTTACTCATCCTCAGGTCACTTGAAGATGAAGATTGAAGATGTTTGTTCCTGAAGACATTACCTCTTATTACTTCCTCCTGGTTTTCTTTAAAAAGTGTCCCATGGCACATCATGATTTTGCCAAATATGATGCAATCCTGGATTAACATCTCTGTTGATCCTGAAACATCATTTTTGTTAAAAAATGTAATCCATACCTATAGACTGATTTCACGCGGCCGCCATTTTAAAAGCAAAATCGAGGTTGTGGTGGGAAGAAACCTGGAAGTGTCACCTGAGTCACACAGGAAGGTTGTGTACCTGGCTGTATATCTTATCAGCGAAGAGAAAGTGACACAAATCTATCATTTCATCGCCTTTCGAGTGACCCAAAGTTCATTTCTGAATGAATAGTGTAAATAAAAAGAGATATCGGACCTCATTTTCAGCTAAGTTAAGGGAAATGGCACTAGTTAACAAACATTTTCTTTCCCAAACACACATTTTAAATGCCATTTATCAACCTCAAGTAAATGAGCTGATTCTTTCACTAGATTAGACTTGTTATAATACTGAATTTCGGTACTGAAATTTATAAAAACTTCCATTTCCCGCTAACATTTAATGTTATGTAATGTTATGTAATGTAATGTGTATTTATATAGCTCATTTATTGTGTATGGCCATTCACCCAAAGCGCTTCACAATCATGAGGGGAGTCTCTCCACACCACCACCAGTGTGCAGCATCCACTTGGATGATGCGACATCAGCCACAGGACAACGGCGCCAGTGCGCTCACCACACACCAGCTATTGGTGGAGTGAAGAGACAGTGATAGAGCCAATTCAGTGGATGGGGATTATTAGGAGGCCATGATGGGTAAGTGCCAATTGAGGGACTTTGGCCAGGACACCGGGGTTACACCCCTACTCTTTACGAGAAGTGCCATGGGATTTTTAATGACCACAGAGAGTAAGGACCTCGGTTTAACGTCTCATCCAAAAGACGGCGCCCACTGACAGTGTAGTGTCCCCTTCACTTTTACTGGGGCATTAGGACCCACACAGACCACAGGTTGAGCGCCCCTGCTGGCCTCTCTAACACCACTTCCATTTAAGCGCTGTTGAGAGCGTTCTTAAATGTCGCTGATTTTCCATAGTATTCACCAGTGCTCAACAGAAATGACTGTGTTTACCGAGTGTAAACACAGACGAGTGATCCGCTGATCTTCCCGGCTTTAAAATGCTCCAGTGTCCGTGTATTTGTGTTTGCACTCAGTGAAGAGCAGTGAACTGATGACCTTCACGGCCAATCACAGTCATTTCTGTTGAGCACTGGTGAATACTATGGCAAATCAGAACGCGCTCAGCAGCACTTAAATGTTAGCGGGAAATGGACGTTTTTAAAACTTCAGTACCGGGACAACACTATTACAGACAACACAAGGATGTGCTATAGAGCACGCATTGTTTTATCACTCACCAGGCTACATAGGCTGAAGCTGGGAAGCTTCCTTACAGTGCTTACCTGGTGCCATGAACTGAAGCCTAGGAGGAGACTTAAGCGTACTACTCTTGAAGTGATTTTGTTTGATGCCTAATATGCTTTAAATTGTTTAAATTAAGCTTAACTTAATGATATTAAAGTGATGTTTACACCATTTCTGCATTTTAAAATTGTGGCAACAGCTGGAGGTTTGTAGTCCACATCATGTTGTTGCAATGTTTACAGTGTTGATCCTATATTTCTGGGTTTCTTCTCACCACAGCCTCACTTTGGTGTTTTAAAATGGCGGCCGCGTGACATAAGAGTATCAATCAGAGGGGAATAATAGTTGGATAATAATCCACATAAGCCTAAACTTAAACTGTAAACGTATCCCTTAATTCTGATTGGCTGATTGGAATGTTGTTCCAGCATCAACATAGATGTTAATCCAGGAACATGTCCTCCTTGGTGAAATCAGGTTGGTACTGTCCTTTGTGAGTCAAAATAACACAAAGGGCATTGGGTTTATTTGAGTCATACTTTCAGACATAAATGTTTTTTTTCTTGGTCCAGAAATTTTATATTAGTGCATTTTGAACATTTCTAAAATGTGAATCTGGACAACAAAAGCATTATTATGTTACCAAAAATACATTGTATTGGTCAAAATGATGGACTTTTTTCTTTTAATACCAAAAAACATGAAAATATTAAATATATTTTTATGGTCCAGGGTCACATATTAATATGTATATAGTTGATAATTTTAAAAATATTTTTTCATTTATTCATTTTCCTTCGGCTTAGTCCCTGATTGATCAGGGTTTGCCACAACGCAATGAACCATCAATTATTGCCACATATGTTTTACGCAGTGGATCTCCTTCCAGCTGTCAGCGAGTATTAAACACACTCTCACATTCACACACACACTCATACACTACAACCAATTTAGTTCATTCCGCTCACCTATACCGCATGTCTTTGGACTGTGGGGGAAATCAGAGCACCCGGAGGAAACCCACGCCAACATGGGGAGAACAGCCACACTGAGCCACCGTGCCGTCCTGTATATTTTTTTATTTCTTAAAATATGGAAAATAATTTTGATTTGTTTTTGGAGACATTAATAAATGTAATTTGTTCTGACAGAGATTGTGTATAATAATAAAGTACAATCTTAAAGCAATTTTATTTAATTTTATTGTTATTTTATTTTATATTTATTTTATTTTTTTTTTTTTTATTGGATTGGATTGAATTGATTTGAATTGAATTGAATTTTATTTTATATTATATATATTTTTTAATTGAATTGTATTGAATTTTATTTCATTTCATTTCATTTTATTATTTTATTTTATTTTATTACTCTCAAAATACAAGTGATCATTTGCCTACTTTCATTCTATGAATTACCAACACTGCTTCAGCTAAAATACTTATAAGATTAAAATAAAACTGTAAAAAAAAAAAAAACAGCACATTTTCCTTCATTCATGAGCTATCCCTTTAAGAGTAGTTTTGGTTTCTCCCATCTTTCTTTATTAAAACATTTATGTATCTTCTAGTTCATACAGCATTAAGCTTCTCAGGCTCAGCACACATTATTTAATGCAAATGCAGTCTATAGTGGATATTGATCAAATGTGCTGCTGCCGCTTGTAAAGTGAGCTCTATAGCTCTTCGTTAGCCTCTATTTTCCATGCTTGACTGAGTTTCCTTGCTCAGCTGTTTCCTGTTCCCTTTTTTTTTCAACAGCAGATTAAGGATGACCAAGCGTGTCAACATTTTCGCCCCTGTACTTTCAGACACAGGCAGGATTGTGCTTAAATCCTGTACAGTTTAGCAGGTTCTCTCGGCTTCTTTTTTACTCGTATAATATACAGATGCAAATGTTTCGTTTCACGCAGGCAAACAAGAACACGATTTTGCATTTCTGGAACATTTCAAGGAGAGAATTTGTCACCTATAGCTGTGAGTGCAGTGTGAATCAGTGTAGTTCAAGACAGGTAACAACTAAGCACTGACAACCTGTGATCCATTAGGCTTTTTTATTGGCATGCCAAACATACAAATCTCTGAAAGTGCCTTTTCTGTCAGAAAGTGCAGTAAAGCAGTCACATCCGCTTTTGTCTCTTTAAGAGGTGGACAGAGTGCAGAAATCTGTACTGCTGCAGTTCTTGATCATCGTAAACAATAAATGTCTCGTTTTTTTTGCAAAGATTCATTCAATCAGAATTAGGCCCCGTTTACCCTAATACGTTCTAGTTTTAAAACGGCGTTTTAGAATGAAAACGATCCACGTCCACACTGGCGTTTCACCTAGCGTTTCTGAACAGATCTCCGTCCAGACTACACCGCTGAAAACTCACATCACGTGACCACACACACACTCTTGTCATGCGCTGCAGCATATGCACACATTTGAGCTCCAATTAGGCAGATTATACAGTTTATAGCTTTGAGCACACCTTCCCAGGTGAGAGCAGCACTTGTCTGACAGTTCATCAAGGATATACTGCTGGATCTCAACTCATTAGTTATTAAATGTGATATTTAATTCATCTTGTCTCTATCTAATGACTCTTTGTTTTTTTGAATCTATTACTTGTTCTCAGGTAACGTGTTTTGGCCGAGCACAAAGATAAGTTAATATATTAATGTATGTAACCACGTGAGGTGAATTTGCACATTGACTGATTGCTTGCCTTTATTTCCTATATTGTATAGACTTATTGTACGTTATACTTTCATAATGACAGGGTGTGTATCATATTTTTCGATGAAAATGAAAGGATAAACTCTGTTTTGTTATAAATATGCAAGTGAAGATGACGGTCATATAAATATGTAGCTACACGATGCGTCAACATTTTTAGTTTCTGTTAAGTTAATATTAAAATGAAAATAGGCAGTTCCTTATATCATGTTTTCATTTTATTGTTAAGATGAGTGAAACAACGTAGCCAGGGAAATGCGAATGACGTTATTATGTACACTGTTTTTACCCGATGTGTTCTTGGGAGTTTGTTTTCCATATCAAACTTGCGAAGTCTGAACTTAAGGTAAGGGTGCGAGACAGAAATTTGTGCACTTAATATTGAGGAAAAAGCCCTAATCAGATTTCAGTTGTCTCCGTTTTCCCCCATCCACACTGACATGGAGCAGCAGCATTTTCAAACGAAAATAGCCTCTCAGCGTTTTCAAAATGCTCCATTTTCAGGGCTCGAAAACTCCAGGGTAGTGTGGACAGAAGGCGTAACCTAGCAAAACGTGTGTGCTTTAAAACTAAAACGAATTAGTGTAAACGGGGCCTTAGAGTTAGAATTGTTGAAGGGGTGGAGATATTAGCATGTGTTTGTTTCACCCTGCTCATTTTTGGATACGAATATTGTTTGTAGAACTTTATAGATATTGATTTTTTTCCCTTTGTGTGTGTTTCCCACATGCAGCATGTTTATTGTGTATTGTATTTCATTTTTTTCCCCAAAAAAGAAAGAAAGAAAAGAAATGATCACAATATTAAAGGTGATATGTTTAAGTGTGTATAAAATCTATAATGGTTTTCACAAAAAAAAACATAAAGCAGTTGTTTTCATCATTAATATGTGTATAGTTTGCTTTTTTGTTTGATCAATCATTTTTGTTCAAGATTTGGGTAGTGGCTTGTGCATTTCTGGTAATTGAAGGAATAAAAATCATGTTAAAACATATATAAATAGCAAAATGTTATTTAAAATGATTTGTTTTTATGTTTTACTTTAATTAAATCAACGGAGCTTTTGTGTGCATGAAATTGACACAAGCTGTTGAACATTAGTGCATGTTCCTATTCAAATATTTATATTTGTGAAAGACCTGATATCACTATTGAATTTTATAAAAGAATTCTCAGTGTTGTGGTGGTAGGGGTACAAAATGAATAGCATAATCAAATTAATGATTTTCCTTCTTTGCCATTCCTTCTTTGGGCTGTCATGAATAATGTGTTTAAAGTCTGAAGGAGACCTGCACTATAATTATTTCAAATGGATTAAATTCCTTTAACAAAAATATATTGATCAGTGAATCAGTAAAGAACAGCCTAAGACAGTTTAATTAAATATCAAGTCACCCTGTTAAACAGTGAACGCTCACAAAACAAACTGTATTTCAATATCTCAGAATTTTTTTCTTTACTTGTTATCCCAGGGTAAAGTAATTCTGTGTTATATTACTGCTTGTTTTACACTGACTGCGATTTAATGCGCTTCACCTACACATTTGATTGTATTAAAACAATAATTAGTGTTTTTTTTTAATGTCATGTGAACAACATCAGATCTGAAATTGCTTACAAACCTTAAAATATACAAACCAATGTGCTCTGACTGTGTGTTTAGACTGTATGTTTGTATATTATACTGTTCATTTGTTCAGCGCAGGTCTGAAAGAGTCCTTAGAACATATTTAGCCTGATCTTAAAGCCCTGTAGAGTCAAAGCATGGCATGCCACACAATACACATCTGCCATTTTCTGAGTGATCCTGTATATTGGTAAAGGAGATGGAGGCCGAGTTCCCTTCTGCCCATCCCGCTTGAATGTTTATCATTAGAGAGTGCAAGCGTTTCTGGGCTCCCACCGAGCTCTTTTGATGGAGCGCAGACAACAAAGTGGGGAGGGGAGACAGCCGACCAATTTCCCCCACCACAGATGTTAACACAGTGGTATCTGTCTGGACGCGCTGGGCAAACAGTGGCGCAGGCCGCGTCACTTTTCACGCCTGTTATCTCGCCCCCCGCCTTCCTCCGCTGCCATGCCTCCTTTCCCATTCCTCATTTCATTAATGTTTGCCTGTTTGTCTCTCCGTGAAAAATCCTGATCACCCCACGCGCTGGACTGGCTAACGCTCCCGCTGGGTTAACTCGCCGACATCAAACACGCTAAGCCCGTCACAGCCGCCGCCGCTGTCTCTGGCTTCTATCAATATTACGGCCAGCACTCCACACTACAAATTGCCAAATCAGAAGCAACATTACTAGATAGTAGGGAGGGAAAACGGCTAATGAAGTGTGAAAGTGCAAAAAAACAAACAAGAGAACGTATGCCAGGACCCCTTCTGTGTGTCATCGCTATGGTCATTTGTTAGCGCGGACATTTTGAAACGCATAACCATCTGCATTTGATGTTTTCCTTCATTTCCAATCACTCCCTCATGTCATCATTTCATTTTGGTTGGCTTTCTTTTGATTGTTGTTAAATGCTGTTTTGTTCACTAAATTAGCTTTAAATGGTCTTTCACACACACACACACACACAAACAAACAGAGGATATGTCATCACAGAAATCCCCACAGTTACCTTGTATAAGGACGCTTTCACCAGAGAGTGATATTTCATTTTGTACAATAGTTACGCTTGATAATTCACCATAGTTTGCAGACTAATTTGCCATCTGTGGGGGTAAAGCGACACATATTACACAACACAAATCTGTCTCTCATTGTTGTTGATTTGCTCACGTTTGGTTTCGTTTTTCCTGATTTTTTCCCCGTATGTCATGTTTTTTTTTTGTTGTGTTTTTCCATCTAGATGCCCTTACCACAACCCCTAAACCCACAACCACCACCACCACCACCATCTCCGCCACAACCTCCCCTCCAGACGTCATACAAGGTATGGTATGACCTCCATCCACCTGCTCAGCCTGAGCGCGTTTGTGTGTGCGTGCGGATGAGAGAGAGAGACAGATAGACCGCCAGCAGCTAGCCAGGCTTGATAAGACTCTCAGGCTCTCGCTGATTATGAGAGGACCGTGTCCCACATGAGACCGGGCCAGGGCTGGGCCGAGCTCGCAGCGCTGTCGGTGCCACATGTCAGAGCTGGCTCCCTTCACCATTCTCTCAAATTTTAGCCCGGTTCGCTCCTTTAGCGGCCTAATCTTATCAGGATCTGGCGCTGTATCCAGGCCTGTCTGGTGTAGGGATTACAGAACCCCCTTTATGTTTCCTGTGGGCTGACAATGACGGCAGAGTCTTTGTGGCCAAGAGGAACCAGGATCAAGCGTGTACATGTTTGGATTTCTAATTCACCGAGCCAAGCACATTCGACTGCACAGGTATAATGATACAAAAATCAGGTTTGGACTGTATCATTACATCAAATCCCTGCTCGTGCTATTCGTAATTCAGTCTGGTATCCACTAGTGGATTATCACTTTTATTGTTTATCCAAAGAGACTTTCAAGGTGTCTTTTATCAGGGTCGTAAACACTGAGGTCATTGAGATAGTATTGCACAGATTTTGCGCTCTATTGCACAGTGTTTTGTTTGTTGTTTACCAGTAAAGGTTTAAACGTTTTTGGGCTGTTTTAACTGTGATCATCAATGTCAGAAACACTAAATTGGCCAATTAAATCAAAGAATCACTAGAGCAATGTTTCAGTTTTAAAGTTAATAGAGTGAGGTAGAATGACATGCAGAGGGAAATATGTTTAGACCATTTTGAGGGAGGTAAACAAAAACAATGGTCCCGACGTATTTCCTGTCTTACATTTTTTATTTTTATCGCTTCTGAAAATCCAAAATGAGTCACATATTGATGAATAATGTTATGAAAGCTGTTTTAACATTAAGTTATGATTGAATTGCCTCTTGTTACATTTATAATAATAATAAACACTAATAAATTTACACTAATAAATTAACATTATAGCCAGTAAAGTAATCATGTTGTTAAATATTATTTGCACATTTATAAAATTGTTTATATTTGTAGTTAAATGTACTTGATGTAGTCCCTTGTTCTCTAATCATCACTTATATCTAATGTAGGTTTGGCTAATCTGGGGTGCATTTCCCAAACAACGACATAATTCGTGGCTGAACTATCATAGAATGATGCATCGTTTGGGAAAAGAACGATGTAGTGACGAGTGTTTCCCAAAACCCGTAGTTTCTCTGTCGCAGATCCGTCGTATGAACCACGTTAGTTATAACGTAAAGCGCCCATAATGATGCTCTAAACGGGGTGGTAACAACCTTTTTAGAGAAGAACCCCATAATTTCTTTGTGCAAATGATATTGTTTTACACGCACACGCATTAAAAAAAAAAAACTATATTAGTTTTGGTAAAAACAGCACTCGTTTTCCATATTACTTGGAATATATGAAAATGGCACATATGGGGCTTATGTTTCCTTTACAAATATTGAGAACATTACATATTCTATTCTAAAACATAAAATCACTTACAAAAGCTAACTCGTATTCAATCTCATATATAAATCATGAGTAAATAAATAATGAGGCTATTTATTAAAAAATGAAATATAATATGTATTATTTATTAGGAAATGAAAAAATCCTACTTTAATAATAATATTAATAATATTAATGATGATGATGATGATGATGATGATGATGATGATGATTATTATTATTATTATTATTATTATTATTATTATTATTTAGGATATTGTTTATTTATTTTTTACTTTTTTTAAAGTCTACTTTTACAATTTGACACATGCAAACCACTGCAGAAATGTTCTAACCAACAGGCCCATGTCATATACAGTACAGATACTTAATAAATAACCTACTATAAATTAAAAGCATTAATGTATGCTATGTTTTTTGTTTTCACAAGCTTTGGAGACGTAACATAAATTCCACTTTTCAATAATAGGTCACCTATAGCTTTCATCATAAGCCACGGCTGTGTTCAAAATGACATCAATGTTTTCAAAGTGCGCTGTGAAGGGAAAGTAATTGTCAATATGAAGATCGCTAAAACTGAACTGTAAAAATGCGTTGAAAGCAAATTACACCTAAGAGAGATGACTTTAATGCTTTTTTTAATAATTCCAAGTTTAAATGTTAAAATGTCCTAAATGAATAGGTCATAGGGGGGATAACTGGGAATAGAACACAGTCAGGAACTATGTTTCTAACTACAGCTCCAGAGGTGTAGTTGCAAGCATACAAGTTTGCGACGCTGTTTGCGAATGTTCGTTGGAACCATGGATTTGGGAAATGGCAAATCAACAAACTATATTTGTAACGACGGACCTTGCGTCCTTAGTTGGCTAACGATGGTTTTCGAAAACGCACCCCAGATTGGGAAAACCTAAAATGCTAGGCTTTAATGCTTCATTTGAAACATACTGTGTGTATTGGGTCAATTACAAAGTGCATAGTGGGAAAAGCCAGAAAAAAATGTGGAAGATGTTTCGAAACAATCTTCCATAGGAGCATTTAATTACAAATTGTTAATTGAATTGACTTTGTGAAAAAGAGTAGCAACAAGCTAATTAGCTTTTTTGTGAAAAATATTAATATGTGCACTGCTTTTTTAAGATGTTAATATTGATAGCATTACTATTAGATTATTTAATGTTTCAATTACTTGTAATGTTAATATACACACGGGGCTCGAAATTAACGTTTTTGCTTGGTCGGCCCCTTCTATGTTTGGCAATACAAGCGCTGCCGCTTATAGGTCATTTCTGGTTAGCGATGTCAGAATTTATCGGTATTTTGGAATGGATGTGTGAATAGTCTTTTCCGGAAAAATTACGGAACGTTCGTGCCTGTGTGAACACCTTTTTTATGAATTTAACAGTAAAGTCGTTCCGGAAATTTTCCAGATATTTACCGGTATCGCTGTGTGAAAGGGGCTTTTGACTGAATGATTGACAGCTGATATTAACCAATCCATTCGTGTTCAGTTCTAGAGCAGTGAGCCAATCAGAAGAGCTTGAAGGCGGAGCACGCATTGCAGGCTTTGTTTACTACAGCAAGTTGACATGACAACTGTTTTAAGCACTCGCATAAAATATATTTTGAGGGCGCATAGATAAAATTTCAAGCGCATATGCAACCAAAACAGTCACAATTTCGAGCCCTGACACAACTGTTTGAAAATTTTAGATTGTAAAGATTATCCGAATGTCTTTTTAATATTAACAAGGATGTATTTATTTTATTGATTAACATTTTTTATTGAATTCATTCCTGTGATCATTACTTCAGCCTTAAGTGTCACACGATTAATCCGAAATCATTCTAATATACAACATTCCAATTATTATCGTAGTAATGTGTTTCAGAATTATTTGATGAATGAAAAGTTCAAAAGAACAGGAAAACATTGACCCTAAACTTTTGAAAGAGACTGTAACCAGCCTACGGCTAAATGGAAATATGCATTCCGTTTGTTTGTTTGCCACAAGTCACCCTTTAGCAATCATTAAAATAATTGGACATCACCTGCAGGACTCGTGCTTCATTTAACAGCACCTAAATAATTCCACGTTGATTAAAAAAAGACAGATGCATGACTGGAGGGGCAAATCTATATGCATATGGCCAGGCCACGGAGCACGCTTGGAAAACTGGGCTTATGGCCACAGCATAGACGCTACAATTAACTTTTTTGTTCTGCCGGGTTGGTTTGAACCTGCTTATTTTATAATTGAGTAAACTCTGAATGTAGGGCCAGCTCTGTTGCCGAACGATACCAATGCCCCTGCGATACTGACCACCGCAAGCTCATTAGCTACTCTAATCCACTCTACTCAACATAAAAAGCACACAAAAGCTAATACGGCCCCAGATGATGGAAAGCTAAATCAATGTTGCTGCTGGTTTCAATCTCTAAAAGAGACCCTGATGTAATTTGCTGCCTGTAATGATTGTGATATTGAAGCAACCGATTGAGATCGTTTCACTCTCTGTTTTCCTCCTTCCTCAAGGCAATTCTTTATATTACAGTGAAAAGCGTGCAGATTGCTAGAGATGCGGCTCCACGCTTTGTTGTGTACTCGCCAATCCGAGTGGGAGCGGCGGACGGTTCCGCGAGCAATCAAAATCTTGGACTGACTTGCGCGGATGATTTGAGAGAATCTATAAAGGGCTGAGAAATGAATCGGCCATGATTAGGCTACATGATTGTGTTTAATGAAAGAAGCGATGACGCATACTAATGAGACACACCCTCTTTCTTCATTAACGAGGTGAATGAATCTCGTTAACACGGCCGCCTGCTGCACACATTGAAATCCTCTAGAGGTCCAACCCGCAGGCATCACTGTGGATAAACGCCACTGATAGGGGAAATATTATTCACTTACAATCATATTGCGTTGTTTGTGCCGAATGATTCCAGCTCTGGATACACTATAGCTCTGCTGTATCAGGCCACGTTTTTATCACTCTTCCCTTAAAGCGCATCCTATTATCCTCATGTACTTCAATGGGAAAAGTGGGTCCTAAGCAGCCACACTGCTCCCGCCTTCTGCTGATTTCATTTATCCTTTGGCTGGATGTGTATAGTTCAGGAACACCACATGAATTTATCAGTCCACTGAGGTGGAGGCCACTTAGAAATTTAATACATTTTTGATAAACTGGCTATAAGAGAAATGGAATGGGCTATACTGCACTTTTAAAAAATCTATTAAAGCCCTAACGCAAGGCTAAAGTGCTCCACAGCTTCAGGAGGTGACATTTAGAGATGACTAAATTGCCATTTACACTGAAAAATAAATGGCTAAATGGAGGGGCCTTGCTTGCCACCATACGCAATGGGGACAGATGTCATTAATTTCTATTTGTATTGTTTTTTTTTCCTCTCCCGCTAAACACAGCTCAGAAATGGATGTTTATCGATATTTCTGAGAGCTCTTTTATTTCCCGCAAAGCTTTTGCAAATTTGATCAAAGATGAGAAATTTTTTCCTCTGCCTCTTTCTCTGGGGCTGACAACGCAATCTGTCCTCCATCTCCCTCGTTTCTTCCATCTCGTCATTTGCTCTATCTCTTTCTGTCCATTTATCTGTCTGTGACTTTGAGCCGCTGTGAAAAGGGAAGACTGAATGAAGACTCTGAAGGTGTTGTTTAGTCCTCGCATGTCCCCGTTTCCCCAGACTATTGTGTTTATTTTTGTAGCCAAGCCCATTTTTTTATATTACTGGCCAAAATCTGTAATTCAGAGCTGTGGTGAAAGGCTCACAACGAATGAGAGCTCTCTCTCTCTCTTACACACACACAAACACATTTTTTTTCCTCTCAATTTTTTGCTATCTCTTCCTTTTTTTCTGTTTTAGGCTGTGACTGACACCAGCAACTAAGCATATTCACAAATCTGTCTGTGTTAAACGAGTTTGTGCTGCTATAATTATTATAAAACTACATTTTACATTGTGTTTCCCAGTGTTGGGTTGCAGCTGAAAGGGCATCCGTTGCGTAAAAACATGTGCTGGATAAGTTGGCGGTTCATTCCGCTGTGGTGACTCCAGATTAATAAAGGAACTAAGCTGAAAAAAATGAATGAATGAATGAATAAATGCATTTTTACATTTCATAAGAATCCCAGTCCAAAAGCTATGATATTTCAATCCATAGATATGGCTTATTTGCATCTTCATTATGAGTCTGAGTACACGTTTACACAAAAAGTGTACTGTAAATGTGAAAGTTTTTATTTAGGCTTTTGAAAAGTTAAACATTTATATGCATTAAAATTAGTGTTTGGTCCATACCTGTCAACTCTTCTGTTTTTCCTGGGATTCTTCCATATTTTACAGTTCTATCCCGCTATCATCCCGTAAAGGTATCTTCCCGTATTTCTCCTGTATTTTCAGTCTTTCTCTGAAGGGTGACAATAAACATTAAAGAGCCGATCCTCCCTATACGCAACGCATACCCGCAAACCACCAGGGGCCACCCCTTGCTCTTAAATGTGGGCTTGAAAACACTTTGATGCACCCCTCCTATGCGGTCTTCAAAACAGTCATCTAGCGGTGCGTGACTGTCAGCTGATGCACTCCATAGTGATGAATAGACACTGTTTCCCAAACGGATTTATACACTATTTGAAGCAGAGCGAAAGTCTGGGTTTTGAGTTTGAACAGACATATACACGTAATTAATAATAATAACATCTAAAGATGTCGATCTTGGTGGGGCGTTTTTTCGAACACATTTAATTTTGTCCTAAATGAGCATAAAAAGTTAGGAAAGCAATCGAATGCTTTCATTAAAACGTTAGATGAGTGCATTTTTAAAGTGACACCTTTGTTATTTATGTAATCAAACGAAAAATCCAAATAAATGAGATACATTCGTTGCTCTTTAATCACAATGTGTAAGTTATACAGTGAAGAAAAGGTTAATGAAATCCGATAACTTGATTCTATTTCTTTGTAATAGCTATTCATTTTAATTATCTGAACTATTTGCTAATTTATTTGCTGCTAATGTATACTATTTAGTTTTTCTTTTGTAAATAATAATAAAAAATATAAATAAAACATATTACTGATCATTTAACTGTTTATTTACAATGAAACACCTCCAGAAGAACATATTTAGTAATTTTTTTTTTTTTTTTTTAATATCCCTTATTTTAACATCCCAATGTTGACAGGTATGGTTTTGTCACCTAGCAGCTTTAGAAGTAGATAATATGAAACTAATGCCAACCATCAAAGACTTCGAAGACAACACATACACTTAATACAAAAATACACTTCACTGAACATGTACACATAGACATCACCTATATATAACTGCAGGTTAACTATGTTTATGTGTGATAACTTTAACCGTTTAAAGCTCTTAGCTACTAGTAGGGCTGTGCAATTAATTGAAATCGAATCGCAATTTGAAATGTTGTGATTAGTTAATTGTGAAAGGCTGCAATATGAAATATATATGTATTATTTTTAATGTCATCTGTCATCTGTGTGTGACAGTCTTACAAGCCAATTGAGTAAGCACACTTTCGTTCTGCCCAATTGGAATTGTGCAACTGAACTATGCGGAATGACCACAGTAAAAAAAAAAAAAAAAAAACAGGAAAGTGTGGACAAGTAGGATGATGGCGTCTGCTGCTTCAGAAGCATTAGCAGACAAATAAATATAAAAGAAAAACAGCATTGGTAATATGGAAATATTTTAGTTTCAAAGTCACAGACACCAAAAAAAAAGATAATTTATAAGAGCTGTCACAGAATTGTTGCCATGACCTACAGATTATTGAGCTGAATATTGACTACTAAATTAAATCACAAATCAAATTGCAAATAGATATTTCCCCCAAATCGCACATCCCTAGTTAATAGTTATTTAGTGAAAGTTATTAGTAACTAATAAAGTTGTAGTAACTAATAATTTCAACTTTTCTGATTTTAATTGTAATACAATAGTGTGCACCTTTTATATACAGTTGCAATCAAAATTATTCAACCCCCTGATTTATTAGCCCCCCTGTTTATTTTTTTCCCCAATTTTCTGTTCTAAACATAATAGTTTTAATAACTCATCTCTAATAACTGATTTATTTTAACTTTGCCATGATGACAGTAAATAATATTTTACTAGATATTTTTCAAGACACTTCTATACAGCTTAAAGTGACATTTAAAGGCTTAACTAGGTTAATTAGGTTAACTAGACAGGTTAGGGTAATTAGGCAAGTTTTTGTATAATGATGGTTTGTTCTGTAGACTATTGAAAAAATATATAGCTTGAAGGGGCTAATAATTTTTACCTTAAAATGGGTTTTAAAAAATTAAAAACTGCTTTTCTATTCTAGCCGAAATAAAACAAATAAGACAAAATAAAACAAATAAGAAAAAAATATTATCAGACATACTGTGAAAATTTCCTTGTTCTGATAAACATCATTTGGGAAATATTTAAAAAAGAAAAAAAATTCAAAGGGGGTTCAGTAATTTTGCTTGCAACTGTGAGCTGCTTTAAAACAATAATTATTGTGGAAAGTGATAAAAATAAACTACAATTAAATTGAATTGAGTTTAATTGAATTGAATTGAATAATACTTTAAATTCAAATGAGTTATTGCAAAAAGGAAACTGCTAACTGAATTTTTCAACTAAATTTTGTTTACTTTAACATTTTCCCTCAACACATATTGTACATATAACACATAGTAATATGTATGGGGCTAATTTGTTTTTAAGTTTTTAATTCATGTTGTTGTCTTGATAAGTGTTTCTATTAAGTGATTTTTTGTATGGTTGTAAGTTACCAGTGTCAAAGACAAATTTTATTTATGTGCCAAGCAGATCGGACAATAAAGTTTAAACTAAACTAACTAAATTAAACATATTAATTAGGGTGTATTAAGTTTTGGGCTGTGATCTTAAGTATTTTTTTTTTTTTTTTTTTTTTTTTTTTTGTTAGATTAGCTCTAGTTTTTGGCTTTGGTTCTGACTAATCTATTGTATACACAAATATATTATTGTAAAGCGTCCTAAAGAAAATACTCATTTAAAAGAGAGGTCTGTGAGGGGTCTACTCTTTTGTGTTGAGAATTGTACATTCAAGCCAGTAGATGGTGATGTCACTTTGTAAAGAAACACACCACCTGTGCACATATTTACTGTTCTGTAGTCCACTGCAGTTGTATTAGTGTGCAAGTACTTCTATATATCTAAGTATATCAATAGACAAAACACATCACCATTTTCTCAAATTGTGTTTTTGTAGTTTAAACAAATGTAATAACACTATTGTTTTGAGAAAAAAAAAAAATTCTAATGTTTGCATTGTTAGGCCTCAATTTGGATTTGGTTATATTTTAAGGTAAAATTCTAGCAATTATAAAACCATTAATTCAAATTTTTGCTTCAATAAACTCCTAATGTCATTTATTCATTCATTCATTTTTCTTTTTGGCTTAGTCCCTTTATTAATCCAGGGTCGCCACAGCGGAATGAATCGCCAACTTATCCAGCACGTTTTTACGCAGCGGATGCCCTTCCAGCCGCAACCCATCCCTGGGAAACATCCACACACACTCATTCACACTCATACACTACTGACAACTTAGCCTACCCAATTCACCTGTACCGCATGTCTTTGGACTGTGGGGGAAATTGGAGCACCCGGAGAAAACCCACGCGAACGCAGGGAGAACATGCAAACTCCACACAGAAAGGCCAACTGACCCAGCTGAGGCTCGAACCAGCGACCTTCTTGCTGTGAGGCAACAGCACTACCTACTGCGCCACTGCGTCGCCCAAACTCCTAATGTGCTGCGTATTATTAGTTACTAAGGTAGCAGTTAGGTTTAGGTATAGGTATAGGATTAGGTATGTAGTATATGATCATGCAGAATATGTACTTTATAAGTACTAACTAATACACAGCCATATCTTAAAAATAGGCAGGTAATAAGCAAGGCCAGACAGAATCTGCTGACATTTTTTGCTATGCCAGGTCAATACGTGCTTTTTAAAATACTTTTGGTTGGGTTTAGGGAAGGGGGAGGGTGGGTCAGTCGATCAGTCAGTCAGTTATTCAGTCAGTCATTGGACAGGTGGATTAACGAGAGAACAGCAGGCATGAATGGCACTCGCGAGAGAAATTTGAGATCTCAAAAAGCGTACACAGCGGCCTCTGATGGATTCGTATAAAAAAAAATCTGTAAAAAAAACGTAGCTCCTGGGACGTATTTGACGGTCTCCTGAAATGTATATAGAGGTATGTTTTCAGAATGAGCCTGGGTTGCAATGATGGGCTAAAAATCTGCGGATTTCTGCACACGCAGATTCCGTGTTGGCCAAGAAATAAGCCACTAATTAATAGTGGGGATTGGTGCTTAAACTAAAGTGTTTCCCCAGATTTTGTCCCATTTTAGCAAAGATCACTAATGACAATATAAAAGCTTTTCAAAATTAGTAACAAAACCAGTATTGAATAATGTATATCCCTGTACATACAATTAAAAAGCAAAAGAAATATTCAGATTAAATGGACGCTACAAATGGCACAGCTAAAGCAATGTTCACTTCATTAATGACATGCTTGGCCTTTCTAATAAAACATTGCTGAATACATTATTATTGTTATTATTTTCTTTCTTGTAATTGATTAAAGACCATAAATGATTTCGGCACTCAATTCATTTTAGCAAGTAACAAAAAAAAACTAAGGGAGGGGAGAGAGAGGAGAAAAAAGTGCTTTTGTCAGGGCTTAAATTGCATAAACACCATCTGGTAAACTGATTTTGGAATTGAACAAATGAATTGCCCAGCAAAAGCACTTGCGCGTAAGATAGAAGTCCATTTCTCTCCCTGTCTGATTCCCGCAGCAGAATACATGCCAGACAAAGAGAGATGGCTCGCTGGCAGAGAAAAGGCTAATTCACTAAAGGTCAATTGCATTACCACAGGGAAAACAACCACTGCAGTGCTTTGATACACAACCCAGGGAGACCATCCCCTAGAATTTATTGCACTTAGCATCATGCAAACACAGAAATGCTCCCAATAAGTCTTTTTTATGTAGAGGTATATTGTTATGGGAGCTATGATTACATTCTATGATGGCTAACCAGAGATAGGCTTGCAGAATATTCATCCAGCCAAGCCTGAACCTGCCTGGCATAACAGGCTGCTTAAACACAAACATATAAATAATACACACTTAATGAAAAAATAAACTTTAAGCATTTGCTCAGTACTGCCTTAGTGTGTCACATATTCAAACAGATGCTTAATGTATTTAAATGCAGATTGCACCTATAGAGCACATTCCGTCTTCATTTGGTTAAATGTGGTGCATAATGTAAGTATACAGACTGCTCATTGCACTGAAGATCATGAGATGTTATTGGACAGCAATTGTCAAAAAAACCCTCACTATCAAAGTCTGATATTTGCAATTACGAGGATATTAGTTTTAATAATTAACCTCACCTTCAATCTCTCATATCTTTCAATTTCTAGTGATTCACAATTAGTACGTTTACATTGACACCAATAATCCGATGTTAATCTGATTAAGACAATACTCTAAGAGTCTACCATGTAAACAGTGATTTTTGATTAATTTAATCTGATTAAGATCATAATCGAACTAAATAGAAATTAGATTAAGACATGTGGAGTATACCGATTTTAGTCGCATTATTGAAATGCAGTACAGACATGTAAACACCTTAAAACTATTACTGTCGTGTAAAATTTTCACCGCGTTTTGCGTCAGGATAGTCTATACACACACGGCTGTTTGACATATTCTCTGAACCTACTGAGTCAGTGAAGAACCACAGACACCTGCATCGTGAAATGCTGAGGTTCTTTTCCCATAGTGTGCGGTATCAAATTCCATTAAAACTACACTCTTCCAGCAGTTCATACTCGCATCCAATATCTCGTTTGTCATAGGGGGCATGCATTAAATGTTCCTGAATGAAAGTGAAAGTGCCAAACTGCAGGTAAAGTCTACAAATAAAAAAAGGAAACACCAGAAATTACATGAAACTCGGGAGGAAATGTGGATAGCGTGCTGACGCAATGACTTTAATCGAACTATGTGTCATAACATGTAAACGAGATCATGAAAGGAACATTCAAAAAGCAGCTCATGTAAACACCTTAATCATATTATTGTCTTATTCAGATTAAGGTAAATCAATTAAGGCCATCAATGTGTGCCATTTTATTGTGGCATGGTTGTTGGTGTAAGACAAGCTGGTGTCAGTATTTCAAAAACATTCACACACACAATCATAGGGTTTACTGAGATTCCATTTACACTAGTGTGTTTTTGTTTTGTCTTGTTTAAGAATGAAAAGACTCCTCTTCCAGACCGGTGTATTTGCCCCCTTTCAGAAAAAAAATGGTCTCTGTTACACACTATATTTTAGTGTTTTCAAAAACACTTTGTTTTTGCTGGTTGAAAATACCATAGTGATCACTCCAGACATAACCGTAAAATAACGTATGTGTTTTAAAACGAAAACACATTAGTGTAAACAGCACTGTCTAAGTAAACAGTATGCTGTAAGGAGCATGTACAGTATGTGGGCACAATGGCTAGTCTGAGGATAATGGGCAGACAGTAACTTAAATCAGTGGTTCCCAAAGTGGGGGTTGTGACCCCCTGGGGGGTCGCTTAGTGATTTCCAAAAGTCAAATAAATTGTATTAAACTATTAGAATTACCATATTTTAACCATAATCCACAGAAGATAAAATAGTAGTTTTTAATAGTAAAAAACAACAACATGCAAATGTAAAGCCATCAGCCTTTAAATAATTTTTTTTCATAGGATTGGTGTGTTTACGTTAGATTAACACAGCAATATCGTCAGTTGCAGCAGATTAATTTTATAGCACCAAGTTCAACTTCCTGACACCTTTATGACAATCAAATACATTAAAAATAAATACAGGCCACAACTGAATGATCTCTGAGTGGCTGTCTCCAAAATTAAACCAAGATTAGACTTGTGCTGAAAACATGGTGTGCAGCAGTCTCATTAGTTGAGGTTAATACTAAAATTAAACAAATTAATAAATGACTATAAAAATGATATGGTTGTTAGACTGTTGCACCTAATATGCTCATGTTTATATAGGCCTATTGTTGTGTGCACAACGTTTGTATATGTATAACCAACTCTGAGGAATTTGGGACTTGCGAGTTACTGGTATTGTTATATTAGGGGTCGCAGGCTAAAAATTTTGGGAACCCCTGCCCTGACTTAATTAACCACTTGTCACACTTAAGGTTCACAGAAGAGCAACTACTGTATAAATGTATAGTATGTTTAAATTTGAGGCAGATGAGCTACAGCAGCAGAAGAAGAGCACATCACTGACATTCCTGTCAGCTAACGACAGGGAACTGAGACTAAGGGTGCTTTCACACCTAGACTTTTGTTCCGGAACCTGGCGCGTTTGCCCAGTTAGCGCGGTTGTGAACAGGGCAATCGCTCAGAGACCACTTGAATGAGGTGGTCTCGGCTCGATTGAAACGAACTCTGGAGCGGATAGATTGTAGTGAGAAAGCGATACAATCCGAGCCCGGCTATATCACAGTGTTTTATGAATATGTAATAGGCATAAGGCTATGTGAAGAGAGAGTAGGGCGGGAGGTCATTCCAGACATCCTAAGTCTCCCGGAAGTTTCGGGAGTGTCCTGCAAATGGACAGAGACTCCTGGATGCCCGCAAACGAGCGATAACCACCCGGAAATTGCGCGTCTCCCTCCCGGTCCTCAAATACGTCGCACACCCTTCTCATCACCCCTTCCCAACGCATCCCTCCTCGCTCCTCAGACATGTCGCGCGCACCCTGTCAAACACCACCAAACCACCCCCGACAGCTGAGCAGGACTCTGCAAAATAAACCGTGAAACTCTGACCAATGTGAGGAGAGTTTACTCACACGTGACTTGTTTTAGCTTGTTTTGGTCCATTTAGAAACTTTGCCGTGTGAAAGCGAAGCGCACCAAGAACAAAGAGCAACAATGTAACAATTTTAATCCCTGTTTCAGAACAAATGAATCGATTCACAGGTGTGAAAGCATGCTAAAATTTGCATAAACTCTCCAAATTTGGACAGTAGAAGAATGGGAAAAATAGTGCTTGGTCTAATGAGACTTGATTTTGGCTGCAACATTCAGGTGGTAGGGTCAACTTTTGGCATTAACCACATTTCAACAATTCAGGCTGCTGGTGGTGTAATGGTGTGGGAGATGGTTTCTTGGCACACTCTGGTCCCCTTGCTACCAATCAACCTCAGCCTTCCTCAGTATGGTTGCACAGCATGTCCATTGCTTTCTCAGTATACCCATTTTGTTTCACATTTTTGTTTCAAGTTTGTTTTAAGAGTAATTTACCAATTATTTAGCATTCCAGTTCAGTTTAATGGGTATTTATTTATTAGTGGACTTCTAGATGAACAGTTTTTTCTTTGCCCTCAAAGACTATTTAGGGGTTTATTCAAACTGATTTAATTAAGCTATTTTCCTTGATAGACTCATCACTATATGGCACTGTATTACATCTATATATTTGTATTTTTTCACATTTCCAAAGATGAGCTGTGTGCTGCTGAGATTCAGCAGTTGTGCCCTTCCCCTGGGCACCGGGCGCATGTTTCACTGTCGTCTCCTGTGCCACAGAAAGCTGTCGCAATTAGCCACAAAGCTGTGTGCCTATTGTCATCTCTGCTGATATCAGCTGCTGATGTAAGCAAGGACACTGCCTCAGGTGACCTGCACCGAAACAAAGGGCCAGGCACGAGGGGGAAGGCCATTGCTCATCAGCAGACTTATTGACGCACTTCTGCCTGAACCAGTAATGGGCTTAGCAGGCTTCCAGAGGCCTTCTGATGATTGAGAGTTGGAGGACAGCTTGAAGATTGTAATACTCATTTTGGATAAGATCCTTCATTTTTTTTTCGTCTGTCCCTGGATAGTAGTAAATAACCAGGACTGCTCCCTTACATCCCTCCTGCATTCTCTGTGTCTCCTCCTTTCTCAGTGAGAACAGGCTCCAAACCATCTGCCTGATGGGAATCACAGCATGCAAAAAGTGATGGAAACCCTCCACTTCCCTCTTAATGTCAAATAATAACCTGAAGATATTATTGCTCATTTTGATTGTGTTTTATTCGTAGCCCCATACTTCATCTCAGCACTCCCTCCTTGAACAGTTCGCCTCGAGTACTCAGTGCCCACTTTCTGGGGCTGACAGTTCATGTTTGATAATGTCTCAAACATCTCCGCCCAACGGCACCATGGCTCCAGACTTATACAAAGGCTTGCTGTGCAGCTGTAAGTGGAGTGTTATTTAAGTCGTTCATTTTTCTGTTGTGTGAAGTCCTTTTAAAGGACCCAATGCTAGCTGTATGCTGACACATTCCTTCAGTCATTATGTTAAAGGCCTTGCTGTGCTTTTGTGCCAGATGAACGCCTTTAATGATGGAGAGAGGTTTTTTATTATTATTTTGGGACCTAAAGAGCAAACAGTAGCATGGTGTGTTGATATGAGTCCCTGACCACATTAAGATTTTTTTTACCTAAAGGCCTAACAGCAGGGAATGCAAACCTGCTCCCTTCAGTTTTTGGCTACATTTACAGCTTTTACATTTGCATAACTTAAACCTGGGAGTATTCACATAAGTGAAGTTTTGCAAAATAATTTTGAGAGGAGCACATGATATGATTGATCAAGGCTGGTCTCCCATTCATCAAATCCATCCGATTAATCCAAATAGACTATAAATAGCCTGTCTAGAGTTACTCCCTTATCTTCATTTTCCGAAGAATCCCCCTATCCACCCCATCTTCCCCCATTCCTCCTTCACCAGGAGGAGCTCTCAAGAACTACCTGATACCCCTTACAGGCTTTTCGCCTTAATTATCCTCAAGCTCAGAGTTCTCTGCCGGGACAGCATGCCAAACTTGCTAATAATATCAAGCAATATTGAAGTGTGAACTCTTGAAACCTCCTTAAAATACTTTAAAAAAATTAAGAATAGAAAATTTGCTTTCTTTTTAAATCATGATCTATGATTTCAGTTGATTTGTGAGGATGTGTTCAGTTTCAGATGAGGCTTTTCTCTTTTCAGTTGACTGAAATAAAATACCAATTGAAAAAACAATTATGCTAATAATTGTAGTAAGCATTATAATTCTATTAAATATTAATATATTTACATTTTAGCACTTTACATTTAGTACATTTAGACCAGGGGTGCCAAACTTTTTCGGATAAAGGGACAAAAACCAAACATCATTGAGAGCCATGGGCCAAAGGTAAATATACCAAACTATATTACATTAAAAGTTGCCATGGTTAATGTCCTAATTTATTTCATAATGTTCAAAAATAAATAAAAAAAAGCATTACTTAAATCATATTAACTAATGCAGTATAACTTTTAGATTTATAACTTATTGCAATAAAAACATAACAGTGAACAGTTTATATCAATGCTGAATACACTAGTCAAGCAGAATCTGCCTTTGCCATGATTTGCTCACCAAAGTCTCCACCAGATCACAATATGTACATTTAAACTAAATCTGATTAATTTTTAATATTTAAATGAAACATTTAATTTTAGTTAGCTTTTAACAATAAAACAAACAAAGGGTTACAATAGATTTGAAATGAAAATCTCTAAACCATCCCCATCACTCTTTTCAACTCTTTTCTCAGATGAAACGGAAAATTAAAGGTTACCATGGGCTAACTTTGGCCATCTCTGATTTAGACATTTTGATTGAATGGTTGTTAGAAAAGGAAAAAGTAATATGTTTGTACAATTTTATCCCATTTTTTAGGTAACTGGTGCATTTTACCATCATTTTGATATGCAGTTTTCACAGATTTTAGTCAAAAATAAAAACGCTTTGCAATGATATATATTTTTTGCTTGCTTAAGAATAATATTGAGGGAACATGTAGAACAAATTTCACTAAAATACTAAGAATGTTCCACTTTATTCCAGTTGGATATTCTGTAAACCTTCTCTGAGTCAGCAACAGTAACCAATAGGCGTGGAGCTGAACAACTGGTCAATTCTGGTTCACAAACCTCACCAGCATTGGTTATAGATCTCATCTTGTAACCCAAAGGTCGCAGGTTCAAAAACTGGAAAGGGCAAACTCTAAAGGCCAGGTTCCTTCTGGGTGACTAATCCTGTTAAAAGTGCACTGCAAGTCACATTGGATAAAAATAGTTCTCTAAATGCCAAACAAGTAAAAAAAAAATAGTTTGCACTCATGTTGTAATTCATATTTTAACCCAAGTAACTCTCCATCCAGAAGCATCCACAGTCTCTATAGCACTCTTGATCTTCATCTTCTTATCCACTCATCCACCTTTGCTAAGGAGTTGCTTGGTATTCTGGACACCATGTGCACCACTTCTTTTCGTCAATCTCTGATAAATATTGAGAAACGCTCAACTGAACCTGCATCATCAAAGCCAACAGCTGGATTAATACTAGATCCTATCTAATCGAGCTGAGAAACACCAAGTTATGCTTTAAGGGCAAAGTTTGTGTTGCGCTAACAGTGATTGACGTCTATAATGTTTCTTCCCATAATGAGCACCTCTGCATCACGGCTCTCCTGGTGTGTTTGAAGTGCTCTCTGCCCTAAGGTAATGCACCAGGATAAGGGCTCACATTCCTCATGTTCGGCACTTGCTTCCATATTTCAGTCTAGGCATTTCATCAGCTCAAAGCAGAAAGGTAGTCTGAATTCCTCTGTTATATCAGAGGAATTACCTGCAGCGGTAATGCAGGTTTACGCTGACTTATCAACATTTCAAAAAGTCTGCAGCGTTCTGCTGGGATTTAATGACTAATTATGTACGATAGTTGTAAAAGCGTTCAGCTGGCATTCATATACTTTTCTACAGCATTTTAATTTGGCATATATAATGGTAATTAGAGCATTAGAGTCAGTGCAAGTGATTTTAATGTACCTCGCTTCACTTTTGACTCAACAGCTGGGTCTGTAAAAAGACCAGTGTATAAAAAGATCGATTTATGTGCTTATTATTTATTGAGAGTCCTGCAGTCCTGCTATATCGATTTGGCATGCAGAAGTGATTGTCTTTTTAAAAAGGTCTATGCTTAAAATGCAGTGCACAACACTGACTCAAGTCCAGTTTAGACATTTGCACGATTTTTGAAAGCTGATGTTTTGGCACAAATCAGATTCCCATGAACAATTGTATTTCCTATGTTCAATGGCATAAATAGTGTGGGATTATAAATTTATATAATCTAGTTTCAAATGAACAATAATCTACATATAACTGAAAAGTTATATTCTTTGGTTTTTAATTATATCATTTCATTTACAGACCAGCTATGAGAGACTTTTAACCTTTGTCTTTCTGACTACTGACTGAGCCAGTGATGCAAATGCAACGGGCAGGCTTTCAATGACTCTGCCTTTGTCTTAGGGTGATACTTTCAGGCCAAAGAAACCCCTTTGTTGATTAACTTTTGTGGCAGGTTTTCTAACACCTATATGCTGGTTAACTCAATACCTAATTTGCATGCTTTGTTTAGCCATCTCCCCTCCTCCTAAGAATACAATATAGACAGGACATCTTTGTTTCAATGTAGACTTGTGATAAAACTAGCAGACTGCAGACCTCCAATAGGCTCCTGCAGACACATGGACTTCTTAAAGACGTTGTATGACTGCAGATTTAACCAACACGTCTCAATAAAAGAATTCTGCTTGTTTCGAGTCTCCTGGACTGGGTTCTCTTCTATCCATCATTTATTTGTTTACAACAATAGTTAATGGAAAGAACTTTCTAATCGCTTAAGCTTGTATAGGCTAACCTGCATTAGCAGCCTTTAAAAAAGTGCTCCAATCAGGCAAGGTCACACCGGTCCTGGAGTAAAATCAACACCAAAATTAACAAAGATGCTGTCAAATTTCAAATGATGTGGCTATCTGCTTGATAAGTTGTGACGTATCAGTGACGTATGGAATACCGGTTCCGGGTCCAAGACGCTACTTATTTGAACTGAGAAAATATTTGTTTATAACCTCTTTTTAATTATAACACACATTAAAGTTAATTTTCTATAAAAAAAAAAATTAAAAAAACATGGTGTACACAGCAGTCTCTGGACTTGCTGCATCTCAGACATCAAAATTTTATACATTTCTAAAAAATCACTTTCTGGCCATCAGATAGTAGGCATGGATATATATATATATATATATATATATATATATTGCTACCGTGATTTTCGAAAGTATTACATCGCTTTGTAAACGTTTATTATTACCATTTGTCGAGTCTCCCCATACAGTTTGATAGATAGATATTTATTATGATTTGTAATCAGTGTTGGGCAATAACGTATTACTTGTAATGCTGTAACGGCATTACTTTTGACAGTAACTACTGTAATGCATTACTTTTTATATTAACTCCGTTATCATTACAATATGATGCGTTTGTCCCTTACTTGGTAATTTCGTTCATTTTGGCTGCAGTCTAGCCTACATCTTCCTGTTTACAGCAGTAACGCATTGTGGGATTGGTGGATGCCAACCAACCACTGTAAAGAAGACGCATAGTGTACAAGGCGCCAGACTGGACGACAGTCAATCGAAAGCAGAGAGACCGGGTGCATGCGAGCTAGACTGAGTGTGCATACGCGAGAGACCATCAGACTATTAACCTTCCTATTATTAAATACTATTACTAATACTACTATGTTTGTTGTTTCAAATAAATAAACACACATTTGTTATCAGTGTAATAACATTGATTAGTTTAGTAGACACAGTGACAGATTTCTGTTATATTTCAGAACACATTATTTAAATGTATAGTGTTGTATTGCTCAGAAAAATGCTGTAATTTATTTATTTTTTTTTTTTACATATTTTTTTAGCTGTTATACAACAGCAGATTTTGCACTGTGAATATACACAGCTTACTTTCTATAAGTTGCTGACATACTACATTTAATTTGTGGTTAGTTTGAAAATTGCTCATAGATTAGATTTTTGAGGAGCTGTTATGTTTTTGTTTCGTTTAGAATCCATAACATTTTAGAATTGTCTATAGTAAAAGTTTTTTTGGTGCTAAGTTTCACCAAATTGATTCTGAATAAGAATTCAGCTTACTTTCATTTATTTATTTCATAAAGGTTTTCTGTTTGTTGTATATTGTCACTATTTTCATACTCAAGTGAAAGAACTTGTTAAAGGGTTAAATACAAACTTTTATGACGCTGAAATATCTTTGTTTTTGCTTTTTTGTTTGTTAATATGTTATTCAGCTGGTTAATTTTTGTACTGCTGGTCTGATTTAAATAAATTAGTGTTTAAATATTACTTTTTGGGGCTGCACGGTGGTGTAGTGGGTAGCACAATCGCCTCACACCAAGAAGGTCGCTGGTTTGAGCCTCGGCTGGGTCAGTTGGCGTTTCTGTGTGGAGTTTGCAGGTTTTCCCCGTTTTGGCGTGAGTTTTCTCCGGGTGCTCCGGTTTCCCCCACAAGTCCAAAGAGATGCGGTATAGGTGAATTGGGTAAGCTAAATTGTTTGTAGTGTATGTGTGTGAATGAGTGTGTATGAATGTTTCCCAGTAATGGGTTGCAGCTGGAAGGGCATCCGCTGCGAAAAACGTGCTGGATAAGTTGGCGGTTCATTCCGCTGTGGTGACCCCAGATTAATAAAGGGACTATGCCAAAAATAAAATGAATAAATAATACTTTTTATTTAAGTTTGTCTTGTGTTTTAGTTGTGAGAATGCAAATCAATTAAAACTGTGAAGTTGAACAACAGTGTCCATGGATCACTTAAGTTATAAGAGCATTAATGGGAGCATTAAAAATGTTCTGTGGAAAAGTAACTAAAAATGACTTTTAACAGTAATACACTTTTTGGTGTAAGTAATTAATAAAGTAATTAAGTTATTTTTTGAATGAAGTAACTAGTAACTGTAACTAGTTACTATTCTTCAGTAACTAGCACAACACTGTTTATACTGTAATGATGTGGCTATATATCTATTAAAAATTGGTGAGTTGTTTCAACTCAAATTTGGGTCAGATATGAACAAACCCAACCATTGTGTATGTATTGTATGTACTGTATTGATAAATGAATGAATGAATGAACGAATGAATGAATGAATGAATGAATGAATGAATGAATGAATGAATGAATGAATGAATGAACGAACGAATGAATGAATGAATGAATGAATGAATGAATGAATGAATGAATGAATGAATGAAATTACTCAGTGGTTGGGTTTGTACATGTTTTTAGAAATTTGAGTTGAAACAACCCTGTTTTTTGTTTTGTTTTTTTGAGGACAGGCAGTCAATCAATACCACAAGAGCAAAAGTGCTATGTTCCCTGAAAATCAGCATGTTTGCAAATGTCATATTGATTTTATGAGGTTCAGTAAACAAAAAGTTCAGAATATTGTCTGTTTTTGCTCCAATGATAATCATTCCAAGCAAATTCACAGTCGGCCCATTGTATGTCCATGGATAAACACAGTAATGTTTTGTTACTGAATAAATCCCTATTTTATATTTAATCATTCTAATGAGCGATTGAACAATAACTCACAAAGCCACGCTTTTTCTTTGTCCCTGAATGAATCAGACATTTTTAATCATTTAACTGAGTTATTCAATTACTCACTCATTAAGAAAAGATTTTCCTCCACCTACTGACAGTTCAGTTTCATATTTCAATGTATCGTTTCATTATTTTTAAAGAGAATGGCTTCCAGCTGTTTCTTTCAAACAAGCATCTGAATTGCAAAGGCAGTCTCTGCTAAGCTGAATGAAAACTGAAAATCCAAAATAAAGTTTTATATATTTTTAAAAATGCTGTATTGTTTCACTCCAAGTCTGGACAAAATATGGACAAACCCAATCATTGATATACAATTGTTTAAAATGTAACTGTGTGTGAGTTTGTCCATACTATACCTAAATTTGGCTTGAAACACGGCTTGAAGCACTTTTTAGAGTGATACTATTATAATATTATAATTTAACCAGCTGAAGTATAGCTTCTGTAATTATTATGGTGTGATGTGTAATGAAAAAAATAATAAACAGACACCCCAAAATGTAAATTATTTGATAAATTCTCTTGCTGGATTGACAATGATATATATTTTTAATCATAAAATATTCTTCAAAATATATTTGTGTGTGTTCAGGATTAAGATAAATACATTTTCATTTTGGGATGAACAGGTAAACTATTCCTTTGATTAATGTATTTCATCGCCATTGAAACTCTTATGGCCCGTTTCCACTGAGTGGGACAGTACGGGTCGGTACGGGTCACATTTATCAGGCTTGCGTTTCCACTGCTAAAAGGGTACCAATGGTGGACGTGGTGTATGACAGAAAGTTTCAGTCAACGTCATTCTCGCTCGAGGTAATGTCAAAGTAAATCTGTATGGGTCGTTCACATATGAGAAGCACTTATCACAAATTAGATGCTTTATACACATAAATACTTGTGTATAAATGTTCATTACTAACCTTTCTATGAACATGATTTGATTATAACTGCAGATCAATGATAGTTCAATATAGCCTACTATAACATCTGCAATTATATAAAATAAATAAATAAATGCAACATATATGAACACATACAGACCCTTACAGTCTCCGATATGTAACCAGTTACAGAAAAACTACACACAGCATACATTTAGTCCTTATTTGGATTCAAAAACAAGCAACATATAGCCCACAGTCAGAGCAAACCTCTCATCTGTATCTTTAATCTTCACCAGCACATGTAACCTCTATTAGAGAGTAATTCCATCATTAAGAGTTCATAATACTCTAAAAGGCGATAATAATAGTTAAACTTGGCAGTTTGTTTATGTTTTAGGTTGCTGAAAGAATCATTTGCTCCTTTGTTTTTTCTGGCTTCTCCATTGGTTTTTTCGTGCGTCACTCTCGCGTTTGTCCATTTCTGAAAGGATCGGGTGTCAGAAGCACTTCAATAATCAAAGTATAACCGATTGCTCTTTAAACTTCCTCGAAAAACAGCAACAGAACAACGGGTTTATCTATTTGGCTTTGTTGCTGTTCATCAAATCGACGACAAGGTTTGTTTGACCAACCACGGCTCGTTATTATATGTATTTATAACGATGTAATGTCTTGGCTGTGTATTTAAAAATGGCGCTTCCTTTGCTTTCATTCTCCTGGCTTGAGCACGCGCTAGTAACGTTTGTCTGTACACCAATAGCATTTAACTGCGCTTCTCTCTCCACCTTTTGGTACCCTTTTGTTGTGCTAGGTACCCTTTCGAAAGGGTACCCAAAAAGTGGTGTGGTACGGTTGGCTTTTAGGTACCTTTTGACAGTGAAAACGGCCATAAAAGCTTACAGTACCGTACCAAGTACTGTACCGTACCACTCAGTGGAAACAGGCAATTACTATAGCTTTGTTGAGGTGGACTGTGTTCTGTGGAACTACTTTTGACCTGTTTGTTTCAATGTGCAAAATATTTGATTTTGTCCTCTTGTCATTCTCTTGTGAGCTTGTTTGAAAGTGTTGGTCATTGTTGTAATTGTGTGTAAATGCTTGCTTATCAGTTCCATTTGTTTTTTCCCCCATTTCTCCTTTTTATGCATGCTGTTCCTCCTGTTTCCCTCCTCCTTCCTCCACCGCACCTCCTCTCCTCGTGTGCTCAGACGCTGCGCCCAGCACTGAAGCCGCAGCTCACGGTTGGTACCTCTCCCTCCTTTCTCTGCCAGCACAGCATGGCATTCTCTGCATGCCAGCTGAGTACAGTACGGCACGTTACAGAGACATGCACGGGGATGCTGGAATGAAACTAATGTGGATTTGATGTATATGTGTGTGTCTGTCCGTCCGTATGTCTCACTCTTTATTCCTATTGCCATTCACCCAACAAAGACCCACCTGTTCGCCAAAGCGCTCCTCTGGGAGTTTTAATCAAAGCATTCGCCATGCAATTCCAGGCCACATCGCACATCCATCCCTCCTGCATGAGCCCTTCTCCAGCCCTCTCCAGCATTTTTGACTCCTCACCTTTTTTCGAGTCCTCACGCATCTCCCAAAAGACACTCGTAATCCACCCGCAATCATTTTTCATGAATTTAAATGACGTCCAAATGGCTGTTTTTGATTTGGGAGAAACGGATTCGGAGAGCCTTTTCTCTACATGACGCAGATGGCATTGTACTCCACCTTGGTGCGCCAGCTCTGCGTCCAAATCACAGAACGGGGACCATTTGCATAGCTCACGGGTTTTATTGTGTTTTACAATATAGCAGGAAAGCGCTTTCTCAATTCATTAAGCCCTTTATCCTCGCTCTCAGTTTGCAGTGGCAGATGCTTGTGTAAATGTGTTAGATTTAGTATAAAGGCTTTTCGTGATACTGTGTAATTATGTCACCTGTGCCTCGTAAAACACCCTCTAATGATTTAATTAGCCCTCACGTCGCGTGTCGCACCTCAAAATTGACACGTTTTCAGTGCAAAATTGAATTGTTCGAGTTGAGGAATGGGCATTTGTTTACACATATCTGCAACTTTCCATATGTAAAAGGTTAAACCGTATACAAGCGGGGGAACGGCTAAAGGTTAGGGCTATTCTTTTGCATGTACGTAATTTGGACGTGCCTACAGAACGTGGTCAGGCTTGACTGTGTAGCAGAGCTATAATTGAGCTTTTGTACAGTTCGCTGCATTTCTAAATACCATGTCACAAGGCCAGTGTTAACCTTGTACAGTTATATCAGCCCGGCAGTGCTGTATAACTGAATCACTGTACGCATCCAATAATCCAAAGCCATTTTTGATGGTATAAAAGGGTTTCGGTCATGCTTAGAGAACACAAGGTGAACCCTGAGGGCTTTGTCTCATGAAACAAATTGGTTTTAAATGCAGTGCTTCTTATCTCTGGGTTGTCTATTTGTGACATCGAGCTTTTTATTTTTGGTGAAGCTTTTATGCGAAAAGGCTTAGTTATCTCAAAGCTTCCTGTCCTCGCGCTCATTATCGAAATGGACAGGAAATGCCTTGTTTGTAAAATGTCAAGTATGCACCGGCGTTCTTTAATCCGACTGTGGAATTGATGTCCTGACCTGTTGCAATTTCTGCTAATGTTAAGATGCTTGTTTGTGTTAGACGCCACACCTTGGCATATGAAACAAGCACATCGCATTAGAATTAAGTTGCATTGTTTTCAGAATAAAGACATGCAGTCATGTCTAGTGCAGCTGATGGTGGCAAAGCAAAGCTTTCCTCTTCAGAAGATCCTCTCATTTGCATCTTGTCACACCTTGTGTGTTTTGTGTGGTTCACTTTTGTAGCTGATGCACATCCTCTGTTTACCATCTTATTTTCCTGGGTGTGCTACTCTCACTGTTCAGGAGATTTCTCTTCTCTCTGATAACAGTCTTTTTTACCCTCTCTGGTGTAGCCTAGCAACAAGCTGTTCAAGCAGTAAGTGGGGTTTTCAGCAGAGGTTGAGGTAGGAGGCTGACATAGTGGGCAAGATTTCTTGCTAGAACAGAAAGCTACAGCAATGCCACAGGAAAAAAAAAAACAGTCTTATTTGTGCATTTGTGTTGCATTTATTCCACTTTTATTGGTGTTTACTCTTGTTGTTTGGATGCTATTGTGTAGGATGATTGGTGGAATTTGATTTAACCTTAGAGGTTTTGCCAAATATGTGCATTTATATGCTTCACACAATGTGCTTGAAGTGCTTGAATTTGACTTTTTGAAATTTATGGACCGTAGAAGGCGCTTATGAAAAGCTACTTGAAAAAAGGCAGTATATTTGAAAATGCAAAATTATTTTCAAGTGTTTAATTAGCAAATACAATATTTTTACTCTACAAATAACACTTCAGCTTGTCCTCATTGACCCTTGTGTGTGTTTTTTTGTACTGTAGTCCTTAAACTATTTTTTTTTAAGTGTTCTAAAGCTTCTTGAAAATACTGGAATTTCATAATAAATTACAAAGACAATTTATTCTATTAAAGAAATTGATTAGATGTTAAGCAACTCAGTGGCTTCTGTTACTTCACAGCAAGAAGGTCGCTGGTTTGAGTTCCAGCTGGGCCAGTTGGCATTTCTATTTGGAGTTTGCTTGTTCTCACCGTGTTGGCATGGCTTTTTCTTTGTGTGCTCCGGTTTTTTAGTATAGGTGAATTGAATAAACTAAATTGACTGTAGTGTATGTGTGTGCATGTGAGTGTGTATGGGTGTTTCCCAGTGATGGGTTGCAGGTGGAAGGGCATCTGCTATGTAAAACATATGCTGGATAAGTTGGTGGTTCATTTCGCTGTGGCGACCAACGATGAACAAAGAGACTAAGCTGAAGGAAAATGAATGAATGAATGAATGTTAAGCAACTGACTTATTGTTATTGCACACATTTTAGCAATATTGTACGATTTGTATTTCTTTTTAAGTCTGTCACCAAAGCTAAAATGAATTCTAAAGCTGTAAATATCCAGCTCTATTAGATATTGTTGATTAATGGAATTTTTATTCATAGCATTAAATTGTTTTGTGCACGCATTTGTTTTATATTTAACTAACCATGCATTTTTCATTAAAAAAAGAAAGGAGAATAGCTCTTTTATTCTGATTTGCCTTTTTATTTGCACTTTGAAATGAGATATTTTATTATCATTATTATTATTATTATTATTATTATTATTATTATTATTATTATATTATTATTATTATTATTATTATTATTATTATTATTATTATATTATTATGATTATTATTATTATTATATTATTATTATTATTATTTTATTATTATTATTATATTATTATTATTATTATTATTATTATTATTATATTAACATTATCATTATATTATTAATAATATAATTTTTATTATTATTATTATATTAATATTATCATTCTATTATTATTAATATTATTATTATTATTATTATTATTATTATTATTATTATTATTACTATATTATTATTATTGTTATTATTATTATTATTAATATTATTATTACTATATTATTAGTATTATTAGTAGTAGTAGTAGTATTGCTAATATTATTATTATATTATTAGTATTATTAGTATTATTATAATTATCATCAACATTCTATTATTAGTCTGCAACCCAGTACTGGCCAACACCCATACACTCTCACATTCACTCACATACACTACGGTCAATTTAGTTTGTTAAATTAACCTATAGAGCGTGTCTTTGGACTGTGGGGGAAACCGGAGCACCTGGAGGAAACCCATGCAAACACAGAAAGAACATGCAAACTCCACACAGAAATGCCAACTGAACCAGCGACCTTCTTGCTGTGAGGCGACAGTGCTAACCACTGAGCCACCTTTATAGTACATATTTAATATAAATATTTTATTTATTTTATTGCTATGCTGTTTTATATTTTATTTCATTGTGTTTACTAGCAATACATACCCCTAGACTGTCTAATTAACCTAGTGCTAATCAGCCAAACCCCCTTCCTCACATTCCTCAGCTTTCTCCCTTCATCAGGGGACTCCACAGCAGAATGATCCGTCATCAGTCAAATCATGGTACCTAAATAGTATTACCCTGCAATACCATTGCTTGACTTTAGTTATTATAATACAACTGATACAGTAACATCAACAACACAAAAATAGGTTTCCCTAACAAACACGTCAACAGATGGAAATGAAATGTGTTGTGACTGCCATTTTATGCTGTTTTTAATGAAATGTGTTGTGTGGTGCAGCTGAATATGAATTACACTGCAGACTAGAAGAAACATGGTTGGCAGGGTCAGATAGATCAAATTCTTATCAGCGTGTCAGCAACCCTGTCAAACCCTACTGTATCATCACACCGGCACCTTCGGTATTAATCACGCCGCACTTCACCTGACCCATTGCGTGTACGGTCACGCTCTTTTCTGCCTGCGTCTCCTCCAGCTGATTTATTTCCATTATGTCACTGTTTTCAAAGCAATTTACTGTATGTAGATCTCCTTGTTTTTCCTTCACAGCCACCAGGATCTGCTGTGAATTGTGATAGTGATAAGCCCATTCAGTAGGTGCTCCACCTGACTCTCTCTTTCTTTTCTCTCTCCATATATACCGCTCCATCCAGGCGTACTCTTCATTCCTGTTCATTTCCAGAGAGGATGATTGAACACACTTCACTTCTTCTTGTCATTTCATCATCCTTTGTTCAGTGTCGCACCACACAACATGTTTGAGGCTGGGCTCAGTAAACATGACGGTGGCGTCTTCTGATGATGTGCTTTAAGTAACAATGTGACCAAGAGCCTGTAAGAAACCAGGTGTAAAATAACCGCTTTGTTTGCCCACGATTGCGGAAATGGAAAATCACTCCACTTTGGCCAACCGGTTTGGAGGACTATTTGCTCGCAATTATAAAAGTAAAACTTTTCAGTTCTCAATATAAGCCTTTTCATAAAGGAGGAGCGGGTCTTTTCGGTAGGGATGGAATAATGGCTTTCGTGTTTCTGTTGCTGTGGCCACACCTCTGTCACACTTTTCATAATGGCAGAAATGAATTTCATTTAAATTTTTGTGTCCTGTGAATGCTAAAGAGAATGGCTTTTGTGAAACAAAGCCTCTAAAATAAATAGCAGGCTTTAGAAAAGGATGAATGAAAATCTGTGAGTGTCACACATGGTGCCAAAATTAAGCAAGGGCTTATTTAAGCCTATCTCTCCCTCGCTCTCTCACCGGTAAATCTAAGCCGCTGTTTGACATGAACTTAGCCACCTCTGATGTGAAGCTGTTTTATATGCCAATGTTAACTGCCTCTCCCTCATCCTCTCAAAGCAGTCGCCATGACGATTCCCCTGCCCGTTGTGGCATAGTAAAGCCTGTGTTACTTAATGTCTTGTTTTTCAACACTCTGATCTGAATTCTCTTCATGCATAAGAAAAGAAAGGTCTGATTCTGAGAGGATGTACATGGAAATGAGGAATTGCATCAACCCATTGCAAATATTTCTAAGTTCTTGTTCTTCAGATTGATTGGGCGAGAGGTTGTTGATGTTTGTGATGAACTCACTGGAATGTTTCACTTTGTATCACTCTGCTCGTTTCAGTTGAGTTGAGTTGTTGAGCAATGTGCTGGTTAATCCTGCTTTTTTTAGAACTTTTTTCATTGGGGGAGAAAAATAACTAAAAATAATTTGTCTAAGGGTGACATGGCGGCTCAGTGGTTAGCACTGTCGCTTCACAGCAAGAAGGTCGCTGGTTTGAGTTCCGGCTGGCTCAGTTGGGATTTCTGTGTGGAGTTTGCATGTTCTCCTCGTGGGTTTCCTCCGGGTGCTTCGGTTTTCCCCACAGTCCAAAGTCACAGGTGAATTGAATGAACCAAAATTGGCTGTAGTGTATGTGAGTGAATGTGAGAATGTTTGGATGTTTCCCAGTACTGGGTTGTAGCTGGAAAAGCATCCGCTGTGTAAAACATATTCTGGATAAGTTGGTGGTTCATCGACCCCTGACTGGTTAACTCCACTGTGGCGACCCCTGATGAATAAAGGGACTAAGCTGAGGGAAAATGAATGAATGAATTTGTCTGAAAAGCAGTGTTCTCTATTTCAAAGGCCTTTATTTTCTGATTCTCAGAAGATACCTCTTAAAAAACTACTTTTTTTTGGAATCTGGTGTTTTTTAATGGTTTGATTAGGATTGAAAACAAACTCTTGAGTGTTGAGGGTGATGTAAGATGGCAGGAAAATTAAGGAGTGCCTATTTATTTTAATATTAATAGTATTGTTTCATTGCGCTTCTCCATGAATTGCAAACGAAGCTTTGATTCCAGCTTTAAATATATTGAAAACCATAAAAGGTTAAATAATGAATGAAAACAACATGTGTATGTATACAAATGTATACATTTGCATGTGTTTACAGCTACAAATAAAACCATAATAAACCTGTGCTGTGAACTTGTCACTCTGACAAATGAGAGGACTGTTTTACTCCCATGTGACATGGCTTTTATTTAAATGTTGCCTTGTAAGAGCGAACCAAAGCAAGCAAATGCAACATTGCAACAAAATAAGTCCCTAATTTGAAACAAAGCCATCCAACAGAAAATGACCCGTTTTTTTTTTTTTTTTCTCGTTCATAAAGTAAAACATATATGGGCTCATTGTTGTTACGAACCCCACTTCACTCTATGAACAAAAACAATTGAAACTTTTTTCAGATTATCTTTTATGGTTCACAAAAGAACAGAAGTTCAGTGCAACATGAGGTTGAGTAAAGCTAAGCTAAGCTAAAAGTGCTCCCACAAGACCTGCAGATTGCAGAATGGATTTAAAACGGTAAAACTCAACTGTTCGAAAAGAGTTGTAAAATGAGCCTATTTTAATTTGTGTATCCTTTTAAAACTTTTACAAAACTTAATTATGAATCATAGATAAAAATATTGCAACAAAGGCTCATTCTGAAAACGTAGTCCTATATACACTTCTGGAGATCGCAAATTATGTAGCCAGAAGTATGTATGGCTGCATTTCGTCTTTAAACCGAATGCTACGGGGCGATATAACACGTTCCTTTTCACGCTTACCAGCTGACTGCTTACCTTT
Organism: Danio kyathit; assembly: GCA_903798195.1. Classification (NCBI taxonomy): domain Eukaryota; kingdom Metazoa; phylum Chordata; class Actinopteri; order Cypriniformes; family Danionidae; genus Danio; species Danio kyathit. The sequence continues at coordinate 32,242,809 of LR812539.1, forward strand.
GTATGGAGGGTTTTCCGCTGTTACCAGTTTGTCCAGTAGCTCGCCATGTACGTTGGCAGACTTGAGACTTGGAGTTGACCATGATGACGGGGTTCGAGCCCGGCAAAAACGGTTCCAGGAAATGGATAAGACAAAAACATAAGCAAAAAAATTAAATAAACAAGTAAATAAAAGGGTGAGTAGTGGTAATTTCTGAAAACGTAGCAAAAATCAAACAAGGGCTTTTCTTTTTCTGGATTGCTTTTTAAAACTGTCGGTTGCGTTTAGGGCAGTGGCTGGGCGGGTCAATCGGTGCTTTTGAATATACTATTGGTTGCGTTTAGGGAAGTGGGTGGGCGGGTCAACTGATGCTTTTGAAAATACTATTGGTTGGGTTTAGGGAAGGAGGAGTTTGGGTCAGTAGATCGGTCAGTCAGTCAGACAGAAACCTCTGGTGGATTTACACGAGAAGTGCAAGCTCGAATGGCACTCGCAAAAGAAATTTAAGATCTCGAAAAGTGTCCACAGCGGCCTCTGGTGGATTTGCAAAAACAAAAACTGCAAAAAAAACGTAGCTCCTGGGACATATTTGGCGCTCTCCAGAAATTTATATAGCCGTACTTTTTCAGAATGAGCCTGGGATGCAATATTGTCAATACTTTAAAAACAAGACTAATTGGGCAGGCGTCAATTTCACCCCCCCTCTATCGCATACATCATTTTTGCATCTTTGCTCTGATTATACTCTTTGGCAGATGGTGGTCTCTCTTCAGGACTGTTATATGTTGTGGTCATGTGAGGCCTGGTCTCCTTCCTCCATCTCCAAAGCTGAGCATTTGCTCTTTCATCGTTCATCTGTCCACTAGGCAAGAAAGGGCATGGCCGTTAGCAGCTTTGAAGCCGTTGTGTTAGTCGATGCCCCCCTCACTCTCTAATCCTCCAGTAGGAGAGGTGAACGGGATGGAAAGGACACACCTGCCAACACGCCTGTCAGCCTTAGCCCAGGAGGAGGAGATAATTGAGCAGATTCTAAACCACAGGGAGCGCCGTAGCAGAATACAGTGGGATAATGACCACTTTGTTCCCAGCTGGACTGCAGCAGGTGAAGCAGAAGAGTTGGCGCCTTTAATGTCCCCGAATTGTCACATTTGGATGCCATCACGGCCAGGGCTTTCATCAATCAACAGGAACGAGTTCTTCTGCGGCTTCAAGGGTCGCCTCCTTTGCAGACTTTCTCTAAGTCTGCTGTTTCTCCTTTTTTTTCCTCTCATATCTTTCCTCTCACAGCCACACTTTGCTTGGTTTGAGCGAGTGATGTATGGCTGTCAGTGGTGCTTTGCTTCGGTGTGTAGTGTTTCTGATGAGCAGGGTTTGGAGTAATGCTGGCGTGTGAATGACTGAGGCAGGGCTCCGAGGCACCTTCAGGACTGCCTGCAGGGGCCTCGCAGGTGACGCGCATATGCTGCAGTAATTAGTCGGAGAGTTGCGCAGCATTAACAGAAGCGGAGGATTTGGGATGGCAATTGCACACCTCTCTCTGCTCAGCACCCTCCACCACTGACTTGTAAGTAGGGACAGCTCACATTGGGGTGCGTTTCCCACACAACAACATAACTCGCGGCTGAACAATCATAGTACGATGCATGGTTTGGAAAAAGAACAATGTAGAGACAAGTGTTTCCCAAAACCGTAGCTCCTCTGTCGCAGATCCATTGTTTGAACCACGTTAGTTATAACGGAAAACGTTTGTAATGACGCTCTAAACAGGGTAAAATAACTACTTCTTTAGAGAAAAGCCCATCATTTTTTGTGCAAATTATATTGTTTTACACTCACACACATTTAAAAAAATCCATTATTAGTTTATTACATTATTAAAACATGCACTCTTTTTCCATATTAATTGAAATATATGTAAACGACACATTCATTCATTCATTATCTTTTCGGCTTAGTCCCTTTATTAATCTGGGGTCGCCACAGCGGAATGAACCACCAACTTATCCAGCATCTGTTTTAAGCAGCGGATGCCCTTCCAGCCGCATGTCTTTGGACTTTTGAGGGAAACCGAAGCGCCTGGAGGAACCCACACAAACACGGGGAGAACATGCAAACTCCACATAGAAATGCCAACTGACCCAGCTGAGGCTCGAACCAGCGACCTTCTTGCTGTAAGGTGATCGTGCTACTCACTGCGCCACCGCGTCGCCCTAAACGACACATATAGGACCTATATATGTTTCCTTTACAAATATTATTGAGAAGATTCCATATAAAACCACTTAGCTAACACGTATTCTAATCTCATATATAAATTGTATAAATTGTTAATGGTTGTAGACCATTTAATTTACAGTAGGCTATTTATTAAGAAATGAAAAAATCCTACATAATAATTATAATAATAATAATAATTATTATTATTATTATTATTGTGCGTGGGCTGCACGGTGGTGCACTGTGTAGCACTGTCGCCTCACAGCAAGAAGGTCGCTGGTTCGAGCTTCGACTGGGTCAGTTGGCATTTCTGTATGGATTTTGCACGTTCTCCCCGCGTTCGCGTGGGTTTCCTCCCGGTGCTCCGGTTTCCCTTGGCAAGTCCAAAGACATGCGTTATAGGTGAATTGGGAAGGCTAAATTGTCCATAGTTTATGTGTGTGAGTGGATGTGTGTTTCCCCGTGAAGGGGTTGCAGCTGGAAGGGCATCCGCTGCGTAAAACGTATGCTGGATAAGTTGCCGTTATTAAGTTGACAGTTCATTCTGCTGTGGCGACCCCAGATTAATAAAGGGACTAAGCCGAAAAGAAAATTAATTATTGGGCGTCACGGTGGCGAAGTGGGAAGCCCAATCGCCTCACAGCAAGAAGGTTGCTGGTTCGAGCCTCGGCTGGATTAGTTGGCATTTCTGTGTGGCGACCTCAGATTAATAAAGAGACTAAGCCAAAAAAAAAGAATGTGTTAAAACCATTAACTTATGCTATATATTTTTATTTTCACAAGCTTTGGAGACGTAACAAATGTTCAAAAACGCAATTGTCAATATGAAGATTGCTAAAACTGAACTGTAAAAATACGTTGAAAGCAAATTACACCCAAGAGAGATGAATTTAATGCTTTTTTTTTTAAATAATTCCAAGTTTAAATGTTAGAATGTTCTAAATGAATAGGGCATAGTTGGTGATAACGGCGAATAGAACTATTAGGACTATTAGGGGTGTGACAAGATCTCCTACGACGAGATCTTGTGAGATTAAATCGCAACAGGATTTTTTGTTGAGGTGAAAATTTGTCTCGTGAGTGGTGAAATCAGCATTGAAGATTGGAGGTAGGATTGGATTTGAACTGCAAATCAAGTGCTTTGCACAAACCTGGACATGTCACTTAGTTGCTTGGACAAGTGTGATGTAACCCTTTTTTTTTTTTTACCAGAGTTCAGTGGCTGCCGCGTCCCAACACAGACTACAGCTGCAGCTACACACATTGTGGTTCGTAACCATGCGATGGAATAGCACTTCAAATATGCTTAAAGTCATTATCGTCATAAACAGAAATGGAATTAAGACATGTGGGGTATTCCTATTTTAGTCGCATTACCTGAGTGCAGTACAGACATGTAAACACCCCAGTCAAACTTTTACCGTCGTGTAGGACTTTTAGCCGCATTTTACAACAGGATAAGCCATGCACACACAACTTTTTGACACCATTCTCTGCACCTACTAAGTGGGTAAAGCACCACAGACACACACACGCTGAATTCCTCGAGACTCGAGACAGCCGCCTTCATCATCACTGTCGGGGAAAAGCTGATTGTATTTTTTCATTCGCGTGTGGTATCAAATTACATCAAAACAACTCTCTCCTATCAGTCCTTACTTCATATTCACATGATCGCATCGAGTAGCTTAGAGTGAGTCACAGCGGCATGAATGAAATCTTGCTGAATGAAAGTGAAACTGATTCATTAAATTAAAAACAATTACATGATTTTTATTTTAAGTTCAATTTGTCGAAAGGAGTTTGATTTCTCATGTGAAACTGTACAGGGGAGAAGCCAGTAAGTGGAGTTTATAGATAAATATAGTGTTTGCATGTTCTTTATGGCATCGAATTCATTAAAATAGAAATAAAATACCATTCATTAAATAAAAAACTAAAAAAAAAACTAAATTGTTTATCAGTTTGTGATTTTGTTTTTCAGTTGAATAAAAATGTTCCATTCATATATTAGCAAATATTTTGCGGCATGAACTGCCAACTTATCCAGCATATGTTTTTACGCAAGGGATGCCCTTCCAGCCGCAACCCATCACTGGGAAACACCCATACACATACACTACAGACAATTTAGCTTACCCATTTCACCTAAAGCATAAAAACTCTTTTCCATTCACGTAGACTATTAGCAAAATATTTTGCAGTGTTTGCGTGCCCTTTACTCCATAGAATTAATAAAAATAGAAGTAAAATAACATTAATTACAAGCTGATTTAAAAAGCACCTAAATAGTTTTGCAATAAAAAACAATTTCTTAAAAAATGGTGTAAAAATCTTGTCTCGTTCTCGTGAACCCAATCTTGTGTCTCATCTCATCTCGTGAAGTAAGCGTCTCATCACACCCCTAGGAACTATGCTTCTAACTACAGCTCTAGAGGTGTAGTTGCAAGCGTACAAGTTTGCGATTCAGTTTGAGATTGTTCGTTGGAAAGACAGATTTGGGAATGATTGTATGTTTGTAATGACGCAACTTACAACCTTAGTTGGCTAATGATGGTTTTCGGAAACGCACCCCTGGAAGGTAGAATTAAAGTGAGTTTGAGGTTGCCTTGATCACCCAGCAGACAAAGATATTTGCCAAATTGGGAATAAGATTTATTCATATATGTATTGGGACTTTAATAAGTTAATTTGATTATTTATTTATGCAAGAAAAGTTGCATTTTTTAACTCACATCCAGTCAGGACACAACCCTGTCTAGCCCATGTCATCTCGTTCTCGTCCTATCCAGCCTCTCTAGCTGTATCATAAGCATCAGTGATCCTCCAGGTGGGCTGCCAGATAAGCTTAAAATTAATTTAAATATTATGCTAGAACTGTTTCATTTCATTATTAATGTGGCCTCTCTTGTGTAGATTGATTCTGCTTCGGACTCTGTGCAACAGCCCCCATTGCACTTTAAATACAGAGTTAACAGTGGCTCAAAACTCAGAACTGCTGCACGCTAACATCTCTTGGTTGCATAAAGCAAACCATCATGCTAATGTAAAGGGAAAGGAGATTAGAGTAATAGAAAATAGCCAACTCGTGTGCCTGAGCGAGTCCTACATTAGCCATGTGTAAGTCCCTTATTGAATCAAAAACTATGCGTGATCTCTTTGTATTTTTGCATGAACACATTATATTCACATAGCTGTCTAAATCAATGACTTGTGAGTGTTTTACAGCAGGCATATCTTGCTAGGCGAGATGCACTCTGGGTGAGCAACTGTCTCATAATGCGATGAGCTGCCTTTAGATTGATGCGTTTCAACAGATTTAGAATGTATTTATTGTATTTTACATTTATATGATCATGCTGTATGAATAGTAGATATTTATTCAGTCCAGTTAAGTGATTGATTTAGTGGTCTTTTGGCAACTTCCTGTGTTGTATGGCATGTTCATTTAAGAATAAGTTTTTTGAAGTTATAAAGATATGTGTTTGAGTTTGAGCTTTAAATCCATATATGTATATACTGTGCATATTATTTTAAAGTACAGTAATTATTAATTTAGTAAATAAAGTAATTATTTTAAATTATTTATAAAGGTTAGAACAGAACATAGTTTTTTTTTTTAAGTTACAACATATAGCTTTATTTAAAGTTTGTTTAAATGTTCATTTGATTTTTTTTACATAGATATTTACATTAGATGTCGCCTACTCCATAGTTGTCTATTGAAAGGAATGCCTCAATGGAGCCGCCATTTTAGTACAGGGTAGTGCTCCTTTGAAATGAATGTGGGACCAAGGAGCAGTGGAGGACTGGCCATCCAGAGCCAGAGATATATAGACATATATACTTATATCTGTGATTGGGAGTTTTCACGATGGTCAGTATGCAAATATTTTTTTTTTTTTATTTTTTTATTACTTTTTCCATCACTTTCCTACATCAATAGATAAGTGATCACATGGGCATTGCCGACAAAGAGCATGTGGTTGTGTGTATGGAAATGGAAATCCTCCTTCCCTGTTAAATTTGATCTAATCCGTGTCCTGAAACGCAACCCTCTCTTGCTTTTACTTCTCATTCTAACGGATGGAGCAATTTGTTTCTGAATGGCAATAATACAAGTTTCTAGCACCACAGCATCTTGTTGTCATATTTCATTTACATTGTTTGCTGATTTTATTCAACAAAACTAGCATAAACCTAGTATTTAGTGCAAGTTGGTGCTACTTTGCCTCATGGTCAGTGCAGTAAGAGACTGTATTATCATCAATACTTGTTGAGCACAAAAGTTTGTAGCATACAAAAACTGCGTTCTGCCTTTATGCTGTGTTTTCTTAGTTTGCTCGTTACCACAACCATACATAGCTCAAAAGTCCAGCATCTTCAGATTGGCTTTAGTCTTGACTATTGTGGTTGAATGACATTTCTTCTGGGAGCACTGTACAAATGTGGCGACACTATTGGCGCATGCTCAGAGTCCGTATGCAATGTCTAGTGTATATATCTATGGTTTTTTTTGTAGCATGCAGTAGACAAAGAAGAAAATAATTGATAAAGGCAAAACAAATGTTTTATTAATAAAATAAAAAATCACTTTTTAAAAATCACTTTTCTCTTTGGGTATAATCGGAAATGTCAGGCAGGGGGGCCTTGCAAAATTGACCAGAGAAGGACGTAAGCCCTGAAATAACAGGTTGAGAACTCCAACTTATTTATTTATGTATTATTATTGTTGTTGTTATTATTACTTTTCAATGGAGATGGTGAGAAATAGTAGAAACTTGGCATTGTGCCCTAACCACATCTCTAACATAATTTTCATTTTTTAAAGACTGCCTCTTCCACCTTAACTTTCAAGAGTTATAAATTGTTTGCACAAATGGTGCATTAGCACTATTATTAAGGGAAACCATGTTGTCCATCCTGCCTCTTTTGCCTTGCAATTAAGTGTCCTTGAACATCAATTAAGTCTCAGATGAAATACTACTCTTAGTAGTCCAGGTGGCTGAGGACAAAATAAATGTTTGAACATCTATAATCTCATTCCCTCTGTCTATATAACTATAGGCAGGCAAAAAGCTCATGCTGAGAGCACGGAAACTTTTTCTCTCTCCAGCCCATGCATTGAAGCTAGAGCAGACATCCCTTTCATGTGAGGACTGTATTAGGTGGACACCTGTGCAGACTTCCTCCAGTCAACCAGCCAAAGGTTTTCATTTACACCACTAGGAAGTGGTATACCTGCTGTGCTGGAGATAGAGCCTCCCTCCGTTAGCCCTCAAAGCAACAGAAGTTCGCTAGAAGCCACACAAAAGGAGGTTCCAGGGGGCTCCGCAAGATACGTTCACCTTACAAGACATTGCATGACATTTTTTTCATCGCCTTCTCCCTACCGTCATAGGACTGGTTGTAGAATTCAAAGCCATTTATTCGTCAGCTCTGATAAAGTAAAAGAGAAAGCAGGAGGCAGATCTCTGCTCCATGGCTGACCTCAGCCCATTGCGCCTGCGCTCTGCCCGAGGCGATCGGATGCTGTCTGGCTCTGTCGGTTTCCTGGCGACTAAGGGGGAAGAATTAACACTGATCCTTAAGCTCGAGGGAAATGAGGGAAGTGGCATCTGAGGAATACACCCATCTCGCCCGTGGCTTTGTACGGTTCCCTGGAAGGGACATCTTATCCTGGATTAGCTCTGACAAACTTCACTTCCCCTGCTTCTCACAGAATGGAACAACACGAGTCCCTTGTGTCGAATGTGTTGTTCCCAGATTTGCATAATGCTGGATTGTTGTGAATGCGAGTTAGTCCACAAAAGCAGCCGAAGCAGCCTGAGGATTTATTGATGTTTGAAGGGCAGACGAGGAGAAGCTGAGGCAAAAACATGGCCGTACTGAAAGTACAAATGATCAAGCATCTCTTAACCACAGGATCTGGTTCGTTGTCTGCGAGTATGCCTCAGGCACACCTGTCAAGCTCAAAATCTGTGGCATCTAAGCAGCTTGTGAAGGTTGCCCTCATTCCATGTCCTGCCTCCGAACGCCCCCCGTGGCCCAGTTCTGTCCGCCTCTCTGTATTGTACCTATAAATCTGCGGAGGCTGCAGCACGTGTCGAAACTTAAGGTGGGTGCTGACCACAGTAGCAGATATTACGCTGACCTGGAGACATTCCTCAAGTCCTCGTAGGATGTTTCCTACATGCACTGCTTTGGTCTTTAGTTGCCATCATGACATTGGTTTTGAATAATTACGTTGTTAATATGTTTAAGTGGAAACCTTTCGGAGCGGCCCCGGAGATTTTAGCAGAGGAAATTGAGTGGAAATTGAATTGAATGTAACCGGTGTTTGTCATCAACAATAGGCCACGCTTGAGTGTAATCGCTAATCATAATGATTTGTCTGAAGGAACCCGAGACACCCTTTATCTCAAGCTTCTCCATACAGGCGATGCAGAAGGAAACAAAAAGGTTACGAGAGAGAGAGAGAGGGGGGGGGGGGGGGGGGGAGGGCGATTAAATCTTTCTGTTCATGACTTTGAGTTCATTTTGTCTCTGGAAATGTGATTGATTTTCTCATTTAAACATTGCTGGGGAAATTCAGCTGTGTTAGTTTGAACTGTTTACCAAAATGAAAGCATCTTCTTCAATATGCCGATATGCATTGCCCTTAAAGTACAAAATAACTTCCTGTTTATAGAAATACCTCCAGGTAAAATGCATTCAAATCCAATTTTGTCCACTGTATACACAGTACTTCTAAGTGGCTATAGCAAAATTGCACATAAGCCTCCTTTCGGGGTGACGGCAACACAGGGGGTCAATGAGATTTTTAATTACATTTCCATTACAGCACAGGACTGCTGCTCCTGGGCTGAAGGAACAGGTAAATATAGACAGGGCTTGCAATAACACATCTGCGATCCATCCGACCACAGGCCCAAGAGCAGAGTCATTTCATTCCAATCTGCTCACACTTTCACCATGGCAATCACTTTTGCTTAATTACAAGATTAGAGGATCTAATTAGAAGATCTGCTGTCTTTGAAATCAACACATCCTTTGAAATGAGACACTTCGGTTGCCCAGAGGGTAGACTTTTCCCTCCTTGTCAAATCGATTGCGCTTGAATGAGTGCGATGGGTTCGGTTTGCGTGAAAGGGGTGACCCTGTCGTTTTTAAAGGTGGTTTCATTGTCTCAATGCGGGGAGAGAAAATACATTAACACAAAGCGTCTTGGGAAGTCTGTCAACAAGCACCTTGCACACCATTCGTTGTTGTCACATTATTTCCTTTTTGAAAGCCACCATTCAGTCTTGCACATCTTTTTCTTTACCTATCACTTAGTCTAACCGCAATTCTTAAAAGTAAAAGTAAAATGCAGTGAAGTGCAGTATTTTATCTCCCCATGTAGAGTGAAGGAACATTTCCATCCATCATGAAAATGGCATACGGAGAAAGAAGAATTAAGAAAATTGCCACAGACGTTCCCTTCTTTTCAAAGTCAAAGCAGATAAGCCTGATGCACAGTAACCGGCTTTTTATGATGCTTCCATCTGATTTGAGGCAAGATTTGGGGTGTTCGGTTTCTGCTGTCAGTACATCACACGTGATTGGAAGTTTATTGAACATAGCCTCACTTCTTGTGTTTCTCCCAAAGGAGAATTTTGATGTGGAAGTTTTGTAAGTGAGCAAATGCTGGCAGAATTTAATGAGATTTCTGAATAGAGGGCTTAAACTTTATTAAAACATGAAGGACAATAGACAGAGCAACAAATGGCCTTTTGCATTGCCATGAATGATATGATCTACCAGCTACATCATTGCAAATCAGTCTTTCATTGCAGATCTTTGATTATGAAGTGTTTCTTTTTGGGGATTCTCATGATTGGCCAAATTGTGAGGCTTTCATTTATGGTGATGATGCAGTTCAGCATGATAGTTGTAGAAAAAATAATGCCATCACATGGGGTTTTAAAAATATTTTATAAAAGATGTTGTTAATAGGTATTGTTCTCTCAAACTGAAATGTTGCTGTTAATTTATTCAGCCTAATTTACTGTTGCTGTTGGTGTTGTTGTTGTTTCTGCAGCAGAACATTAAAAAAGGTTTTTAACTGAAACCATTTTCTTAACGTTTTTTTTTTTTTTTGGTTGAAAAAAAATATACAGACAACCCAAACGTATCACACATGGCTCTTGGAGTTTACTGAGGATGTGTATTAAATGTACAGTAATATTCATTCATTCATTCCTTCATTTTCTTTTCGTCTTAGTCCCTTTATTAATCCGGGGTGGTCACAGCGGAATGAACCACCAACTTATCCAGCACATGTTTTCTGCAGCGGATGCCCTTCCAGCCGCAACCCATCTCTGGGAAACATCCATACACACTCATTCACACTCAAACACTACGGACAATTTAGCTTACCCAATTCACCTGTACCGCATGTCTTTGGACTGTGGGGGAAAACGGAGCAACCAGAGGAAACCCACACGAACACAGGGAGAACATGCAAACTCCACACAAAAATGCCAGCTGACCCAGCTGAGGCTCGAACCAGTGACCTTCTTGCTGTGAGGACAGCACTACCTACTGCGCCATCGTGTCGCCTCTTAAATGTAGTAATTATAAATAATGTTTCATAATGCATGGAATAAAATTATATATATAAAAATACACACACACACACACACACACATATACACACACAGACACACACACATGCACATATATATATATATATATATATATATATATATATATATATATATATATATATATACACTCACCGGCGACTTTATTAGGTACACCATACTAGTAATGGGTTGGATCCTTCATGGCATAGATTCAACAAGGTACTGGAAATATTCCTCAGAGATTTTGGTTTATATTGCCATGATAGCATCACACAGATGCTGCAGATATGTCGCCTGCACATCCATGATGTGAATCTCCCGTTCCACCACATCTCAAATATGCTCTGTTGGATTAAGATCTGGTGACTGTGGAGGCCATTTGAGTACAGTGAACTGATTGTCATGTTCATGAAACCAGTCTGAGATTATTCGCGCTTTATGACAAGGCACGTTATCTTGCTAGAAGTAGCCATTAGAAGATGGGTACACTGTGGTCATAAAAGGATAGACATGGTCAGCAACAATACTCAGGTAGGCTGTGGCGTTGACACGATGCTCAATTGGTACTAATGGGCTCAAAGTGTGCTAAGTAAATATACCCCACACCATTACACCACCACCACTAGCACCAGCCTGAGTCATTGATACAAGGCAGGATGGATCCATGCTTTCATGTTGTTGATGCCAAATTCTGACCCTATTTTCCGAATGTTGCAGCAGAAATCGAGACTCCTCAAACCAGGCAATGTTTTTCAAATCTTCTGTTGTCCATTTTTGGTGAGTCTGTGTGAATTGTAGCCTCAGTTTCAGACAGGCGTGGCACCCGGTGGGGTCTTCTTCTGCTGCTGTAGCCCATCCGCCTCAAGGTTCGATGTGTTGTGCGTTCAGAGATGCTCTTCTGTATACCTCGGTTGTAACGAGTGGTTATTTGAGTTACTTTTGGCTTTCTATCAGCTTCAACCAGTCTAGCCATTCTCCTCTGACCTCTGACATCAACAAGGCATTTGCGCCCAAAGAACTGCCACTCAATGGATATTTTCACTTTTTCCAACCATTTTTTGTGAACCCTAGAGATGATTGTGCGTGAAAATCCCAGTAGATCAGCAGTTTCTGAAATACTCAGACCAGCCTGTCTGGCACCAACAACCATGCCATGTTCAAAGTCACTTAAATAACCTTTCTTCTCCATTCTGATGCTCGGTTTGAACTGCAGCAGATTGTCTTGACCATGTCTACATGCCTAAATGTATTGAGTTGCAGCCATGTGATTGGCTGATTAGAAATTTGCGTTAAGCAGTTGGACAGGTGTACCTTATAAAGTGGCTGTGAGTGTATGTATATGTATACACTAAATATATAATTTTTTCCTTACTCTCAAATAACAGTAACCCCTGGCTTTTAGCAAAAAATCTTCTTGAATGTTCTGTTGAGGAAAAAATATTGAATTGCCTAATAGTATATTTGTGTATAATATAATATGCTTTAAATAAATTACAATTTCTGTGGGTGAACTATGCCTGTTTTTACAGATATTTTCTGAAATAAAAAATTAAGTAAGTCAGTAAGAAATCTTAATATATATATATATATATATATATATATATAAATAAAATAAAGCAATAATCATTGGCGTATGTGGACACCCAGTGAGCCACAGCAAAGTTCATTTCAAATCTCCACTGGAGCACAGTATCTATTGCCGCTTGGGCTTTTTTTGAGAAACTTATTAGAAGTGGGCAATGACCGCCTGAGTCCGGGACGATAAAACAACAGAAGCTTTTTCCTGAGGAAGTGAGGTAATTGACTATGAGTGCAAGATCAAGTGCAGCCACCGGCTCAACTCATGAAGAAAACGGCAGCATATCTCGTCCTCGCACCTGTGCTATGAACAGTGAGGCGTAAACCGACAGCGCTCACCATTCTCCAACTGCCTTTCAACAGTCTGAATATGAGCTGCGTGCTTCTAACCTTTTGTCATGGCCAACAGGATCGAAACCCCAGTTCTGCTGTCTGTTCCTGTCGATGATTGTTGTTATTCCTGTCTGCTTTCAAAAAGATGCGCTAGTACTGGTTTGAAAAGGAAGAGATGATAGAAAGATAGCGCGAAGACACAGAAAAGGCTTATTTTGGGTCATTCTTTAAAAGTCTTCCACTGTTGGAAATGTCAACACCGATGGAGACAAAAGAGTGGAATCAATAATATCTGGGTGTCCACACAAGAGACGAGGTTACTTGCACCCCTGCGGCCACATTCTCATCTGTACCATTGTCTTTGACCGAGAATCTGAAACTGCGGTGTTGATGGGACAGATGACCCTCTGAAGTCAATCCAGATATCACACTTTATTGTCTTGGGAGATTTCTTCAAACCAGCAAGCATGACTTCTGGAAGAAAAGATGTGTTGCGGCACTTCGGCCCTCAGGGTCTTCACCTCAAGCCCCTCAGAGACACGTCCTGTCCTCTTTCTGTCCAGATTGCTTTTGCTTGTGGTATTTCGCTCATAACTCAAGGTCTTGGCATCATGCAGAGCTCTGTTTGCTCTCATTCTCTTCCCTCCACCTTTTGTCTTCATTTAGACTTTGAACAGCAGAATTAAATGTCAGCTTTGGGTTTGGGCTTCGCTTTGTGCTTGTGTGTGAAATAGAGCTGAGCAGTGATGGAAGGATGTTAGGCATGCCTGTTACATCAGTATTCTTTGATTTGGGTTTTCTGCCCAGTGGCTTCACTTTGAAACTCTGCAGCTGAAACAACCCACAGTTGTGGTTTTTAAATTACTACGGGATATAGGATAAACTATAGTGACGCTACACTTTTTTGATAGAAAATGAAGCAAACATTTAAGTTAACTGCAGAAGTTTAAGACAGGCAACTTATGTTTACAGACACACACACACACACACAATTGTACCGAAGACAACATCTTTGATGTATGTTATTGTAAACACAATACCATTTCAAAGTTTTAGAACAGAAGATTTTTTAATGTTTTTAAAAGATTTTTTTCTTGTTTATTAAAGAACTCATCTCTGAAAATAGAAAAACTTTTGGAAGTTTATAAATGACTTCTTTAATTCTTAAAAATAATTCTTTAATCTCTGCATTTTCATTATTATGGATTGTGTTGTATGTTTTTTTTTAAGCAACACAGGCTCATTCTGAAAACATAGCCCTATATACATTTCTGGAGATTGCGAATTATGTAGCCAGATGTACATATGGCTGCATTTAATTTTTAAAACTAATGCTATGGGGCGGTATAAGTATTAATTTCATTGACGAAAATTTTCATCATAATTTTTGTGGCGAACAAGTTTCTACCGACGAAAACGAAATAAAAATTAAGTGATGATGATGACAACAATAATAAATATATACTGACGTTTTCATTGACTAATAATAACGAGATGAGATTGTGATTGAGGGACATTTTTAAAAAAAATATCCAATCAGAATTAATTTTGGTGTGCAATGCATGATGCACACACACACATTAAAAAAGTGGGATGTGATTACATCATCTTTCTTAGGGGCGTCTGTCAGATTAAACTATAATGAAATGGCCACAGCTGAGAGAAAAAGAAGATTCACGTTTGATGTCAAGACAAAAAAAACATAAAACGTATGGGGAGGAAATAGCTGATTAAAACAACATATCTAAAGCGATAGCAGCATGCCAGGAAATCATCCTGAAATTCAGCCAAGGTAAACTGATCTTTTTTATTTAACTGTGTGTGTGCTTTTGCTTAACTGAAACGGTATAGCCTCTCGCTAACCTTAAGAGAATTTACTCCGTTAGAGTGTGGTCAAATTTGAAAATGTGTTCGAAATCAGGGGGGTTTCTTTTTCTGGATTGCATTTTAACACACTGCGTTTGGGTTTAGGGAAGGGGGTGGGCGGGTTAATCGGTCCTTTTAAAAACACTATTGATTGGGTTTAGGGAAAGGGGAGGGTGGGGGTATCGGTCGGTTGGTCAGTCGACAGTGGCTTCTGGTGGATTTATATGAGAACAGCAGCCGCGAAAGGCGCACACGAGAGAAATTTGAGATCTGAGAAAGCATACACATAGGCCTCTGGTGGCTTTGCGAAAGCAAAAACTGCAAAAAAAACGTAGCTCCTGACGTATTTTGCTTGCTCCAGAAATGTATATAGGGGAATGTAATTAGAATGAGCCTGGGTTGTATTTAAAGGTAACGGTACCCTAAAATCTGTAAGCTTGATGGACAATGAATGTCCTGGCAGAAAATCTTTCTTTCTTTCTTGTATTTATTTTATTGAACCAATAAATGATCATTTCACATGTATGTAATTATCTTGAAATGATGTAATTATATAAGCAGAGTAAAAAAGTAGAAAGTAATGCTGTTTTAGTAATGGTATTACCTCTCTTATTACTTCAACTTGTTGCAAAAAAGCAACAGTTGCAGCTCATCTACTAAAAAAAGGTGGTCATTGCTTTTAGTTAGTTACTCCACAACACCGAAAGCTAAGGCAGTAGATTAGATATTCTTTTCCATTTAAAAGCCAAAGCCGTGCACCACATCGAGGCAAGAAACAGGGAATCTAATGAAAAGTTACATAACGATCTGCGTGTCTGAGTGTGATAACTTCATCTTAACGTAACTGGATTAGAGTGCGCCCATGCGAAATGAGAGAATATTCAAGCTTTCTGTATATCAGGTGGCGAAGAATTATCACTTCTCCCAGAAAAACTGTTCAGCGGAACTGCAGAGCTGATAGGATCTTTCATCATGTCTTCTCACTGTAGTTTGGCGGAAGGCATCCACTCCAGCCAGGTGATTTGCCCCATTTCAAGTAATAAAAAAAAAAAAAAAAAACATGCTTAGTGTAACTGATGAAGCTCTTTCCGTTTCTGTCTCTCTCCCATCTCATATTCCTCAACACCACCTCCAGCAGCCCGAGGTGTGAACCCTGAGAGCTCACAGCAATCCTCCTTCGCCACAGGAGAGATATTTCAGAGACTGGAGACTGCGGACTCTTGGATGAGTGTCAGATCCGACTAGCGATTCATTGTAGTAGCTGGAGGTGCAGTGCCATGCAACAGCACACTCCAAATTGAAGTTATCCTTTAGTCCTGACCTTGGATGAGCTTCCCACAAATGCCAATGCAAAAAAAAAAAATCCAACCCCATCTCAGACTTAGTTCATTTGGATCAGATCAAAGTCGGCTTTTATCAGTGCCCGATGGCGCTCCGCTCATACCACTTTCTGGAGAAGGTACGTATGCTCTCCATCCAGCCTCAGTTAATCATTCTTTCACTCACTCTCTCGCTCCTTCACACTTCCGACTGGGTAATTGCGTATTCCGGTCTCTTATTTTGCAGTCATAAACGTTAAACAGGAATACTGTTTATGGTAATGATTCTTCCATAAGCACCACGCAATACGTGTAATTATATGACTCCGTCTAGTCAAATTGAGATGAGAGCAAATTTCAAGGGTTTCATTAAGATGGCAATTTCTTGAAATTACTGAATATTCCGGAGGCAAAATGGCTGCTGAGATTAGAGGAGGTTGCTTGAGAATTACTCATTTCTAAACCATCTGCTTCTCGAATTACGCATTAGGCAAACTGTTGGTTCACAGTGGACTCTTATTGAATTAGGGTTCAGTCATTGTGTTAAGGGTGGCCTGGCACACCAGCGCACCGCGATCGCAGGCCTCAATCTTCTTTCTCATTGCTGTTGCTGGGCTCCGCACACCCCTTCATTTATCTTCCGGCTGGAGAGGAGAAAGAGGACATTAAAATCACTCCAAACTGGATGGGAACAGACAGTCCTGTCCCTGTCTTCTCTCCATTTGTTAAGTTATGTTAATTCTTGTCAAAACCATTCAGTGAAAGAATGACCCAAGCCCATCTGCGCTTGTAGACAAACCTCCTGCAGCAAAGTGGATGGGGAAGAGGTTTAAGGCCCTGTTTACAACTTTTATTAAGATCCCTTTAGGTCGATCGGATCACAAGTTGACACGGGAGACACATTCCTGCTTTCACCTGGACTTTAAAAGTGCCTCTTTGGTCCACTGTCCATAAGTGTGTATGTACACTTGAAGTCAGAATTATTAGCCCTTCTGAATTATTAGCCCCTCTGTATATTGTATTCCATAATTTCTGTTTAGCAGAAAAAATATATTTTTAACTAATTTTTAAACATAATAGTTTCTAATAATTTATTTATTTTATCTTTGATATGATGACAGTACATAATATTTTACTAGATATTTTTCAAGGTGCTAGTATTTGGCTTAAAGTGCAATTTAAAAGCTTAACTAGGCAAGTTAGGATAATTAGACAAGTTATTGTAAAAAATATAGCTTTAGGGGGCTAATAATATTGACCTTAAAATGGTTATTAAAAAATTAAAAACTGTTTTTATCCTGAGTGAAAAAAAAAAAAACAAATAAGACTTTCCCCAAAAATATTATTGGACATACTGTGAAAAATCCCTTGCTCAGTTAAACATAATTCAGATGAGGGCTAATCATTTTGACTTCAACCATATATTGTTTACATTTAAAGGAATTTAATAAATATTTTACTAAAATATTATACTATTGAACTACAATGAAATTAGAATTAAATTATTCAATTTATGCATGGGATATGCTTGCAATGAAAACACATGAGCTTCACAGGTTAAAATGTGAGAAACATGTGAAACACAGAAAATGTGAAACTTTTTTCTGCACATAAAAATGTTGTTTTACATGTGATTTTAGCAAGATTGAACACTAGCATCCTTTGTTTTTTTTACTTTAAGGGATCACAATTTCAGGTCAGATCATGCAACATTTGTTTTGGTGACTGAGATATGCAGCATAAGATTGACAGCACATTCTATAGATGAAATAAAATATTCATGAACCTGTATTTCACTAATGAAATTAATCAATTCTCTCTGAAGATGTACATATAAAAAAAAATGTAGAATGTCAAACTCCAATTTAATTAAAAAAAAGAAGAACTGGCAACAATGTATAATAACTGCACTGTATAAATGGAATAATGAATTACAGTATGAATCTTTTTTTTCACATGCACAGAAAGAAAAAAAATTCCACCTTGCTTTATAATAAAGCATTTATTAATATACATAGTAACTTTTACTAAATGCCTGAAACAATTAGTAGTAGTTTAATCAATTATACTCATTCTAAATTATCTCAAAAACCACCAACTACTCTTAAATAACTGGTTTGTAAATAATACAATAATTTATTTAATAATGAACAAATAACCATTAACAAATTATGACATTATTAAGCACATTATATATGTGCTTGTAAGTCAAGAATACCTCATTTGTAGTGGTATTTATAAACAGCTTAATGTTTATTAATGTAGAGATAATGGTCAACATATGATGAACTATTTGCTTAAACTTATAAAATCTTATAAAAGATTGATAATGTGCTGTTATTATTATCTGTATATTCAGGCAAAATGAACAATTGTTTGCATTTATTTTCCACACTGTACTTATATTAATTAATTTTATTAGGACAGCATAGTCATTTAATGTTTTGGTATTTATAAAGCCACCCAAATTCATTTTTGGAGCATATGAACATTAAAGTGAGATAACAGAAAATGATACAGAATGCTTTTCCCTTCAAAACATATTACTATTGCAGACAGCAGTTCAACCACATGAGCATTATGACGAAAGCAATGCAACATATTCTGCAATCTGTGTCTTTCACTAACTCAAGAAGTGGCCGAAACTTCAGATATTTCAGACCCCTGTATTTAGTGTCATCCACTTGTGATCATATCATCATAGCCGGCCCTCCCTATAAGCGAACTAAGCGGCTGCTTAGGGCCCCGCCGCCACTAAGGGGCCCCCACAACCAACTAGTGGTGAGAGCCACTTCCTTGCTGAAATCATTTTTATTTGCATTTTACAAATTGTATTCATTGACAGTGCTTTAGTACTTGAATATTTAGAACATTTCACTGAAAAAAAAAAAAAAACGTTCCTAAAGTTGAAATTGTTTTCGTGTAAAAGTCATGTGATCAACAGGAAGCTTGCAGCATCTCATTTCTCATATGCGTTCTGTGTTCTCGCGGTTCGAGTTTTTCTTCCAAGAAAACCTGCAAGACCGACCGGTCGACACAAGAATGTGAGCCCGTGGACGGACACAGCCATGGCCTTCGCTTCATTGCCTGCCATTATATACCTGATTTATTTTGGAAATTGGACCGCGAAAATGAAGCAAAACTATTATTCTTCAGACGTAGAAAAACGGACAAGCACAAAATTATTTTTAGCATCACTTTTAAGTGCTAATGATGATGTTAAAGACATAATCTAGTAGCACATTTATTGAAAATAGGCAATTAGTGAGTAGTAAACGTTGTCTACTTATATGAGATATTTTATCTTTCCTGGTTTTACAGACCCTGTTTTTTAGTCTAAAATGCATTTTACCGAAATGCAATATTGAAGCGTCTTTCACTGACATAGTTTGCACACTGGTAATATTTTTTCCTGAGACATGTTTAGAAAAGTTATGTCCTAATTGAATTTTTCATAGTTTAATATAAGCTCTGGACCGTGCATCTCAAATGTAAGGAACAGCGAAGGAGATATTTTATATTATTTGCTTATTGATTTTATTATTTATGAATCAATCTTTTCATTAATGTTAATTGTTTTATTGTTGTTTTCTTGAGTTTTTAATGAGTTCAGAATGTATATTTTATTACTTAGTAGTGCATTTTCACTTTTGGCTAATTATAGCTCAGTGTCTGTCAGTGCAGGGTTTTTACTTTTGGAATTTATTAAAACAAAAAAAACTCAACCTAGAATCTTTTACAGAGTATTCAATCTGTTTGCCAAATTAATAGAATATGTTTTAAACACTCCAGAAGGACGCAAAGTAGGAATCACTAGTCCCTTTATTAAAGATAGTTTTATTTTTAATTTTTGAAGCTGCCAGTTGACAAAAACAATGCTGTTTTAAAAATGTCCAAGTCATTCAGAGAGCTATTAAGTAGAAGAAATCAAGCTTTACTTTTCTGTTTCATTGATTATATTTAATAAACAATAAAATCATTGTGGGCCGGTTTGCAATGGCAATACTCCACTATTTAGAGCAAGGTGGGGCCCCAAAATCATTCTGTTTAGGGCCCCCAAATGTACAGGGCGGGCCCTGCATATCATCAATAGTGCATCTTACTACCACGTCCAAACAAGGCCAAAGAGGAAGTCAGATCTCTGCCATTCTTAGTCTGTTTATCCCTCCGTCCAGTACACATTAACATCTTAATAGGAATCTGTGTTAAAGCACGTCTTTAGCCTCCTCCCTTCCTTTTGACAAGCGTGAATTAGGTGTCAAGCAGATTCCCTCAGACTTTAATTGAATCTCCTCTCCCTCCCGCTGGAAAAAAAGGGGGAAATCTAAAGTCAAAATAGCCTATTAGGTTTATCAAGTCATGTTTTGTTGGGTTTGGCAGCATCATCTCTACATCCCGTCCTCACCCTCCTCACACCACAGTTGTTTATGAGGTGAGATTGGGTGGGATGTTGTACAAGCACACCGCTCTGTGCTTTCTTGCTTTTCGTTATCCTCTAATAAGTTGTGGCCTGCCGTTTTTTGTTTTTTGAACTCCCCCAGGAAATCCTCTCGGCTCTCGGGCTCAGGCCACAGATGAGAGCGGGAGATTGCCGTGGGTAAACAGGGAAGGCTGATCAACTCCTCGTGACTGGATTACCAAGCATCAGATTGCTCAGTCGAGACATCCTTCCCCTCGCTTCCTTTCCCTTCTCATTGTGTTTTTTTTATCAAGTGAGATGTTTGGAGTGAGGATGAACCCGCGGGCTGATAAAACACTACACGGACCGTGAGATGTAGCAGAGAGATCGCATGTTCTCCTTGCTGTTGGGGGATCCCAACGGATGAGTTGTATTGAAAGTAACAGATTTCACATTTTCGATTTGTCAGAAAATATGAAAACTGATACAAAATTTCACACAGAAAAAAAGTCATTTTCACTTTGCTGTTTTAACTTCAGAAAAGAAGATGCCTTGCATATGAGAAGAAAAAAAATATTAATTAAAAAAATGTCAAAATTATTTGTAAACATTCAATAAGCAGTATTATTCATGATATGCATCAAATACTAGATATGAAATAATCTTTTCTCAGTCATTTTATTTATTTATTTATTTATTTATTTATTTATTTATTTATTTATTCATTTTCCTTTGGCTTATAGTCTCTATTTTAGAGGTCACCACAGTGACCACAAATGAACCGCCAAATATTCCGGCATATGTTTTACGCAGTGAATGCCCTTTCAGCTGCAACCCAGTACTGGGAAACACCCATACACACTCATTCAAAAACACATTCATTCACTACAGGTAATTTAGTTCAGGGATTCTCATCCTTTTTTACTTTAGGGCCCCACCTGTCTGACATTTTCTCTAAAATGTTTGTATGAAATGTTCATTTAAACCTTTATTTATTAAGAAATAAAAAACAAATAAACATATATTGTTGTGCTCTCCATCATTTTCTATTATCAGCGTTTTTATAAAAAAAAAATAATAATTTTATTTACTATAACTATAATACTTACTATAATACTTATAATACTATAATATTTACTTTTATTTACTAACTATATAATATATATATTATTTATTAAAACTATATATATATTGTGAGATTGCAAAAGACCAGCTTCTGCTTTAAACTGGACTGACTGAATATCTACTGTTAAATATCTACTATTCAAAAATATACAGACAATTGTGAAATATAAACACCCTAAATCTGTTGAAACGCGTCGATCTGATGGCGGTTGGGTTTGCAGCTGGATATAATTGAGAGATCACTGACAGGAACAGTGAACAGCTAGACAGCCAGAGCGTGTCTGAAGCTCATATGCAAGTTTATTTTACAGTCTATGGCAGAACACCATTGAACCTCACTAGATTCTCCTGTATGGGCATGATGTATGTGAATGAACAAACTTACGTGTACTAGTTGCAGTTGCGATCATAAGGCTGTTTTTAAATCACTCCTAAAAATGAGCTTGGCTTTATAATAGTATTTTAATAGTCCTTTCTACTGCTACATTTTGACATTTTTTCAGTAATTTCTCTTATCTTATTTTTATATTCTGTCTTTTCATTTTACTCTGTCTTATGTATAGCACTTTGGTCAGTCTTGTGACTGTTTTTAAATGTGCTCTATAAATAAATGAACTTCAACTTGAGTTTGTAATTGATCAGAGAACAGGAGAAAGTGCATTACTTAGATCATTTTAATATAGCATATTAATAATAAAATTGAATAATAATAAAAAAATTATAGTATAGTATTCAAAGTTCATTTTAAGCTATCTCGCGGCCCACCTGCAGGATCGCTGAGGACCACTAGTGGGCCCCGGCCCACCGGTTGAGAATCCCTGATTTAGTTCATCCAATTCAACTATAGCCAACACAGGGAGAACATGCAAACTCCACATAGAAATGCCAACTGGCCCAGCTGGGACTCGAACCATCGATTTTATTGCTGTGACTCGACAGTGCTAACCACTGAGCCACCGTGCCACCCTTATTTATTTATTTATTTATTTATTTATTTAAATGTCACTTTCAACTTTCCTTGTGCTGAATACATAATAATATGATTTAATTGCATCTATGTGCATAAATGCTAGATAGTCATATATTTGATTTGTTCAATAGTACTTGATGTCACTTCCACAAAAGATTTCTGTTTAACACGATAAATTATTGCTTATATAATGAAAATATTAAATAATGTGTAGACAAAAAAAGACCATTTCTAAACACTTGCAAGACACAAATGTGGTCATAGTTGAAGAAACAGCCTTGGATGTGCAGAAAAGTGTGTCAGAAATCTGCGATGTTGGTAATTAATGGCACGGAGATCATTGGTGTCTTTCATCGGCTCTAGAGCCATGTCTCCTGTCTATTTTCTCGCAGCACTTCTCTTCAAACTCTTTAATTTCCGAGCCGAGTGTGAGATATTGATGAAAAATTTTGCTCCTCCTTTGCTCTGTGAAGAACCAATCAAGTCCACAAACCAGCATTAACTTTGGGTTGTCATGGATCCCTACACTTGATCAATAAACTTCACATATCATTACGCCGCACAGCCTCAGAGGCCTGCCTTGTTCTGTGGGTGAAATGGAATAAATCTTTGTTAAAAATTGCTTGTGATTCGCACTTTTAGTCTTGAGGGCAAAGTGTATTTCTTCAGCTCGGGCTCCAGACAGCTCACAGTTTGTGCCAGATTAATTTGAGTTATAGTCAGGACTGTAGTTGTCAAAAGAATATAAACAACAAGGCCCTCGTCGTCAGAGCTCCACTGTCACACTCGTAAATGTTTAACCATTTTCAGTCCCACGCTTGCTATTTGCATCACTTCTGTTTGTTGGTGCCTGTCTGTAGTTTAGAGGTCTTAGTCTGGAGAGGTCGATTTCAAAGAGGCTCGAATTTCTCTTGCAAGCTGCATTCAAAATAGTGTAAATGCTACAAAATATTTTTATCGGCTTGCATACCTATTGTATGTTTAACTATAGTCATACTGTATCACAAATGAACATACATATAGACTATGTACTAATAGACTACAGTTTGTACATTGTTCATTGTCTAGTGTATGAAGTTTTTAAGATTATTTTGGAATTCAACATTGCCATCTGAAAGCCTTGTAAGCTTAATAAAATATAACTTGTAAGCCATAATTAAAATTGCAAGTGCATGAAATAAGTGGTAAATAGGTACATAAGACTTTAAAAATATATAGAGACCCCCTAGTTTTTTTATGATTTCTTTGTGATTTTTTTGCGATAAAAATTTGTGATTTTGTGGTTAATAATTCCCAGAAATTTGTGGACAATTTTGTGATAAAAAAAAAATATATATATATATAAATATATATATATATACAGTATATAAATATAAAAACTGTATATATATATATATATATATATATATATATATATATATATATATATATATATATATATATATATATATATATATATATATAATTTATTTACCATATTAGGTTGCCTACTATGTTAGGTGTGCAATCTGACACAATGGCACAAATCATAAAAAGAAAGCTTCTTTATTTTGGTCTCTTGTCAAGACAAGATCTAAAACATTAGGGATTAAGCCAAAGAAAGGTTGTATAACTCTTATTTTTATCCACGATCTTACTTTCTCTTTCTCAGATTTTACTCCCCAAAGCATCTGACATCATGTACCTCCCTCAGGACATGCGTTAGGGCTTCCCCTACCATAATACCCCTAAAAATGGGAAGCCGTAAAACTCGTCGATGGCAGGGAAGCGTTTTCTCTCCTTAACTGTAGGAAAAAGAGTTAAACAAAAACATTTATCGATTTTACGCACATCCTAATACCAGCCATGCATGTAAAGCACAAATAATGTCCTTCAATTCGGTCACATCCAACGGCCATCATCTTTGAATCAGTCTCCATCATTGTAAGCTGCTTGCTTTTCTGTCTGTTCTATTGCTCCGTTTGTTAGATGTTTCCCACTTTCTTTTACAGTCTGAAGCGCGTCAAATGCACAAAATGCCCAATTCGAGCCACAGGATGTGTAATCGCGTCTTTGCATTGACCTCACATGTAAATCATGCG
Source organism: Danio kyathit (assembly GCA_903798195.1). Taxonomy (NCBI): domain Eukaryota; kingdom Metazoa; phylum Chordata; class Actinopteri; order Cypriniformes; family Danionidae; genus Danio; species Danio kyathit. The sequence continues at coordinate 32,267,306 of LR812539.1, forward strand.
CGCTTCATCCACGTCTGCTTACTACACAGGCTGCAAAACAATCTCCCCCACTCTCATGTAATATTAGGGTTGTGAGGGCGCAGGGAGGTGTCATTTTTCACATGCGCTGTGTATGCAATGTCTATAAGTCATGTAAAATGATTATTTGCAAACTGAAATTAATATAATTTGATTATATGGTTTGTAATTGAATTTTTTTATGAGATTATTTACATTTTTTGCGATTATTTTGCGGTTAAATTAAGAATTTTGCATTGGATTCAGCGATCGCGGAATCGCGAAAAAATATGGGGTGTATATATATTATTTACAGAACCCTTTTCCTTTGTGGAATTTTCAGTGTGAACAAAAAGCAGTGTGCCAGTATGCAAATTGTGATGCACACATCCTGATTCATATGTATTAAGGCCTGTTCACACCGAGACGCTTTTTGCTTGTGTTTTTCATCAACGTTTAACAATTTATGACTAAACAAAAGAGCTGCTTTTTTGTTGGTGTCCAAACAAAAAGAGCTGTACAATAAATGCAACAGCAACTACATCAATGTCAGTAGGAGTAGAGAGTAGCAAATTGGATTTGATAGTGAGTTTCATTTCACTTTTCTTTCATGACTTGCAAGTTCAATAAGCGCCATCTAATGTCAGGGGATAATTTTGCACGTTGACTCTGCTCAACACTGATGAAAATCGCCTGGGTTTGAATGCAGAAAATTGTCTCAAAAAACGCTGACGATAAACGTAAGCGAAAAGTGTCCCACTGTGTACGAGCCTTTATATGTTCATACTAAACTAATTAAATGTTTACTGAATTCTGTTCTTACTGTTTTTGTTTACGTATTTCTAGCAATACTCTCAGTTTCTTATTAAAGCTAATTAAAATGACTCTGCATTACTAATGTATAACTTATGTTACTAGTCATGTGAATTATATTTATGATGCCTTTTTAATGATTTAAGGCTCTTTAATAACACCCTTCACATGTTTTAAAAATATTTATTTTCTTTCTTCTGTTTTTAGAAAAATGCTGGTTGATAGCAACTATTGACCACTGAGTTTTTTTTCTGTGGAAAACATTAGAAGATATTTAGAAAAATATCTTCCCCTAGACTTCCTATGCTGTAAAAAATGATGGGTTCCACACAATTCCTTCATGTTGTTCCAAAACAAATCGATTAAGTTAACTTAATCGTTTTTGTACAAATTTAAGTAATTTAAACAATTAAGTTGTCCCAAATGAAATTAAGAATTGTGTTGTTTGATCACATTTTAAATGAGTAGTTTGAATAAGCATCAAAAGCCATTTTTTGAGTGTGTGAACAATACTATGTAAGCCAATGGGAAGATATTTTTCTTTTGTTTTTAACAGAAAAAGAAACTCGTATTTTCTTTAACAAGTGAAGAGTGCATTTGCATTTTTGAGTGAACTATCCCTTTTTTAAGTTTGTATGCAGTCAGTAACACAGCATCTCTTGATTCTTTCTCTCAGATTCACAAGCAGGAGCAGAAACACAGAGATCAATGGACCATGCCCTTATCGGAGGTGTGGTGGCCGTTGTGGTCTTCGCCATGTTGTGTCTTCTCATCGTTTTGGGCCGATACTTTGCAAGACACAAAGGTAATTCAGATCCCCACCCCACCCCCCAGACTTCCTTTCGGCATGTTTTCAAGGTCAATAGACTTTCTAATTATTTTGGATAAGATTCTGGATTGGCGAAGAAGCCATCCTGGCGTCGAAGCTCTGCGGGTGCTTTGAATTGGCCCGTGGCTACGACCACATTAAGGCCGCTATCCCTCTGAGTGCACCGCGCTGTTGTGTTCTGTAATATAAAGTGGGCACAGCATCTCCGCTTTTCATCAGGGCTACTGCCTTCATTATCACGCCACAGACTGCGAGGATGGGAATAATCCCATTCGGAAATGAAGTTTGAAGTGGATCGCTTATTCCCACCACCTTGCAACACTTTCCAAGGTTAATTCTAAAGCACAAAGTCAAACTGAACCCAAATCTGGAGAGGATTTTATGGAAATTTCCTGAATTATTAGACACAAATAACAGGTTTATTCTAGCAAGTACGTGTCAGACTCGATTTTCGCTGCTTTTCTTGTTTGTTTTATCTAATAGCGCTCGATCTGGAGGGTCAGGTTTCATCTGCCTCGCCTCGCTGTAATCATCATGGGGTCTCCATCATGGGGACGTCTTACCTGTAGTTCTGACACATGAAAGACAGTATAACGCAACCGAGTGCAGCGCGGTGAAATTAATGCCTTATTTGTTGGCAGGTAAAGTCCCTGCAATCGACCCTCACTCTAAATTAGAGAAGCTGCTCCAGATGCTCTTTAATCTCTTTTAAAACCTTGCAATTGCATCAATCAGAGGCCCCGAGGTGCTGGAGATATTGCTTTTATCAACACGCTTTTTCTCTGAATCCCACACAGGCACCTACTTCACACACGAAGCCAAGGGGGCAGACGACGCGGCGGATGCCGACACGGCCATCATCAACGCCGAAGGGGGCCACAACAACTCGGACGAGAAGAAAGAATACTATATCTGAGTCCTGAGGCCTCTGTTGTTCTTAATATTTGCTTTTGTTTTGGTTTTGGCGGGAGGGGGTGGGGCATGGGGGAACTGAGATCTTTATTTTTGTTTTGGTTTATTTGTCAGTTCGTTTGGTTTCTTTCCTGGGGATTGAATGACGTAGAATGCTACACGGGCAGCTGAGAAGATGTAGGTATTTGTGTTATACAGCGGGGTCAGGGGTGGGTTTTGGGGGGGGCGGGATACCAGACGTTGCCAGTTATGAGTGTAGAAAGTGTCACCACACAGCAACCTCCCCAACTGCTGGTATTTTTTCGTTAGTTTCTCGAACCATTTGCAGAAAATTCTGTGCCTTGTTCTGAATTTCTTTTCTTAGTCATGCTTTACACGCCATCCATCATTTACAACGCGACCCTAAACCCCCCTCCCCGAAAACACACATACTCCTTCATCTCTGATGAGACATCTTTTGGCTTTCCTACGAAGGTACATAAACGCACACCTCAATACATTCCCCTACACTGTGGGCATCTCCATCTCCTGTACTAAGAGCAGGCCTAGTCACATGATTCACTCAATTCCAGGTCTTCAGCATCATCAAGGGAAGTACAAGCAGTTTCCTTCCTTCCTGTTCCCTTAACAGTTTGATGAGAATTGATCCTGAAAGTTGCACCTGTTTCATTCTGACAAGCATTGCAGTAGAAATTACTTTACCTATTTTTCTTCCAGTTGTACAGTATGTGCCAGTACATTTGAAGAATCACTACGGAGCATTGGTGCAGATGATTCCTGCTACTCTGCGCTTATGAAGGCTTATCGCTGAATCCCTTACAGAATAACCACTTGAGTGTTACATGTCCAATCACATGTTAACGTCATGTGAAATATGTGGTTTTTGGAATATTTTCAGGTGAAACCCATGTGAACATTTGTGAAAACATGCTCAGATGTGTTTCATTTGAGTCCCTCATATTTCGCATTTGATTTAACATGTAATTGCATATGTAAAGCTGTGTTTTTTCTATAAAGGAAGCCTTTGCAGGTATTTATTATTTCAGTATAACATTGTCTTTTTCAATGCATCAAGCATTTTGTTAGCGTTTTCATCCAGAAACGTTTTCGCACATGCCATAATAACGAAATGAGAGTCGCCATCACTGAAAAAGGTCTAAATGCTGTGGCTTACATTTTCTGTTCTTGTTTTATGCTGTAGTTTTCCATGCAGGGCTGGTGAAGGTGACCCTCTAGCACACGTAAATAACTACCTAAAATTGTGTCAAATTTCTTTCGGTTTATGAGTCGGTTATGTTAGGGGCGTAAGCGTAGCAACCATCATGTTTGTACAGAGAGGGAAGATTTGGAAATGATTTGATTTCTATAACTTTACTACCTTAAAATACATTTCCACAGCCAAAAAAAGAAAGAAAAAAAAACATCTGCATTTGTGTGTCTCGTTTGTAGGCGGGTCAGTGAGGATGTGACATTGATGTTAAGCAGTCCAACAAGTGTGTAATGGTATATGATTGCCTGTCAAGTTAATTGCCTGTTTGTTCTTCCTCAGAGGAAACAGTGGCAATCGCAGCTAGCTTATCCTAGTGATATTAGTATTTGAATATAGACTGGCCAAATATCCCAGACTCTGGTGCGAAAAAAAAAAGCATCACAGTGAAATAATTTTCTCTTAAAGTGTAAAAAATGTGTGTTTTATTGTTTATAATTGCTGTGAGTTGCTCCTCCGAGTTCCTGCTTTCGCATAATAGCGCTGGGCTTGAAATGAGGTCCGTTTGAATGGAGAGTGAAACAAGCAGTCTTTTATTACCAGGAGAGTAAAATAAATTAAAAAAAGACAGAAAAGCTTTTAATAACATTCCAACTATTTTAGGCAACTGATGTAATTAGCCTCATATGTGGATTTTCCCCTATATTTACAATCGCTGTCAACACATGACGCTAACCAAAAAAACAACACGCTCATGCTTTCTCCGCTCCTGTGAACGCATTTCACCGAAGCCTAGCTACAATCGTAGCACCCGTCAAGGGTACATAACGTAAGGTGGCTAAAGATGTCTACAGTACTTTTCCTAAAGAGAAGTATTTCTTCTCATTTCCTCATGACTCTCTCTGTAGTGTAAGTGAATTTAGACGCCATAGTTTAGCCCTGCTGAAATCAGCCTCAGTGTGTACATAAAAACGACGAGGTTGAGGGGGGAAAACACACTCTTGTTTGCTTTATTTTCTTATTTATAAAGAAGAAAAAACACGAGCATCCACTTTTAGAGTATGTGCATTAACCATGGGAAACACTTTGGACACGTTTGTTTTTATGTAGAATACAAATCCGAGGGAATGTCTTGCAGCTTGATGGTTACCGTTGCAGTTGAGATATACAGTTGTGTGGCTTGTGCTTAACTAGTGAGCATCATTTAGCTTTGGTCTGGCAGCTTCTGAACAGGATTTCAGACATCCCTTCTCCTCTTTTCGCGTATGTGAGAGACATGACATCAGTATACTAATTTGTGGTATTTAGACTGGGCCGATGTACATTTTGTTCAACTTGTTATGTTAGACCTGTTTTAAATGTGATTACTGTGGTTTAATCCACTCTACTAGGCGTTCGAGGACTTGGATGGGAAGACGCAGATCTCTTTTTGTCGTCTGTCTCTTGTACAGCAAGTCGAAAAAAGGTCAAGTTGAAAGTGTCCAAATACAACTACTTGTTTTGAGATGTGAACCGGGTCATTGTGTTTGTTGTTTTTTTTGATTACTTTTGTAATGCCCCCTTGTTTGATAGTGCAACAGTGTTACTGATTGAAACTTTTATTTGATCTTGACGGTTTCGTTTTAAGCCCTGTCTCAGGTTCACGTACGATAAACGGTATATTTGCATCTCAGGAAGAATGCAAAGTTAAAGCCCATGATTAAGAAATCAGACAATAATTACAAACCCAATCAAGCTGGATCTCAAATCAAATGGTGAATTTTATATTTGAACTACATGTTTTATGTATTTGTTTTTGTTGTTGTTGTTTATTTGGTGCACTGTAAAATGTGTACATAGGGTACACGCTGTTAAGTATTATCTTTTTTTAGTCCAACTTCACACAAAGAGGACAGGAAAGGACAAACCAACTCAATCTCATGAGAAACGTAATTATTTTATGAGTTTTGAAATTGAATTAAGCATGAAGGTTCACCCCTAAAATTAACCCTCATAGGGGCACAAGCAGATTATACAAACACGTATGAATTATATTATACAGTTTAACACACAAACACACTCAAAAAAGTAAAATAGTTACAAGCTACCATGAGAGAGTGTTGGGGAAAATGTACTAATCTGAATTCAAAGTTGACATGTTTCTCGTTCTGGTTCCAGATAGTTTGAGAACTTTTATCATTCATTGTTTTTAGGTTGGTTCTTTTTTTGTCTTTCTGCTGTACTTGGGCAATGTTACTGTGTATTAATGAAGAAAAAAAAAATCCACATTCCCATACACATTTTGTATTTGTTCATATTAGACATTTTTACAAAAAAAAAATGGAGAGTTCTTGTCTTAATAAAAAAGAAAAGATATTAATGTTCAAAGTAATGGCTGGTATTGGTGGTGTTATTTCCTGTGTCGCATGCCTTGAAAATCTTTTTCGTCCATTGAAGGTGAAGTCAAACTTTCAGAAGAGTGAATGAAAAGATCTATTTTGCTGTCGTCAGGGATTTGCGCAGCACAAGGAACTGAATCCATTTGACAACTGACAGAATCTCATCGGGAAAATGTGGTACGTTTATCTTACAGGATGCTTGTGACGTTAATGTTTAAAATTCTCCATCTTCCATACATTTTTTTTTTCCTTGTTCAAAGAATATCTTACATCAGACGGTCCTAAAAATATCTTCATATAACGCCTTCAATATGGAGGCGAATATGTTCCATACAAAAGTCACTGTTTGGATTTAAAGAAACTGCACAAAAAATGTAAATGCACTGACCTTTAAGTTATTTTATGACTTTCTTTTTATTCTGTTGAACACAAAAGAAGATATTTTGAAAAATGTTGGAAACCAGCAGTCACTGATAAAAAAAAAACAGGCTCATTCTGATTACGTATCGCTATATACATTTCTGTAGAGCGCCAAATACGTCCCAGGAGCAATGTCTTTTGCATTTTTTGTTTTCACAAATCCGCCAGAGGCTGCTGTGTACGCTTTTTGAGATCTCAAATTTCTCTCACGAGTGCCATTCACGCCTGCTGTTCTTACATAAATCCACCAGAGGCCGCTGTCGACTGACTGACCAACCGACCGATGCTCCCACCCACCCCCTTCCCTAAACCCAACTGACGGTGTTTTGAAAAACAATCCAGAAAAAGAAAAGCCCCCTGATTTTAATCATGTTTTCAGATTTGACCACATTCTCACCCTGTTATTTACTTGTTTGTTCTATTTTTTGGCTTTTGTTTTTGTCTTACACGCTTTCTGAAATAGTTCTTCGACCGTCTCGAACCCCGTCATCACAGTCAACTTCGCTTTGCGTCTCAAATCCTCTGACGTACACAACGAGACACCGGACAAACTGGTAACACGGAGTTAAGCGGTCAGCTGGTAAGCGCAAAAAGAAACAGCATCATACCACACCATAGCATTTGTTTTAAATACAAACAGCTGCCATACGTAGCTCTGGCTACATAATAAATGTATATAGAGCTACATTTTTTTTTTTGGATGAGCCTATGTTGGAAAAAAACTTCAAATTGACTTGAAAGTCAATGGCTACTGATTTCTAATATTATTCCTAATGTCTTTGTGTTCAACAGAAGAAACTCAAACATGTTAAAAGGTAAGTAAATACGGACCGATTTTTAATTTTTGGTTGGACTGTGCCTTTAAATAAACACAGTGACTGATATTTCTGTCACATGTTTGGCAACAGTTCGTTTAGCCTTAACAGATACAGTATGTACCTTTTTTATTTTTTTGACAATGCAAAGTGTAGCCATTAATGCAACATAGGCTCATTCTGAAAACGTAGCCCTATATACGTTTCTGAAGATCGCGAATTATGTAGCCAGAGCTACGTATGGCAGCATTTTGTATTTAAAACAATGAATGCTAGGGGGGCGGTATGACACCATTTCTTTTCACGCTAGCAACTGACCACTTACCTTCATATGGACGGCTTTTCCACTGTTACCAGTTTGTCCAGAGGCTTGCAGCGTATGACGGCGAACTTGAGACGACGAGAGGAGTTGACCACGACGATGGGGTTCGAATCTGGCGGAGAATGGTTCCAATAAGCATGTAAGACAAAAACAAAAGCCAAAAAATTAAATAAAATAAACAAGTAAATAACAGGGTAAGAATGTGGTAAAATCTGAAAATGTGATAAAAATCAGGGGGCTTTTCTTTTCTGGATTGCTTTTTAAAACACTGTCAGTTGGGTTTAGAGAAGTGGATGGACGCTGATCAATCTGTACTTTTTAAAACACTGTTGGTTGGGTTTACATAAGGGGGTGGGTGGGGGTATTGGTCAGTTGGTCGAGTATAAGCTGTCTGCGGACTGCAAGACAGCAGCATAACATGATGGGGCGTAAGTTGTAGTATGTTAGAGGCATACTGTAACTGGAAGTTATGGAGACCCACATGTCAAAACTATGTTGTCAACAAGACAGCGCTGTACATCAGTTATTAACGTCTACACCTACTCCACACCTAAACCCAACCATAACAGTTATTAATGTCTACACCTTCCCAAAACCTAAACCCAACCATTATAGTTATTAATGTCTACACCTACCCCAACCCTTAACCCAACCATCACAGTTATTAAAGTATACACCTCGCCCAAACCTTAACCTAACTATCACAGTTTTTAATGTACAGCCACGAGCTATTTGCCACTCTCTCTATTGTACTGTTATTTGTAACCACAAGGAGCAACAAAACAGATGAAGAGTCAGCGAATTGCATGGTGGAGTTGCTAAATGAATGAATATGATATCAAATGAATTGGTTGTGGATGAATTTGGAGAGAACTCATGAAAACATTTGGCCATTTTGCCAACAACATCTCGTTGTGACATCTCGCATGGGATCTCGATGACTGCAAGTTATGCCTCTCTAACTTACTACGAGTTATGCCCCTGTCTTGCAGTCCACAGACAGTTACACTTGAGTTGGTCAGTCAGTCCACAGCGGCCTCTGGTGGATTTACACCAGAAGAGCAGGCACAAATGGCACTCGTGAGAGAAATTTGAGATCTGAAAAAACATACAGAGCGACCTCTGGTGAATTCGTGAAAACAAAAACTGCAAAAAACGTACCTTCTGGGACGTATTTGGTGCTCTCCAGAAATGTATATAGGGCTACATTTTCAGAATGAACCTGGGTTGCATTCATCTCAGTTTGGATGGATGACTCATTCATTACTGGATGAGTCAGCATTTCTAAACACATCTCATGAATACATTTGCTGACAAATACATTTTTGATAGTTGCTTGTTGCCACCTATTGGTGCAACAATGTCATTGATACAGCCTTCATTGACTACCATAGGCATCAATGTTTACATCCAAACTATAAAATATTAGCAAAGTGTTTCTGTATTAATTTGTAAGTTTTTTAGAACAGAAATAATAATCCTAGTTCAAATATTAAAATATGAAGCAGTTTAATAGCCATACAGTAAATGAAAAAATTTCAATGGGCCAAGAAAAAGCATGTGTGTTGGGTCATGTGGGCCGAGAGTTACAAAATATCCCATGTGCTTATTGTGAATCCACTCCAACAGATCCTCCAGTAAGCTAATTTCATTTCTGAATACATTTACGACAGATGCTAAAACACCCTAGAATCTTTTACAGGTTTGCTTTCGCTTCAGAGCCAGTTGAAGATCTCCAGTCGAGGCTCCCGCTTTCCCATCTCCTTATTATCCCTGGCATCTGATTCTCCAGCCCTGCCACACTTCGGCATTGTGCTTTTATCCTGCTGAACTTGGACCGAGGCAGCCTACAGAAAGAATATCTCTCAAGGCTCTTCTCAAGCTGTCTCATGTCCGCACCCTGACCTCGCCGCCCAGTGCCAATCTCAGCGACACACTCTGCAGATGCTGACCTTGAGTTGTAGCTGTTTTTTTATTTTTCCTCTTTCTTTTTCCCCTCCCTCTATATGATGCCTGGTTTTTGATTGCCTGCGCAGGAGCTCAGCACTAGGGTTGTCACACTGCCAAGGCTCAAAGTCACCCTCTGCTCAGATAGGATGGATCTGGAGGTACAGGCAGAGAGAAGAGCACAGATGTCACGTGAAATCATCTCCATTCCAGAGAGAGAGAGAGAGACAGAAGCAGATCTGGGGGAGAAGAAGGCGCTTCGTGGCTCAAGGCGATGGCAGGATTTCATCATGTCCTGTAGCTTTGCTGGATTATGGCAGAGCCTGTAAAGGTACACTATATCTGGATTAAAAATCACATTTTAATACTTTTTTGACATTTTCGTGAGCCAATGCGATAGAGAGGCTCTCAGCACAAATCGTTGTGATTTTAGGAGATATCTCAGACAAGAAATGGAAATTCTGTCATCATTTACTCACCCTCATGCCTTTCCAAAAGCCTTTAGGTGGAATACAAGAAGAGATTTCTGATACTTGGAAGGAAATAGCTTTTGGATGTTAGAAAAGGCATGTTTTAAAAAAAAAAGAGGGGTTATAATGGTTGTATTCTCAGTGTGAAACCAATGTAAAAACAAAAATAAATTAATAAAGTTATAAAGTATCTTAGAATGTAATCTAAAAATGTATTATTTATTATAATATAGTGTTTTAGTATGAATTATTTTAACACCATATTAAATATTACTAATAACAACTTTATGGTGATTGTTAGTATCACTACTGGTATTGTTATAGTTCATGTTATTGAAATGTGAGATGTGTTCTGTATAATATTTATTAGTATATATATTTTATAAGCTACTGTAAAAAATAAATAAGAATATTAACATTTAGATCTTATTATTAGCAAGTTATAGCATTAGGCTAATCTAAAATTATATACAATATCTCAGTATAAAATACAAATTTTTTAGATTTTAAATAATATACTGTATAATAAATATATGGACCAATAGGCCGACATATACATTTAGATATACACTCACTGTCCACTTACTAGTACAGGCTTGGACCCCTTTTTGTCTTCAAAACTGCCTTAATCCTTCGTGGCATAGATTCATCAAGGTACTGGAAATGTAATATTCCTCAGAGATTTTGGTCCATATTGACATGATCGCATGACGCAGTTGCTGCAGATTTGTCGGCTGCACATCCATGACGTGAATCTCTAATTCCACCACATCCCAAAGGTGCTATATTGGATTGAGCTCTGGTGACTCTGGAGGCCATTTGAGTACAGTGAACTCATTGTCATGTTCATGAAACCAGTCTGAGATGATTCATGCTTTATGACAAGGCACATTATCTTGCTGGAAGTAGACATCAGAAGATGGGTACACTGTGGTCATAAAGTGATAGACATGGTCAGCATCAATGCTCAGGTAGGCTGTGGCGTTGACACGATGAGTACTCAATAGGTACTAATGGGCCCAAAGTGTGCCAAGAAAAATATTCCCCACACCATTACACCACCAGTTCCCTAAGACATTTAAAGGTGCTGTATGTAAGTTTTTGACTCTTTTAAAGCACAAAAATACCATAATATGTGTGCAGATATTTAAGAAACATCCCAAGTGAACATACTTGTTTAACTGAAAAACAATGCTGAAGTCAGATATTCTGCTTTGAAAATGGGTTTTCCGTGCCGGAACGCTGTCTTTGTTTAGATAAATTTCATATGCACGATGCCAGTTTAGCCAATTATATGTCAGCACCCTGGGTTGCCTTGTTGGAAAACAGCGTATTTCATTCATTCATTCAGAAAGACTCTGAAAGCATGCGTCCGTGACCGAAAAGGACAGTATGGGAGACAGATGCAGTTCCACATGAGGTTATTAATTAGCAAATTACATAAATATTACAAACGTAAACATTAGGTGAGCAGGTTACATTGTAACCGCGTGTCCTAACAACACGCTGTGACGAGAGAGGCAGTGATCAGCTATTTGGCTGTTTGCACCAGACGAAACACGGCAGAAATGTAAATACAGCCTTTCAGAAGCACAGAATATGCACTCGCTCACGAAAAGGTAAGGTTTAGAATCTATTTAATACATGTTAACCCACTTTAACATCAATGTAGATGCTGAATCACTCATATGTGTTTAGTTCTAAAGTTCAATTTCAGACGGTTTATTGTATTTTCAAGATCTGAGGTGAACTTTCTGCTTTCAGTATATGGCAACAAATGCCATGTAAAATGCATTCAAACTCGCATTGTTAGCATTTAGCACAGAATAAAGCACACAAGGCTTACCTGAGGTGATCTAGCTGTCATAGGTTTCTGTTGTTCAGCTGTGAGAAATAGAAGCCATTTCTAATATATCAATTCGAGGTGTTGGTTAGGACAAAAACTCCTTTTAATATGGAAAATATTCCCTCTATCGCGTGTCGTTGCTTTTATTTAGAACACAGTTTAAATCACTCGCTCCTGTACACAATCTGGCATCCCAGCGTACTTTTATTATGATCCAGGAGTGCAATACCTAGTTCAACCACTGGGTGTCAAACTTACATACTGCACCTTTAAGCAGTATGCATTATTTGGATTCAGTTTACTGCAAACTATAGATTTGTTGAATATGATTCAGTTTAACGAAAATGAAAGGAAAATGGTTAAAGTGTACATACAAGTCAGTCATGCATGCATGTATGTACTGATATTACAAACATTTTTATTGTAACCAATGTTTCATTACATTATTTTTCAGAATTGGGCCTTAAACCATTTTCTTCCTGTATATACAGTGCTCAGCATATATAAGTACACCCCTCACAAATCTCTCTTTTAAATTCATATTTTTAATAGGAAGCTATACAATATTATATTTGTGCATACACATTACTGTAGATTAGTCAGTACTGAAGCCAAATCTGGAGCTTATTTAACAAAATAACGTATGATAACAGTCCAAAAACTAGTACATCCAAATTTATATGTTATAGAAAAATATTAAATACAAATTTAAAAAACGAGGAAAAATAAAGAGAAGCAAAAAAATGGAAAATTTTAGTTGAAATTTTGTAGGTTGTAATTTATTTAGCATTATTTTGCTTGAATTTAACTGTATTATCTTTCAATTTCTAAATATGTTTGGTGACTAAAATATTATTTTAATAAATATATCTGTTTAATAAATCTGTTTTGTTTAGATGCACCAAAATACATTGCCTATATTCACTGAGAAATGGATAAAATATTCATTTTCAAAATGGGGTGTACTTAATTATATTATAAGTATATAATTAATTAAAATAAATATCATGAATGTGTTTTCAGTCAACCTATAGCTCAAATGAACAATATTAGTCAAGTACAGTATGTAAATTGTTAGTCAGGAGCTAGATGTTATTTTTGTTTAGCCTTTTTATGTAGTTTTGACTCTAATGTAGACTTGCACTTTATGAATCACCATGTACCAGAGAAAACAAAAAACGATTAACTGGAAGAAAGAAAAGTCACCTAAACCTTGAAATGTTTCAATAAATCATATGAAGCTGCAGTATTAAGTTAAAAAGTATTTTCCGCATTACTTTACACCTCCAAATAGCATTTTGTGCTTGTGTTAAAAGAAGATTACCCAAAATTTGACTTACTGTCATCCACTCTTTTGTTTGCCTGTACATTGATTTGCACTGTTCCTGGTAGATTGTGTTGGTCATTATGGAAATGAGCTGCTGTGTCTGTGTTCTCTAATTCATGCACTGTCAGTCAATCAGCCGCAAAATTTTCCACATTCATCTGGCATTTTTTAAGACTGCAGTTGCTTTTTATGCTAGTTTACCCTGTTTACTAAACCTGAAACGTTTTTTTGCTTGACTGCTTTGCTTGTGCAACAAATAAAAGCCAACTGATTTACTATTTTGGCATTTTATTACATTTCTAAGTACACTTTTTGGGTCCACTGTATGATTTAAGGCTCAAAAAAATCCAATCAGTCTGAACCGCTCCCCAAAATATCTTTAGGATATCAGGAACATGCTGACGAAGGCTGGAGTCTGATTAATCAGAGATGATTCACACTGTGATTAATCCCTGAATCAGATTTTTCCATGAGTCAAACATGATGTCATAAGTCTGTCCAGACTAGTCCTATAAACGCCTGTATTGACACAAACCCCCCATATTGTGCTTTAATGGATTATTCCTCCATCTCAATCCCTGTAAATCTCCTGCAATTTCAGGATTCGGTCTCCTTCTCACCTGTGGACACAGACTGCAGTGAGCGGAGGGCCAATACTATTAAGAGACTATTGTTGCTCTGAATGACTTTCCCCTTTCCAGCTACCTTCAATAGATCCATTTAGTGTCTGTAACAGTGAGCGCGGCCCTATATGAAATCACGATAGACCTGATGTCCACTTGTTGGGGAGAGTTCAGATGAAATTCTGACATTATTTACCACACATCATGACATTAAATAAGTTTAATATTGTTGCTTCACTGTGAATATTTGAAGAACTACATGCAGTAGCTCTTCATATACTGTAGGCTACAGACAATACTAAAAAGATGAGAAATGTCCAACAAGTTGTACTATTTTAGAATGAAAATGTGTAATCTATCTATCTATCTATCTATCTATCTATCTATCTATCTATCTATCTATCTATCTATCTATCTATCTATCTATCTATCTATCTATCTATCTGTCTATCTGTCTGTCTGTCTGTCTGTCTGTCTGTCTGTCTGTCTGTCTGTCTGTGTATGTCGGCCTATTGGTCTAAGTATTTATACACGCACCGGCCACTTTATTGGGTACACCTGTCCAACTGCTTGTTAATGCAAATTTCTAATCAGCCTATCACATGGCAGCAACTCAATTTATTTAGGTATGTAGACATGGTCAAGACGATCTGCTGGAGTTCAAACCGAGCATCAGAATGGGGAAGAAAGATGATTTAAGTGACTTTGAACATGGCATGGTTGTTGATGCCAGATGGGCAGGCCTGAGTATTTCAGAAACTGCTGATCTACTGGGATTTTCACGCACAACCATCTCTAGGGTTTACAGAGAATGATCAGAAAAAGATCAAATATTCAGTGAGCAGCAGTTCTGTGGGCGCAAATGCCTTGTTGATGCCAGAGGTCAGAGGAGAATGGCCAGACTGGTTTGAGCTGATAGAAAGGCAACAGTAACTCAAGCACTCGTTACAACCGAGGTATGCAGAAGAGCATCTCTGAATGCACAACACGTCCAACCTTGAGGCAGATGGGCTACAGCAGCAGAAGATCACACCGGGTGCCACTCCTGTTAGCTAAGAACAGGAAACTGAGGCTAACATTTTCACAGACTCATCCAAATTGGACAATAGAAGATTGGAAAAACATTGCCTGGTCTGATGAGTCTCGATTTCTGCTGCAACATTCGGATGTTAGGGTCAGAATTTGGCATCAATATGAAAGTGTTATTTAACAAAACCATCAAATCAGAGTTGACTAACAGTTGATATCACTGTGTGCTTTAGCTCAGTACGCTAACCTCAAAGCAGATAACACATACAGTAGCGTGTTTAAAGCTGAATTGAATGTTAGTTCATGATATTGTTATATTTAAAAAGTTAATGAAAGATTTAGTGAAATATCATTATAACAGGATTGACATATAAATCATCTACTACTGGTGTATCCTAAACAAATTCTAAATGAGAATAAATTAACAAGAGCTGAATAATGACATGCCTCAGTGCCTTCCAGAGTTTCTCATCAGTTGAAGTGACGTCTTATGGAGTACTTTACAGATTATGTATTTTTATAACCAGTTTTTATAAGAGAGTAGAGCAGAAAGTAGAAACAGACACTAAATTTGTTATAACAAATTAGTTTACAAGCAAAAAATGAAAATAAGACTTTATTATTTCATTATTATTTAAACTGACTGTACTGTATGATTTAGAAGGCAGAGACAGTTGAAAATATGTATAGAGGGAGTCTTTGACGTCGACGTAAAATCAAAATGTACAATGTTTATTATGTTAATGTTAATCATGCTAGTTAATCCACTAAAACAACTTTGTTTTGGTAATCTTCAATCAAAGTCTGACCATTTGCTTCCATGTTTGGATCTGTGGTCCTCTGATGACATCAGTTTAATGGCTTCAGCGGCTGCAAAAGAACCGCAGAGAGTGGGAGTAAACAAATACCTGGCTGCAGAGTGGTAGAACACGATTTGTCGGAGAGCGTTCCCTGTGAGAGCAGCATTCTCGCGATGACAGAGCGCACAAAAATGAATGCACAGTCAGACACAGGCAGTTCTTCGTACCCCAAGTCTCACCCGAAGCAGACATGGTAATGACAGTGACCCAGTCTGTGAAAATCTAGCTGGAGTCATTTTTTCGTAATTTACTGTTTTCTACATAAAATAAAGAACAGTCTGTGAAAATAATAAAAATATATGTATTTTATAATAACTGAGTAAAACCATATCAACAACTGAAATCACAGTGAAATGAATGGCTACAATCAAACTTTGTCTCAGAATTGGATTTGGCCTGGTTTTCACACACTGGGTCACAAATTGTAATTTGTAAATATTCTGTAAATACAATGTAAGTGGATCACGGTCCAATGTAATATTATGATTTCCTTGTTAAGATTTAGTCAGGCACATAAGCATTAATTTATTACATGAAACATAATGAACAACATAATGCCTTTGTAAAGAAAATAAACGAGTAAATTGCAACTTTCCATATTTTAAAATTAGAAATAGGCTATTTGAACATTTTACTAGCCAATGTTTGTAGCTAGTTTATGTATGTGCTGTTTCCATGTTTGGATAGGTGTTACTGCAAATAATGACAAATATTTTAGCCAAAATCTGTTATCATTACCACCCTTTAAAATTTGGTTCATTAGTATTTTCTTCTCTCCTCTAGGTTACAGCAGCTGAGTTAACACAGGTGTACCACACTATTAAACATAACATCAGCTATAACAGTGTAAAAGAGAAAGACTGACTGCATCTGATCCGTTTACACAGATTCAATAAAAGACAGTTTATTTTAATGTCCAAGTGTTCATACTTTCCTGGAAACATGTTTTATCTTGCGATTTACCACCACTGGCATGCTATTGGGCCTGATTTGGGATGTGGGCCCCGCTGCAGTATGCGTCCCTTATTTTTTTTTTTGTATTAAAAGTGGTAACCCTAGTGTGTATAGATGTTTCCCAGAGATGGGTTGCAGCTGGAAGGGCATCCGCTCATAAAACATGTGCTGGATAAGATTCGGTTCATTCCGCTGTGGCGACCCCAGATTAATAAAGAGACTAAGCCGAAAAGAAAATGAATGAATAAAATAAAAATAAAAACAAGTAAAAAAAAAACTAACTGAAACTGTATTGTGTACATACAAAACTAACTGAAACTAACTAAATTTATAGCAAAAACATTAATACATAGGCTAAGACATTAATACATAGGCTAAGCCTTTTAGACGTAAATGTATTTACTTCGCACTGCAGGTGTTTGACCCATCAGGGGGGTATTCCAGAAAGCAGGTTATGTGACATACCCGGGTAAGTTTGAGAGTAAGTAAGTGGATAACCTCAGATTTGGTTCCAAAATCGGAGGTAACTTCTGGGGTATGGTAAGTAGTCATAGCAACTTACTCTCTGAAGATAACCTGCTCGGTAGCAGGTTATGTTCCAGAGTTTGTCTGTTTCAGAGAGTTTACTGAGCATTGCGGGCTCTTTAGATGAAAATTTTGATGGACGTAGAAGCACAGATATACAGTTTTTTCATCGTGAGAGGGTTATAAATGCATAGTTCTTTTCATAACCAAATAAATATTTGAATGAGCATTGTCGTTTTTCAAAAGAATCATTAATGTATTTAACAAACCTTTTCAAATCAAACGTGACAAATCGCAACGCAGGTCTGCGCTTACCATGGTTAACATACCGCTCAGTGCAGCTCTTTGTTTTTTGCGTCAGGGTATTTTACTGTACAATGTGGCAATAGCGTGTCCATCTGTACAGTATGCCTGGCACTGAACTATTTTATACACTTTTGTACAGTTCATCGGCCATTAACACCTATGAGTAGGCCCACACGGAATCTGCGCGCGCAGAATTCCGCAGATTTTTTGCAGATTTTCCGCAGATTTCCGCAGATTTTTAGCCCATTATTAATTCCGTTTATTTACTTAAAGTTAACTATTTACAGTTAATCTAATTGGATTTGCATTTTAAACATTAAATACAAGTTAAAAAGATATTATTTTTTATTTAGCATATTAAGGTTTTAGTTATGATACTCCCAAAATAATTCCGCAGAAATCCGCAGATTTTTACCAAAATTCTCCGCAGAAATAGCAAAAAACGTCCGCAGATTCCGTGTGGCCCTGCCTATGAGTAATGATACTCAGTAGTTTGAGCGCGGCAATAGTGTAGTGGTCAGTGCGCCCCTAAAGTACATCGGTGCTCACAGCAGAGCGAGTTCGAATCTCACATTTTGATTTTTTTTTTTCTTTTCCTCTCTCTCTCTCTGCACCCCTCACTTTTTTTTTCTGTAGCCTATATATAATATTATAAGAAGTGGCAGCTTTGTCTTTTCTATGAAAATATATTCATATTTAAAGATGTAATCGTTCATATGTATACATCTATTCACACTGCACACACACACCCTTGATACATTTTTTTAATATCATTTTTTTCTGGGTTTTCAAATGCTATTGGGTGCATTAAATGCAGCCTCTTTCCATCAGTCAATAAAGGACACTGATAATATGAAACATTTTCATCATTTTTAATGTTAACAACTTAATTTTCTGTCCTTAATCTGTTGGTGTTACAACTATTAAACTCATTACTGCTTCCACTAACAATAGTTCATATGTGATGACCCCACCTCATCACCTGGTTGAGGCTAAATGTCCAGGGTCTGTACATGATACCAGAATTTTCAGGGAGTCTTCATTATGACACACATTACAACAGGATACATTTGATTTACACAATGTTTTTTTTTTATTTTATTGACTATATTTGTATTATACACCTCAATCATTACTCGGCACTACATTGGTTACTTGCTGGAGGACAGAGGATACCCTTTTTGTATATGATGACACCCTACCCTGCACTCAGCCTGACCCAGAGGAACCCTCAGTGACCCAAGCAGACCAATGAGATGAAAGAGTTCTAAGAGAAATGATCTGTCAAATTAATTAAATAGTTTGGTCTGAAGCACTGTTAATTTCTTTATTTCCTGAAATAAAATGAATGATTAGATTTTTACATTGCTTTATACACACACACCTTTCAACATGTAACATTTTTTTCCTGTACATTTCTCACTTTAAGGTGATGCTCATGTGACTTTATTTGTCTTTGAAGATGGACCTTATACAGCTACTTTAGAAATAAAATAAATAATAAATAAATAACAGATTGTTTTGTGATACAATAGTCAAATTCAAATATGGAAAAGTGCAGAGACAAATTCTTACACTGTTTGTTAGTTAAGGCAGAAGGAACTTCGTCTGCATGCAAAAAAAAAAAAAAAAAACATGCAAATAATCTAAATTTACCTGACAACAATCAATTACAACTGTGACAGATTGTGTGGTTTAAGGTCAAATAAATTAACACTTCTCCTCAGTCTCCTTTCTGTTAGCTACATGCCAGAAATTATATTCTAGAGTGTTTAATACAGCTCCAGTAATCAAATATTACCTTTTAAAAGTATGTGTCTGTGTTTAATTTTGACTTTGGACAGAGTTATTCTAGCTCCAGAAGAATAACAATTTCTGTAAGCCTTATAGCCTTATAGTCAATACACCATTATTGTGGCCTTAAGAAAATGAATGGCAGGACAATTAAATGCATGAATGGTTACACAACATACACAAAAAGGATGTTAAAGTTAGCCTACATTTAATTTTTCATTACAATAAAGGGAGGGTGGCATGTGTCATTTATTAAACTAATGAATTTTCTCTTATCATTATTATTTTTTATCTATTTATTATCTTACATTTATTTCCTTCGTTGATGCAGATGTGTATTGCTTTTTCATTATAATCGGCCTTAATTCCTCATACGCCAGCATTAAAACCTCCAACTCCCCCTCTGTAAAGTGCGTTGTCTTTTTTTCTCACCGTGACTTTCTGTGGTGACTCGTGAATTCGGCGATCTACTGAAAATGCCTTCAGGTATGTGCCGTGCGCGCGCATTAACCCGCGGTTATCTTCAGGAGGTTGATTGAACTAACTCTCATCAGCTGTTTTGGAACTGACATACTCACAGTAAGCAGGTTTTGGGTTAATCAACCGAGAGTTCGGGGTTTAGCAGATGGTAAATTAACCCAGCTTTCTGGAATACCCCCCAGGTCCTCCTCCAGTCATCCTCGCTGTTGCTCTCGCGACAAAAGCAACGAGTGGACATGACAGCAGCACGGTGACAGCATTAAATACAGAGACTTAAATGGTTTATTTAACACATTTGTGCCCAATAATGGGTTTTATTTCTGTATTAATGATCGGGAACGAATCGTTCTTTTAACCGGATCTTCTAAGTGAACCGGTTAACCTAGTTGACCAAATCGAACTGAATCATTTGAGATGATTCGCATCTCCAGTAAGCACTCTTATCCACAAACTACTTACTTTAACATGCCTGATACCCCCCTCTGACTCGAAACAAACCAATATATACAGTTATTAGATTAGTACACTAAGATCAGATTTGAGAAGCGGTGAACCGAAAACACATGCGTTATCACGCAGATGGTGAATCAAACAACTGCAGCACGGGTAAACCAAGGGCTTAAATGAGAGAATCTGGCGAAACGTAAGTTAATTTCAAAAGAAAGTTGTAATAGAATTTAAATAAGTAAATCATTTTTCCAGTTGGGTTGCAAAATGTAATTGTAAGAATTTTTTCAGGTCATGGTGATGTTTTAACTCACTGAAATTAGGATTGCTGACTAGCCTACATATTTTTGATATGTTGAGTTCAAACATGAGAAGATTTTCACAAAAGATCCGGTTTGCGGTAAGGATCGGGACTTCCCATCACTACTGTTTAGGGGAGAGCGGAGCACAAACGCTTTTTGTTTTTGGCCAAATA
Organism: Danio kyathit; assembly: GCA_903798195.1. Lineage (NCBI taxonomy): Eukaryota > Metazoa > Chordata > Actinopteri > Cypriniformes > Danionidae > Danio > Danio kyathit. The sequence continues at coordinate 32,288,082 of LR812539.1, forward strand.
ATAAAGTAATAGGGTTAGACAAACCATTTTTTTTTACCAACAACACACAAGCCTCTCCTACAAATGAGCACTGTAAGTATGATCGCCAGACCTATGGTTTCTGTGCAGTATTGCCAAAAGTGCCAGGAGTAAAAATGTTACTATTTAACCCACCTGCGGGGCAAGTTGTAACAGACAGAGGGTTAGTTGTAACACATGCTTAGAAGGCAGTTTTCACACAATTAATTTAAATCCAGTTTACTTTAAATAGTAGCTATATTTCCTCAGTACTTAGCTATTTTTTTTATTCTACATAGCACAGTATGTTTATTTATTTATCTATTGAATAAACACATTTGGATTTATTTGCATTATTATCCATTATTATACAATGCATTTCTTTGCATTGTTAGCAATAAAATATCATTTTTTTCTATAAAAAAATATTTTCAGTTAAAAAAAACATTTTATATAAAAATTCTTAACATTACACTCAAAATTCAAAATATATTTTGTTTGTTTAGCTGGTGTCCAACAGTGTGTGGCTTATTTGTAACACCCTGTTACAACTAACTCTGCCCTAAAAACTGCCTTCACTGTGTTTTTTACATCTTTCAAAATGGTTCCATCTTTTAGCCTAGAAGATGGTAATCACAACAATATATGATTTTATGTACATACTTTCACAGATTTATTTTAAATTAAAAAAAATATTGACTCTAATAAAAAATACTTTTATTCTGCAAAAAGGGTTTCTCCACTGTTTCTCATCCAAATTTCACCAATTTTTTTCAATAATTGTCAGGAAGACGTCACTGTGGTGAAAACCTTAGAAGCATGCCATGGTTAACTCTGAGCAAATACCTTAAAACTCTGAGTTACATTTTACCCCGCGTTACTTTGTGCCCCGCTCTCCCCTATCTAACCTCAGAAGCAGCCTTGCACACATATTTTACTTAAGGCTGCCATCTTGTGCGCTGTTGTATTTGAATTTGAGGATGGGTAGATGCTAGTGGTAGATGATAGTGGTCATGTGTCCTCTGAATACGTTTAAAAAAATATATCTTTGGTTAAACTAAAACTAATACTGAAAGTAATAAAAACTAAACTAAAACTAAGCATTTTCAAAATATGAAAACTAATAAAAACTAGTACGTCTACCTCTAAAAACTGATTAAAACTAACTGAATTGGAAAACAAAAAGTCAAAACGAAATAAAAACTAAAACTATTGAAAAATCAAAAATTATTATAACCTAAGTATGGCTGCATTTCGTCTTTAAAACAAATGCTACAGGGCGGTATTACGCCGTTCCTTTTCGCGCCCACCAGCTGACTTCCGTATGGATGGCTTTCCTGCTGTTATCAGTTTGTCCATGTACGACGGCGGACTTGAGATGCAGAGAGGAGTTGACCACAATGACGGGGTTCGAGTCCGGTGAAGAATGGTTCCAGAAAGCAGGTAAGACAAAAACAGAAGCCAAAAAATGAAATAAACAAGTGAATAACAGGGTGAGAATGTGGTAAAATCTGAAAACATAGTAAAAATCAGGTAAGGGCTTTTCTTTTTCTGGATTGCTTTTTAAAACTGTCGGTTGGGTTTAGGGAAGTGGGTGGGCGGGTCAACCGGTGCTTTTGAAAACACTATTGGTTAGATTTAGGGAAGGAGGAGTCATTCAGTCAATCAGTCAGTCAGTTGACAGCAGCCTCTGGTGTATTTATGGGAGAACAGCAGGTGCGAATGGCCCTCGCGAAAGAAATTGACCTCTGGTGGATTCACGAAAACAAAAACTGCCAAAAAAAAGCATAGCTCCTGGGATGTATTTGGCGCGCTCCAGAAATGTATATAGAGGTACGTTTTCAGAATGATCCTGGATTGAAACAATTTATTTTTTTTAATAATAGAAGGTTTATCTTGGAGACTCAAAATGAAGTAATAATCAAACTTATAAAATCACCCAAAATACCCACTTTCAAAAGCCAAGCACCAGGGTTTCATCTAAAAAAAATCTTCTTTAATTTTCTATTGGAAAAAAAAAATGTTCAATGACCTGAAAGTGAGCAAATAAACAGCAAATGATTTCTTCTGCAAGTCACTTTGAAGATAAACTGCTTTATACATTGCACTAAAAATCAGTTTTGGAAATCAATTGAAAAATAGCATCTAATGCATCAGACGTTAAGTGAGACTTACTACCAAGTACGACCAAGCTTACAGTATATGTATGCATAAATAATGACCCTTCCAAGTGCATTCAGAAGAAATTCCACCTCCACGTATAAATGCAAGCCCAGCAAATCCAATGCCTATACATTAGCATGCAAACTAGCATATTAGACGCTAAAAGGTAACGATGAAAAACACTTTTGCCCTCGGCGTAATTTGCATAAGCACTTTCGTTCCTCTTCCTGTTGATTGAAATTGATTTGAATTCGATTGCCGATCACGCCAGTCAGCAACATGTCAAGAAAGCGCACGCTGTTAGCAAAGAGAACGAGTTTGTGTACAGTCTCCATTATTTCAATTTAATAAAAAGACAAACAAATCCCAGCTGGTGTCACCTAAAACATCTCTCTAGTTGCGTGTCATGAGGAGTAATAAGGCTGCTAACAGCATGTAAGTCACCGTGAGCCTTATTTCGCTCTTTGAAGTCTTTTTGGCTTGACTTTCCTCTCATCTCTTGTTAGCGGGATGCAGAGATTTCTGGCATGGCGACGGCCTCTCGGGGGGTCTGACGAACAACAGCTCTTTTCTGCGACTTCATAATGATCTTGGATCTGTGAAACAAACCCCGTATTCTTCTTATTAGTTTTATGTTGTGCTGTAACTGCAACGACCTGCTTGCAAACCGCCGTTTCCCAGATGGCAAACATTTGCTTTGATTGTAGCTGAAGCGAGCAGCCGTTAATGAGACTTTGATGAAGGTAAGGCTGTTTGTTATATAATACACCTATATGACACCTACGGAAGTGTACGGCAGCCAGTGTAATCATCCATTCACGCTGAAATGTGATAAAGTGCAGAGGTTGTCTGTGCATCGAGGGTGTGAAGGTGTCTTTATCAATCTTTCAGGATATCCAGATGCAGAGGCTTCCTGATGAAGTCGTCTCCACTCTCGTTCCTTCCGCATGTTTGTCTGTCTTCAATAATTCATCTGCTACCCTGTAAGTGCATCATTTTTCACTGTTTCAAATGTAACGTTGGTTCAAAGTAAACTTTCTACAACATGATGAGAGGTCAGTAGACAGTTTTGGTAACACTTTAGTTTGAGAGCCAATTAATTATTTGGTTATAAACTGCCTATTATTAAGATATTGGCTGTTTATTAGTACTTATCCTAATGATCATATTCTACATTCATAATTCTAGCTTAAACATTGCATCCTTAATAACTATTCATAGGCAACAAATTAGGAGTTTGAGGCAAAAGTCATACAGTATTAACTATAAGTTTGTTAATTGCGAGAATTGTACCTTAAAATAAAGTGATCTTTTTTTTTTTTTTGAGTGTATTCGCCAAGTTTATTCAACCCTGCAACCAAAGTTATTGTTAGAAAAAATGTAGAAAGCAAGACTAGACCAAATCGCATCCAATTCATCTGTAAAATAAGTAATTTACACCATACAAACGCATGGGTAGTTCATGAGATTGCTTAAATATAAACATTTAAATATAGGAGAGTGTTGCATTTACATTTAGTCGTTTAGCACAGGGATTCTTAACCAGTGGTTAGTAAAATGTAGAATGAACTCTTAATATTATACTATAATTTTTGGATTTCATTATTAATGCGCTATATTAAAATGATCGAAGTAATTCACTTTCTTCTGTTCTCTGATTGATTACACAAAAATAGCCTCACTAGTACACGTAAGCCTGTTCATTCACAAACTATGTTGAAAGTGAAAGTCTCTCTTTGTGTATTTTTGTGTGAACTATTTAATATCTGCGCATAGTTTTCAAATTAATGTCCTGTAAGTGTTTTATAATGGACACACGCCCATACAGGAGGATCTAGCGAGGCTCAATTGTGTTTCTGTCGTAGACTGTAAAATAAACTTGCATATGAGCTTTAGACATGCTCTGGCGGAGCTGTTTACTTTTCCTGTCAGTGATCTGCCAATAATATCCAGCTGCAAACCCAACCGCCATCAAATCGACACATATCAACAGATTTAGAGAGTGTTACTATATTTTACATATGTCTGTATATTTTTGAATAGTAGTTATTTAATAGTAGATATTCAGCCAGTTTAAAGCAAAAGCTGGTCTCACAATATACAGTATATATATAGTTAGTAAATTAAAGTAAATATCAAGTAGTAAGTATTATAGTTATAGTTTATAGTAAATAAAATGATATATATTTTTATAAAATACTGATAATAGAAAATAATAGAAGGCACAACAATATATATTTATTTACTTTTATTTGTTAATAAATAAAGGTTTAAATGAGCATTTTATACAAACATTTTAGAGAAAATGTCAGACAGGTGGGGCCTTCAAAAAGAAAGAAGTGGGCCCCGAAGGGAAGGTTGAGAACCCCTGATTTGTCCAAAAAGACTTAGGAGATATTCAGCAATTCAACAAGAAGAGGCAATACATATAAGAAGTTATTCAAAGTAACTTTTTTTTTTTTTTTTTTTTTTTTTGGGGGGGTGGGGGGGGGGTGGGGGAGGTGGGGGTTGAGAAAGAGAGAGAGATGGAGAGAGAAAGTGCTTTCATAGGTGGTTTTGGTATTATTTAAAAGTGTTTGTTTATGTTACTGTAAATGTTTAAAAAAGTTTTAAAAATTTAATCAAAATCAAAACCAGACCGGAATTCATCAAAACGCTACAATTACAAATGCATGAATAATTTTCTGAAATAAATAATTTCAAATAAAAACTTTTGAATATAGAAATATGACAGATCAAACTAAGTTATCCTTTTACATATCAAATTTATATCGACTGAGACCAGACCAGAATTCTTCAAATCCATCTTAAAGATCCATGTTTATGAGTAATTTAAATAAATAAATAATACTTTAAAATATTTTCCCCCTCATCAGCTGAAAAATGCATTACAAATGATATTGTTTCTCCGTTCTTTTATTGTGACCCAAAATTACCATGATCAACATTTTTTGTAAGTCAAACACCTTTCACTATCAATTTAGTGGGAAAATAGGACAACAGCATTAGTTTTTAGGGTTTTTAGGGCATTTGGAGTTTCAGAGCCTGTTCTGTAAACTATTTATGGAAAGTGCTTGTCATGTTTGCCAATGAAAACATAAAACCTGAAACATGAACCTTGCAAAAAAAACTGATTTATTATAGGTTTTGAGTAATTAGAATCTGTAGCTGAAAAGCTTGCATCTACAGTATATATACATATCTACATATATACACTATCTGACAAAAGTCTTGTCGCCTATCCAAGTTTTATGAACAACAAATAATAACTTGACTTCTAGTCGATCATTTGGTTTCAGAAGTGGCTTATAATGAAGGCAAATGTCTCTAGATTATGCTTATTTTACCAAAATAAAATATGATCATGCCTTGATTTTTAATTATTTCATTAGGACAGTAATGCTTAGACAAAAGTCTTGTCACTTAACAGTAATAATGTACAGTATAGAATATAAAGTCATGGTGCAGTGGAAAAAGAATTAATATTGTGTCTGACTCCCATGAGCTTGGAGGACTGCATCCATACATCTCTGCAATGACTCAAATAACTTATTAATAAAGTCAGAATGGCAAAGAAAATGTTGTCAATAATGTTCATGTCTGGTGACTGGGCTGGCCAATCCTGGAGCACCTTGACCTTCTTTGCTTTCAGTAACTTTGTTGTGGAGGCTGAAGTATGAGAAGGAGTGCTATCCTGCTGAAGAGTTTGCCCTCTCCTGTGGTTTGTAATGTAATGGGCAGCACGAATGTCTTGATACCTCAGGCTGTTGATGTTGCCATCCACTCTACAGATCTCTCGCATACCCCCATACTGAATGTAACCCCAAACCATGATTTTTCCTTCCCCAAACATGATGATTTCTGTGAGAATCTTGGCTCCATGTGGGTTCCAATAGTCTTCTGTAGTGTGTAGTGTGTAGTGTGTCTTCTGCAGTATTTGTGATGATTGGGCTGCAGTTCAACAGATGATTCATCGGAAAAATCTACCATCCACCACTTTTCCAAATGATCAACTAGAAGTCAAGTTATTATTTGTTGCTCTTACAAGTGAGATTGATGACAAGACTTTTGTCAGGTAGTGTATATTAATATTTAGATTTTAAAATGCTGCACCAACTAGTAAGCATCTCACCAGCAAGTGTTAAAAAACATAAATGTACCTCTGATCCAGTCAAGTATTTCTGCTCATCCACCTCCACATTTTGCAAGAAATATCACTTTTTGTCACCGCTATAAGTTTGCAAATAAAGCAGCCCGCTCCGAGTTTTGGTCTGCCCTGCCAGCTTCAATAGAGCAGCATTATTAGGAGATTCCTCTCCAGCATCTCTGTGATGATTGGAATTGGCGTTCTCCAATGCCGCCGGGACGGGGGGAAGCTATCGGCTGGATCCTGTTATAACAACTCAAATTGCGTTGAAGCGCAATGAGTCGACTGGAGCAGAATTGATTATTTGTCGAGGTGCTTTGAAGAATTACATGCGCGCTTTGTTATACAGCGTTTTATTAAGTAACGCGCCGCGAGTAAATATTGTTGTCTTTTATTTGCCAGTGTGATGGTGCCGCTGATGCGCTTCACGCTGGTTACTGGCAGAAGTAACTGCATATGACTGGTCATTGATAGCAGACCCAAGCCATTGAGAGCTCATAATTGGCTGAGCCTCGGCATTTGCAATCTCAGGAGTTCGTCTCTATGTGTGTGTCTTTGTCCACACACACACACACACACAGTCCATTTGTGGAGCTTCTCGTGGAGCTGTGGGATCTCAGTAATTGTGGTGTGTAATAGCAGATGCCCCTCTGTCAACCCTGAGCACACATCACTTTCACAACAGCCATGCCGTCCCTCCCAGGGTTTTATAAGGTCAGATTGCACTCATGTTCTCGCAACGTTTTTGTATTTTGTTGTTTGTATAAATGTCAGCCAGTGAAAGGGATCTGGTGAATGGAAGTGCTACGGAATCAATTAATCCGTTCACCTGGTGTTGGTGGAGTGTTAATCTCTTTCCACCTACTCCAAAGAGTCAGATGCAAATGCCGTGGTGATACGCCATTGCTTTTTATTATGTTTTGTCAGGAAATCCACTTTAATTTCAGTGATTTGCGCCTACTCTGGAAAGCCTCAGTCGGGTTTTGTAATGCATGCGCACGTTCACATCTTTAATTGCCTGTCTGCACAGCGGTCACAACTCACGGTGGTCAAGTCACATCGCCACAAATAGCACAAATGGTATTTTTACCTTCGTGTGTTTTTTTTTCACTTTATCTTTAAAGTGATCTTTATCCACTGAATAGTTTTAATTTGATTTGTTCTCCATGGAGACACAACTTTGCCAATTATTGGAGAGTGAAAAGTTTGTGTCTCTGTGGGTGAGCAGGGATTGATTCGGCTCAATATGATGCACTGCGTTTCATTCCGAGAGCAGCATCCAACTGCAGAGGCTTAAAAAAATGTCTTTTTTCACCCAGAGTTTATGTGTGGAATAATTGACAACGGGCCGTTGAATGGTTGGAAAATAATGCACTGAAAATACTATTTTTGTAGCTTTATCGCTTCTCTGCTTGTAAGATGGGATATAGCCACACAAAATAATAATAATGTTCATAATAAAAAGAATAATTTGTGGTACCGTCCCAAAGTAGCACCGAATCTTTTCAGGAAACATCTGAAGACTCATCTGTTTCATCAATAATTCACTTTCTTTATGTACCGTATTTATCTACACCAGACACTTAATAAATAATTCATAGTTCTGGGAAAACTGTGCGATTCTGAGTGTGCTTCACAGAGGTGAGTGGGCTTGACAAACCACCTGTAGGACACACTCTCACATTTATGCTTGGAAAAAAAGAACTAGTTAGCTTAATTTAGTCATAGGATTTATATACTGCTACCCTAATTTTGAAGTGCTGCTTTTATCCTCACTTGTAAGTCGCTTTGGATAAAAGCTTCTCTTAAATCAATAAATATAAAATAACTAAGAGTAAAAATAAAACATTTACATGAACAGTGTAACAAGCATTTTAAGGGTGTACTCACACTCAGTGTTGGGGAAAGTTACTTTTGAAAGTAATGCATTACAATATTGAGTTACTCCCCCCATAAAGTAACTAATTGCATTACTTAGTTACTTTTTATGAAGGAGTTTGCTGGAGTTTTTTTTTCACTTTTTTATATAGAGAAGCTCTGCATTTAACAGCCACCTGCATATAACATACACCTTCATTTTCCTTTAAAAAAATGTAGGATAAAATTATATTTTGAGAACTTTCTGAGCCCAGAGCCCATGCTGTATATACAGTACAGTACAGATTAATGAAAGCATGTAATGTGTTTGCTACTTTTGTATGTTTTGTGTTATTAGTTAAGTAAATCCACTGTCCATTGAGATAAAGATTGCAATAAAGCCTAAGAGTACTAACATGAAATCATTTATATTAAGACAAAAACAGATTTTAAACCTTTAAAATGTTTATTGACAAAATGAACAGTAAGACCATAAAAAATCCCCAAATCAAAATAAATATTTGAGCTTTATACATTGAATAAATTGCTTCACGTGGCCTTAACAAATGTGTAAATCATTTCTCAAAAAAAAAAAAGATCTTACTATAATCCATTGTAAAATTGTAAGTCTCCAGCCTGCCTTTGTTTCTGTTTCTGACTGTCTGTAGTGATGACGCACATGAGTCATTTGTTTTAACTGGATCTTAAAAGTGAACCGGTCGATCACCAAATTGAACCGAGTCGACATGAAATGTCTTCAGTAGGCTAACTACTTTATTACTTACTTTTTAACATACCGGATACCCCCCTCTGACTCGACATAAACCAATATCCTGAGTTATTCAGTTACTAATACAGTACACTGACTCATCTGCTGTAAAGAAAGAGACATGATAATGAGTGCGAGCCGGCTGTCTGTTACCTCGCAGCACACTCTCACATTGAGTGTGTGATTTAACCTGACTAAGGTATTTTTTGTTTCGCAATATATATTTAATTTAATTTAAAAAGCCAATTATGCAAGGTAAAAAGTAACTTGCACTACAATTTTCTAAAAGCAACTCAAATAATATTACTTATTTTTAAATGTAATGCATTACTTTACTCATTACTTTAGAAAAGTTATATTATTATGTAACGTGCGTTACTTATAATGTGTTACCCCCAACACTGCTCACACTAGGCTATCCGAACCATGCCCAGGAACATTTGACCCCCATTTCCCGTTTAGTTTGACAAGTGTGAGTGCTCCAAATAAGGCCCAGGCGCAGTTCAGTTGACTAACCTTGGCCCGGTTGGAAGAGGTGTGCCAAAGAGCGGTTCAGTTGGGCTTTGCTGTGGTACGCTTGAAGTGTGAGTGCAAATCTTGCCTGAGCACGAAACTCAAGACCCGACGTCACTTTTAGGGGAGTGTTTCATATAGATTTGGAAATATAGACATCACACTGGAAATATATTACAATTGATTGACATTGATTTCAATATGAACTTTGACAGCACTTCAGTTTATCCCACACTCATCAAATGTTAATATGAACACTTCTGTGTTTATTTAATCTTGAGTGAAAGTGTTTGAGATGCCTCTAGTCTTGATCTTGTGTTCATTCGTCCATGATGAACAATCAGACTGTTGAACATGAGCAAACATTGCTTTGGTCAAACTATTTTCTGCTTAACAGAGTGAAATATTGATGATTTCTAGTTTATTTGTTTATTTGCTACTGTTTTCAATAGACACGGGGGGCATATTAATGGAAAATCCACGTCAACCGACAAAACAGGCGTCAAACAAGTGGCAAATTTCCTTTAAGCGTTTCACTTTGACAAAAAAAAAAGGATCTAAATAACGATGCTAATCTCTGTTTTGCCACCTTCACAAAGCAGAATTGAAAGTTGCATGTAAATAAAGCCATGTTTTAATTATTTTGGAACTGGGTTTCCTCTTCTTTCCCTTGGAATATTTCATTTTACATATTACCAATTCAATTTCAGTATGCAAGTTTCCACTGGTTTAAATTCAAGCCGTGTTTCATGCAAGCAGTTCATTGAGAGATACTCTCTCCTCCCTACAGCAAGACATTGTGTGCTTTTAAAAACATAATTATAAAGCGGAGGATGATCGCCACCGTTTTGATGCCGCATCCCAGCAGTCTGTGCTGCGTTCAGTTGCTAATTTACTCCATAAAGTACACAGAGGATCTGGAATAAACAGCATTTCTCCTTATAGTTCACAGACCACCTGTGGTCCTTTGCCCATCAGGGAAACAGAAGCATCCCAAGATTTCTGCTCCTCGGAATATAAAGCTGATAAACTTCATTAAATATTCATACGTTTGACAAAGATGTCAACTAATCTTCAAGCTAAAATTAGCTGCACGGAAGCTATTTCAGGAGCAATACTTTTTAATGATCAGATTTATAAGGATAGCATTTTGTTTTCTCCTGCTGAACATAAAAGAATATACTTTGAGGAATATGGGTAACCAATTAAGTTCTGGTTTCCATTGCCTTTTATTTCATTTCATTTCAAATCAGTGGGGACAGAAACAGGTTGTAACATTGGGATGCTGGACAACGGAGTTGAGGATCCACGTGCAGTACTTTATTCAACAGAGAAAGGTCATGCAGGCAGTGGTCAACACTGGAGCAATTCGCACCTGTTGTATTTGCGTAAATCCACCAGAGGCTTCTGTCAACTGACTGACTGACCAACCGACCGATTCCTCTCCCCTCCCCCTTTCCTTAACCAAACCAATAGTGTTTTCAAAAGCACTGATTGACCTGCCCACCCACCCACTTCCCTAAACCCAACCAACAGTTTTAAAAAGCAATCCAGAAAAAGAAAAGCCCTCGCCTGATTTTTACCAAGTTTTCAGATTTTACCACATTCTCACCCTGTTATTTACTTGTTTATTTTATTATTTAGGTTTTGTTTTTGTCTTACCTGCTTTCTGGGTCCGTTCTTCATCGGACTCAAATCCCATTGTCGCGATACGAAGGTAAGGGGTCAGCTGGTAAGCAAGAAAAGGAACGGTGTCATACTGCCCCTTAGCTTTCGTTTTAAAGCTGAAATGCAGCCATATATGTACTTCTGGCTACATAATTTGCAATCTCTAGAAATGTATATAGGGCTATGTTTTTAGAATGAGCCAGTGTTGAGCAAAACACCATGGATAACCTGCAAAAGCCAGTTTCTTGCTCAAAATCTTTAGTTCATCTCTCAAAACTGCTTGTGACAATGAACATGTCAATGCCATCAGAATGACAAGTCCTGGTGTAATTGTGTAAGGATAAGACAGTCAAATTACTTAGGTATGTTGTCAATATAGCAGTGTACTCTGGAGAGGTGTTCTGATGTAAATTGTGGCTTTTTCTTTGCTGTTTGTATTTGTTGACTGATCATGTTATTGTGATATAGAAAGGAAAAGACAGCGCTGCATAGCACAAAGTAAAAACAAAATAAAAGTAAAAATGTGAACATATCTCATTTGAGATGCACCTTCATTAGACAAAGTCAAGATTCACCTACATTCCAATGTAATGGAAATGTATCCAAAAATACATTATGATTAAATATTATGACAACTTTTTCAGCCATTTTGAATGTAAAGACTTATGCCATGAACAAACGAGTAAATGCTGTGGGGGTGAGATTATTCAACAGAGACCAAAATAATACATTTTGATCAACATGACATAAGCAATTGATAATGTAGGAAACATCAGAGAATTGCACATAATCATTTGCATGGATGTATTAAAGCATTTGCAACTTGTTCAAAGGAATGAGAAACTGCTTTTTTGATGTGCACAAGTGACACAACCCTGCAGGCACCGGACATCACACAGAGATCAAATTGACGTTATACTCTAACGTCAGACTAACTTTGAATTTTGGTTGTACATGAAAATCAGGTTGACATAAAAACCTAACGTCAGTTTGAGGTCAGACTCCAACGTCAAGATGATTACACAACATGAAAACCAACCAAAGATAAATGTCTACTGATGTTAGACTGACGTTGTATGGATGACATATCATGACATTAATCTGATGTTGGATTTTGGTTAGTTAAGCTGCGGTCACACTAGATTTTGTGTGTGCGAAATTCATGATTATTAGACATTAAAAAAAGCGAGCGATTGGTCCATGTTTTAAATTTCGAAACCCGATGCATGACCTTGCGTTTCCGGTCTGACTCATTCACGTCCGTATGAATGGAAGTCTATAGGGAGAAAAGTCCAGTGGGACCGCAGCTTCAATGCCACAGCCTAAAATCGGATGTGGATGATATCAACTCCAGCTGATGTCGGTATTAGATGTCAGCTGACGTCAGCAAATTGACGTTAAATTTTGTTCACCTGACGTCACAACCAAAATGGAACTAAAAATCAATGTCATATGATGTTGTGTGCCTGCTGGGAATGATCTGAAGATTGAACAGGTATTTTGAGAATTTCATTTCTGATCTGAGAACTGTACCAAAGCCACTGAGAAAAACTGTAATAAACAATTTAGTCTAATTCATCTTGATCATTTTATTTAAACTATGAATTGATTCTTTAAATTGAATCAAAGCACAGTTCATAAGAGCATTTTAGATTCTTTTTCACAATATTTAGCACTAAATTAATCAATAAAAAATCGTAAAACAGAAAAGTATTATCAGGTTTTGTAGCACCGCCTCATAGAAAGTTGCTAGTCAGCGTCATCCTTCTAGAAGTGTACTCAAGTTAGTAGTTTTCTACTTTGGGCTTGTTTCCAGCAGTCCAGATCAGCAAGTGCTGCTCATCAAAGGTCACCCACTGCTCTTCTTATCTAATCAGAGCGGCAGATCTGCATCTCTCCATCTTCTGCTTGTGGATGATAAGTGTCCGCTGGAGGAACGAACAGCACGGCCAGTGAATGTCTGCATGAGTTCTGCTCCGCGCTCCATCTGCAGCTCAGAGGAGGATTTCTGAGCACTCGCAGGCCTGATAAAGGTAATGAGCTGAAATGCAGGAATCAGGAGAAATGCATACGAGCCACTGGCTGAAACTTATCTCTGTGCTTCACAAAGCAGAGAGTCTCCACGCTCACCCCACGGCCACAGCAGCAGACGTCTGTGAAGTTCAGGAGATGCGGAGCTCAACACAGCAGATGCAGAGACACACACACATACTCTGCTGCTCTTTACTGTGCTGAAGCTGCTGCTGCTCCTGCACATGCACACTCAGGTTAGTGACGCAAGGAGATTTTTAATGCAGAGTCGAACAATAAAATGCATTCACAAGCTGTCCTGGATTCAGTAGGTCTGGGCAATGTAGCTACACCTTCTGCAGATCATTTACTGACACATATTCTTTGTGCTTTAGGTCTTAAATTGGCCTTATTTGTCTGATTTTGTGATTGTTAACCTGTCTGCAAGATGCTAAGCTCATATAGTCAGAGGTTTTAAAGGTTTTCAGTTTTCCCAGCCACAAGCCAGTACTATGGAACACCCATACACTCTCGCACTCACACTTGCACTCATATACTATGGACAATTTAGTTCACCCGATTTACCTACCGCATCTTTGGACTGTGGGGGAAACTGAATCATCTGGAGGAAACCCACCCGAACACGGAGAGAACATGCAAACTGCACACAAAAATGCCAACTGACCTAGTCGAAGTTCGAACCAGCAACCTTCTTACTGTGTGGTGACAATGCTAACCACTGAGCCACCGTGGCACCCTTAACTTAATATTATATTAATATAATGAAATAATTAGATTATTTAGTAAGTTTTTCTTGATTGCTTTGATGCAGCCGTCAACTAAACTCTACATTTTCAAAACAGTTAACACACAGGACTAAACAGCGGCGCTCATACCGTGTCAAAACATTTAAAATATGCAATAAAAGCTACTTTTACCTTCAAACAACACAACTTGCAAACAAGTATATGAGCTCCTTCAACTAATCATTACACAATGGACAACAAAATACAGAACTCAGTGCACAATTGCTTGTCATTTTGGCCTATTGCCAATGCCATTTGTTGTCTTTCTATTTGGGCTGTCAAATGTGTCTTTTTGCAAAGAATTGGATCCAGAATAATAAATGCTTTGATTAAATTTATATTGAATTATGACATTTTTCAAATTGTGGCTGAAAACTGAAATACTGTTAAAAACATTAAGACAAAAGTATTAAAATACTGTAAATAATAGAGAAAACACATGTAAACCAAAATACAGTCAAATCTATTGGGAGTATAGGACATAGTCACTATTGACCTCCTCCATCCATGCTGGCACAGAACAAAACAAACCTTCCACCATTTTTATAAGGTTTGCAGACTGATTGCTAATTGAAGATTTGTGTGGAGTGTCAAAACAGTGCTTCAGTGAATTCATACTGATCTTGGTAGTTCCTAATGGTTAGGAATAGATGGTTTCTATTTGGTTACCATAGCTAAAACAATGGAGTTTGGACTGCTTGAATAACATCTGTCTTAACTGTTTTGAAAAATGTTGGGGAAAATGTGTCAATCCAATGAGAAAGAGTTAATACATTTGCAAGACATGTCTTCTGCTCTGCTGGGATAGTGGTGATAAAAATGAAGTGGAACCTAGTTTCTTTAACCAGGTCAAAGCAAACAAGAAAAACTGTATTTATTATTATTATTATTACTATTATTTATAAAGTAGTTACTATTTAGTTAACATTTAGTTATTTAGTTACTATTTAGTAAATTTTTAAGTAAGTATTGCTTTATATTTATCATCTCAACTGGCCTTTCTTGTTTGTAATAATATTACATTACTTATTACATTATAATTACAATATTAATGTATCACTTATTTTTGATGGTTGCGTTTGCCAGTTACTACACGTCAGTTCATTCTTATTAGAGTATTAGTACACTGTCTGTTTAATATCTGCTGACTCTGCTCCACCAACAGACATTCTCCTGACTATATATATATACAGTTGAAGTCAGAATTATTAGCCATCCTGAAATAATAGCTGCCCTGTATAGTTATCTCCCTAATTTCTGTTTAATGGAAAGATGACTTTTTTTCAACCCATTTCTATACTAATTTTATTGATTAATTTCTAATAACTGATTTATTTTATCTTTGCCAGGATGACAGTACATATTTGACTAAATACAGTATTTTTCAAGTGACATTTAAAAGCCTAGCTACATTAGGCAAGAAAAAAATTGCTTAAGGAGGCTAATAATGTTTTTTTTTTAAAGTTTAAATTCTAGCCGAAATAAAACAAATAAGACTTTCTCCAGAAGAAAACAATATTATCAGTTATACTGTGAAAATTTCCTTGCTCTGTTAAACATAATTTGGGAAATATTTCAAAAAGAAAAAAATTCTGACTTCAACTATATAACAAGCATGTTGAACTGTTGTATATCTATACAGTATATATAACAAGCATGTAAATACATCAATACACACTAAAAGTAAATAAACAATGAATAATAAAAAAATTATCCTTAATTTTATTAGTCATTGTTTATTTACTTTTATTGTGTATTGATGTATTTATATGCTTGTTAAATTATTATTATATGTGGATATAGTGAATCTCATTTTCTCAGGAGTTTTTTTTTTTTTTTGTCATCTTTTTTGAATAGTTTTATGCAATAAAGCTACATTAAACATCAAATCAAGTGAAAACCCTCATTTCTGGACTACATGACCTCAATGCACTCTATACAACACACCCACACACAAAAAAGTCATATTTCTCTTGAAACTTGCCATAATTAGGCTTTAAAATACCCTTCAGTATGGTAACCTCTCTGAAAAGGCCCTGCTCGGTCATGTAAACACACGCGTCCTTATAACAGCGTCATTAAGTAAATGGCATTTACAGTTGAAAAGCATTCAGCCGCATATGTGAAATCTAAAATACTCACACTTTGCTCTATTGTCACCTTTATCGGTCATATTGTCAAAATGTCAGCGTGCAGCTGCGTATAATTAGCGATCAAACAATATGCGGCAAAGAGATCTGTGAAGGAGCAGTCGACACACGCAAATACAGTTGTGCGTTTCTCTAATCTCCGAGGAACTGACTCATTCATTTAGCACAGATGTATTTGAGGGTTTGTTATGCGCTTGTCATTTTCTCCCTCCCGTCTGCATTACAGCCACTGAAAGAAAGCACACAAGAGTTGGAGCAGCTCCTAGTGGAGGCCTTGAATACAAACACATTACACCCTCCGTATCTGCAGTACTCGAATTACACACGCCGCCTTAATGCCTACGCTATCTTAATTAGCCATGCTGAATAAACTAAAGCTCGCTGAATGACTTGACACTAGGAAACTCCGAATGAGGCATTTGGGGCGGTGCTTTTATTCATGCTAAATGTTAGAGAGAGGGGTGAGAAGAGGCCATCCCAATGAAGAAAAGTCAATAAAAGTACATTTCTTGTTCCTTCTTTTCTGTCTCACTTTCCATCTCTCGCTCTCTCTTTTTCCGACTTCAAAAGACACAACACCTGGCTTTGATCCCGAGATGAAAGAGCATTCATTTTAGTAAAAGACTGGACCAGATATGGCATTGCATGATGTTGCAGTTTTTTTTCCCATATGCATTACTGTAAATTGATGTTGCATCTATAACTAAGATACTGGATCATTAGTTTTCAGACAGACGACGACTTCTTGGACTGCGGTAAACATGATGATATTACTTTAACTCTGTTGACAGTCGGTCTGACTTAGACCTACATAACGGCTTGATAGATCCCGCAATTAAGCACGTCCTCAAGAACGAAATGAATGTGAGTTGACTGGCTGCTCTCTTTTGCATCAGCCCACATGAGGCTGCTGACATTCTTTTTGTGCTTTGATTAATGTCGAGCTCGGCATCCGGCACAACAACAGCGGACTGAGAAAAATAGTCCCATAGATAAAGAAGGGCATGATCCATCCATCCCAATTTAGCCGCTTTTCTTTAAAGCCCTACAAACAGGCGCTGGAGCAATTAGCATGTGGTATTTCTCATTTCTTTATTGAATATGCCGTCCGTGTCTCTTCACAAAGCAGACGAGGATGATGGGATTTACAAGCCTTTTTCTGACCTTTCATTGATCTGGTTGGGAGACCGAAAAGTACTTGTGGGGTTTGAAGGGTTCATTTACCCCAAAATGAAAAGTTCTGTCGTCATTTATTCACCCTCCAAACCTAAATCCGTTCATCTACAGGAAACAAATGAAGATGTATTTTTTAATTAAATCTGGGAGATTTTTGTTTCTCTTCTGAAACTCTGACGCCTTAGAACATTTGTAAAGAGATCAAGAATAAATCAAGCAGTTTAACCAGACTCTTCTGAAGGGACACAATCACTTTATTTGAGGAACAGATTTGATTTTAGCTTTTGTTTTGATAGAAACATTGAGTAGCGAACATAAACAGGAGCACAAATTCTGAACACACAAAAACAAATCTCATTTGTTTCTTTAAGCTCAATTGTGCTGGCATGACACAGAATGAAACTCACTGGTTCTTGTGGAAGCCCGAAATGTGCAATGTGCCGCACAAGAAAGAACAACATTAGCCTCTAGTCAGGCCAGTGCGAGCAAGTCTTTCAATGGGTGGTGTCGTGGTTTCTGGCCATTCCATTAATTAATCAAACTCAGTCTGGAGGTTATTAATATCAGAAGAATTGACTTTATTCGTTAAACAATATAGCTGATGTAACAGGTATACAAATTATAGTTCACTTTATTTCTAGAATTACACAAATTGTGTGTTTTACCAGACGTGTTTATTAAGCATACCTGAGGTGTTTGTCATTGTGTGCGTCTTCCCCTTTAATTTCCTGTTTTGCACCCGCCTCTTCCCTTTCTGCACTAACTGCACATGGGAGAGGTGGGTGTCTGCTAAGCTCTAATTAATCTTAAATCATCTTTATCTTAAAAATCACTTTTGAAGCTAGTTTTCATCTTTAAATAATATATATACCTTTACTTTTCACATATATTACATTATTATTGTGTTTTCACTTAAATTGAGGTTTTGATTTATTTACGTCTAACTGAAGCATGTGAATGCTAAATGCATTGCACTTTCCCTTTAACAGAAAAGCTATAAGGGCGAAGACACACTGTAAAACCTGTGCTTTGTTTACATCAGGTATGTTTTGTCACTTACTGTGATGTTAATATTATTTTGAGTTTTATTCTTTCTCTCTCCATCTTCCCCTTTCTGCACTAACTGCACATGGGAGAGAAAAGCTATAAGGGCGAAGACACACTGTAAAACCTGTGCTTTGTTTACATCAGGAGTGAATAAAGAGCCGTCACAACTGCTGATATCCGTCTGGTTATTCCCACAATTACAAAAGAAAACACAACGCAGAACCGGTTACACTAACACAGTCCAGAGCAATTATAGTTTCATATATGTGTTTTACATATAGTGCATCCCGAAAGTATTCATAGCGCTTCACATTTTTTTATGTTACAGCCTTATTCCAAAATGGATTCAATTAATTTATTTCCTCAGAATTCTACACACAATACCCCATAATGACAATATGAAAAAAGTTTTTTTTTTATTATTATTAAATTATTTAAAAAACAAACAAACAAAAAAAAAAAAACGGAAAAATCACATGTACATAAGTATTCACAGCCTTTGCTCAATACTTTGTTGATGCATCTTTGACAGCAATTACAGCCTCAAGTCTTTTAGAATATGATGCCACAAGCTTGGCACACCTGCCTTTGGAAATTTTTGCCCATTCCTCTTTGCAGTACCTCCAAAGCTCTATCAGGTTGGATGGGAAGTAACAGTGTAAAGCCATTTTCAAATTTCTCCAGAGATGTTCAATAGGATTTAGATCTGGACTGTGGCTGGGCCACTCAAGGATATTCACAGAGTTGTTGTTAAGCCACTCCATTTATATTTTGGCGGTGTGCTTTGGGTCATTGTCCTACTGGAAGATGAACTGTCGCTCCAGTCTAAGGTCAAAAGCACTCTGAAGCAGGTTTTCTTTCAGGATGTCTCTGTACATTGCTGCATTCATCTTTATCTCTATCCTGACTAGTCTTCCAGTTCCTGCTGCTGAAAAACATCCCCACAGCATGATGCTGCCACCACCATGCCTCACTGTAGGGATGGTTTTAGCCTGGTGATGCCTGGTTTTCTCCAAACGTAATGCCTGGCATTCACTCAAAAGTGTTTAATTTTAGACTCATCAGAACAGAGAATTTTGTTTCTTATGGTCTGAGAGTCCTTCAGATGCCTTTTGGCAAATTCCAGGTAGGAAGTGGCTTCCATCTGGCCACTTTACAATACAGGCCTGATTGGTGGATTGCTGTACAGATGGCTGTCCTTCTGTAAGGTTTTCCTCTCTCCACAGAAGAACGCTGGAGCTCAGACAGAGTGACCATCGGTTTATTGATCACCTCCATGACTAAGGCCCTTCTCCCCCGATCACTCAGCTTAGATGGCCGGCCAGCTCTTGGAAGAGTCATGGTGGTTCCAAACATCTTCCATGGAGGCCACCTGTGCTCATTGAAACTTTCAGAGCAGCAGAAATTTTTCTATAACCTTCCCCAGCCTTGTGCCTCGAGACTATCCTGTGTCGGAGGTCTACACACAATTACTTTGTCTTCATGCTTTATTTGTGCTTTGACATGTACTGTCAACCCTGGGACCTTGTGTAGACAATTGTATGCCTTTTCCAACACCACAGGTGAACTCCAATTAGGCAGCTGAAACTGTTATTGTAAACTGCTGGAAGAATGATTAGAGGAAACAGAATGTACCTGAGCTCAATTTAGAGCTTCACGACAAAGGCTGTGAATACATATATACATGTGATTTTTCAGGTTTTTTATTTTTAATAAATTTACAACAGGGCTGTACGGTGGCACAGTGGGTAGCACAATCGCCTCACAGCAAGAAGGTCACTGGTTCGAGCCTCAGCTGCGTCAGTTGGCATTTCTGTGTGGAGTTTGCATGTTCTCCCCATGTTGGCGTGGGTTTCCTCCGGGTGCTCCGGTTTCCCCCACAAGTCCAAAGACATGCGCTTTTTTTATCTTAATACGTCTAACTATCTCTATTTGGTTGTCCAGGTTGACATATTCCCTGCACACTTTTAGAATAAAAAAACTTCTTCACCAGGCAGGGCCAATAGTCCCAGAGCTCAAGCAGCGAGGGCGGAATCATGTTGCGATTACACTGTAGGGTCAATAACTCACAACGCAGCATGAAAACTCTACCCAGTTCAGCCAATAGTATCTGAATGCAGACTTGGATTTGCAAGCTGAGACTGCATATCTCAGAGATGCAATATTAGACACAATGCACTCAGTGGAGCTAGTGACATCACTGTGGGGGTTAGGATTGGGGTTAGGTGTGGGCATTAAAAAGCATTGTGTGCTCTGATTGCAACTGCACTGAGTCTGCATCCAGACCCCTCTCAGTTCAGCTGGAAGAAGAAAGTCAAATCAAAATTTCAGGTATCAAAATTCAGACAACTGAAGCGTGTTACTATAAAGCATTAAATTATATATCGATATGTATACATAAATGTATTTTTCATTCATTATTTTCAATTAATCACTGACTGTAATGTTAGTTTGCATCATGTCCCAAGTAGGCATAGGATGATATCCGGTTTCAAGGTTTACCACAATTTGGAAAAGTCAAAACTTTAACATTTTCTGTGAAACCGTTCCTTTTTTTGTAAAGAAATCTGTTTTTGAAGGTAATGAAGAAAGCAGAAGTCACTGATTTATTTTAATTATTTAGCCTGACATTTTTATTGGTCCAAAATGTTATAAATGTTTCCTAAAATAAAATGTATTTTGTTAATTGGGGGATATTTATTTTTTTATTTTTATTTTTTAGCCAGACAATTTAAAAAGAACCTATTTTACAGCAGTAATTACAGTATTGTGAAACAGGGATATTTTTATCTAAGGTTATCATACCATTAGAAACTTATACTGGCCCATGCCTAGTCCCAGTAGACTCCACTAATGGACACCATCCATAATATCTGTGATAACCGCACTGATCATGAAGTTCTGAAGATTTTCACTGCAGAAAAAGCACAGTAAGAGCTAAGTGATTATAGCATGATACATAAACGTGCATTTAACAAAAATGTTGCCTCAGTAAAAACACACACATTTGTCTGATGTCTCATTATATATATGCATCAAATTTCACAACATACACGTTAAACTATTAAATCAGACCTCTTTGGGGTTGCAATGAATACATTCTTAATCAATATATCCCACATCTTGTGTTCTAAGAAGGCTATAAACACATAATAATAATAATAATAATAATAATACATTTTATTTATAATGCACTTTTCTAAGGCCCAAAGCGCTACAACAACAGAGAAATCAAACATGCAATAAAATACAAGTATACATTTAAAAATTTATAGAATATAAACAGAATAATCAAGAATATAAAAATGCAACCTCACAAAGATGAGTTTTTAGCATATGAGACTGTTCCCTTTTTTAAATAAGAGTCCCACATACATAGTAAGTATAATACAAGCTTGGATAAACAAACATACAAGAGAAAATTGTATCATTGCTGTAATCACATTAGGAAACATTGTGGCCAATGAAACAGTGCCTGAGTTTTGCATATATTAACAAACCCCTGTGGAGTCTTTGTTTTGTTAGGAACAGCCTGTTTTTTTACCAGGATTTTACCCTGTAAATAAGAATGAGGAAACGATGGTATTTGAGGCTTACAGTATGCTATTTTCATTAACTAAATTCTTATTGGGTGGCATGGTGGCTCAGTGGTTAGCACAGTTGCCCACAGCAAGAAGGTTGCTGGTTTAAGTCCCAGCTGGACCAGTTGGCATTTCTGTGTAGAGTTTGCATGTTGTCCCCGTGTTGGCGTGTGTTTCCTCTGGGTGCTCCGGTTTCCCCCACAGTCCAAAGACATGCGCTACTATATAGGCAAATTGACTAAACTAATATAGTCGTAGTTTATGAGTGTGTATGAATGTTTCCCAGTACTGGGTTGCATCTGGAAGGGCATACGCTGTGTAAGACATATACTGGGCATATACTGGACAACACTGGATAAGTTGGCGGTTCATTCCACTGTGGCGACCCCTGATGAATAAAGAGACTAAGCCGAGGTAAAATTAATGAAAGAATTCTTGTTATTCAGCTATGCCTAGGTGTGGCCAGATTTTCATTCTATGACACTTTTAAAGCAGGCTCAAGCTGTTCAATGTTTATTTGTGAATAAAAAAAGCCTAAAATAAATGTGTAAAATGACAATGCCTTTCCAACAGGCTTGGACTAAACCACTCAATTCATGTTTTATATATATATATATATATATATATATATATATATATATATATATATATATATATATATATATATATATATATATATATATATATATATATATTGATGCATCAGAGTTTTGGGTTCCTATACTTTAGAACAAAATGAAATGTATATCTTGAATTGTCTTCTGAATGAGTAATTGGGTGATTAAGTGACAGAATTTTCCTTTCAAAGTGAACAAACCCTCTAACGGGCTCCAAGAGGCTCCAAGCTCTGTTCAGGGTTGTGTCTCATTGCAGAGGAAGGTGTTGGATGTGGATGTGACCTCTGCACTTCATCTGTCACCTCTCGGTTCCTCTGGCTCCTGCAGCGTTCACATGCTCACTGGAGAGCAGATCGTCCCTGCTAAGCGAGATGAGCTCTATTTTTCAATTATTCCAGCAGCCGTTGGCAAGCTCCACAAAGGCATCAGGCAAAAGGCGGCATGTTGTTGGACATCTGGTTAAGTGGCTGGCACCGAGATGAAAAAGAGGAAATGTTGAATCGCGTCCAGGTTCTGACTCAACTCTCCAAATTCTCTGCATCTTTTGCATTTAAAATGACCCGGATGGCTAATTTGCGCCCTCCTTTGTTTTGACAGTGACCCCCACCATCTAGGCTGTGTGGAGTCCAATAAACTCCAAACCCCTTGATCCAGACAGTATTGGCATCTAAAGAGGATTCTTTCAACGTGGTGGTGATATGATGTCATAACCTGGAACTCTATAAAACACGTCTTGACATTTGCTGGGATGTAAAGAGAAGATGTCGAATTCTGATGGTCAGTGCACTGAAACGCTAAATCTGCACTTAACATTTCCAGCTAAAATTAATAGAGTTATTGTCTGAGCTCCTGTAGACTGCTGAAATCTGAATGATCTTTCCTGCAGCTTATTGCACTGTTCCTTAGTGCTGCCTCACAAATCAAGTATTCATCTCTTTCGTGTAAGGAGTCCATCATGTTTCATTTGCTCAGAAGTATTCCACAGGAGACACAGAGTTTTGAAAAAGTTTTAAATGTGTACATTGATTTTTTTTCTTTATATCTTTTATGTCTCTAAACAATTACCATTATTTTTCTAACAAAATTGTTTCTACCTTGTCTGCTTTTACACTTCATATAACTTGGATCCTGCGTTTTGTATGATGCGTATATTTGATTTAATTACAGCTTTTATTTTAGTTAATTAAAAATATATATTGTGAATAGATTACTGTACTAAAAAACAACAACAACCCATATTTCTGTGCACCTACGAAACAACTTAAAATGCTGTAGTACGCATGCCAGGCCAGTAGTTGGCGGTAATATTTTATGAAGCACTATGCACATATACAGTCCTATAGGCCACAATTGTTGTTTTGGTTGTCAAGCTGTTGTGCATACCTATAGACTGAACACATAATACACACTTTAAAAAGTGTTCTGTTTTTATTTACAAATGAAGTTGTGTAAACGCTCATTAGTTTTTGTTCCAGCCTGATTGGAAATTAAGATTCAAGGTAAGGTAAAACACTGCAATGCTTTTCAGTTTCGGAACAAATTCATGCTTTGAACAAACTGGTTGAGAGATTGAATGAGATTGAATGAGTAATGGTTGTCTGGTTCTTGAGGTTGCACTGAAGGCAAACTTGCCTATTGTCTTATTGTGTCAAAACATTGATTGAGGAGACGCTACAAATAAAATACGCTTTAAAATAATAAGCTTTGTATATTTAAAATAATTTAAATATGCATTATTGCTAAATTTTAAAGTCAAATGTTACTTTACTGGCATAATGCAAAAGATCTTTAATGACAGGGCTTTTTCAACATATTATATATTCACATTTTTACATATTAAAAAGTTACAGATTTTTTTATTTTTACATTTTTAAAAGTGAAAAAAAAAATTGCATTCCTATAAAAAGTAGAAACTAAATCAATAGAATAAAGTTAAATAATTGCACACTTTAGTAATGTTGAATTTGTTGTTTGTGAAAATATGCTGGGGAGATCAGGAGACCAACTTGAAGATTGTAATACATTTCAGTTCTCATAAAGATACTTTTTGTGTCCTTGCGTTCGCTCAAGTTCATTTTTTTAAGACCACTCCCATGTCCGTCCTCTGCATTCCTAAAGTTGAGATACTTCTATTGAATCATGTACTGAACTCAACCAATTAATCTTTAGCATTTTTTAACAAAATAGTCAAATGATGAATAAAATGTAGATTGAATGATGTAGTAAATCGAAGGGAATTGCCAACAAACTGTGCGTTTACAAAAACGATGCTTTTTGGCTGCCTGCATGGCCATTTTTACTGATCTTGCCTTATATTCCCCCAAATGTATCATAAATTTTTTCTTTCCAGCTATTGGTCTTTAACCTCATCCACTGCACAATATATTACAGTAAATAAAGATACACTAAAGTTTGGCACTACAACTGAAACAAAAGCATGTATCAGGATTACAACTTTAAAAATAAATATATATATGTGTGTGTGTTTTGTGGTTAGCGCTGTCGCCTTACACCATGAAGGTCGCTGGTTTGAGTCCCAGTTGGACCAGTTGGCGTTTTTGTGTGGGGTTTGCATGTTCTCCCTGTGTTGATGTGGGTTTCCTCCGGGTGTTCCGGTTTCCTCCACAGTCCAAAGACTTACAGTACAGGTGAATTGAATAAATAAAATTGGCCAAAGTGTATATGTGTGTGTGAAAGAGAGTGTGTATGAGTGTTTCTCAGTATTCGGTTGTGGCTGGAAGGGCATCTACTGCGTAAAACATATCCTGAAAGAGTTGGCGGTTCATTCTGCTGTGGCGACCTCTGATAAATTAAAGACTAAGTCAAAAATTGAATGAACATTAACATTGATTAATAAACTTGCCATCTAATCAATGCAATTTCTCCAAAGATAACAAACACTTGAAATCCATTCTTTCCAGAACATTGTTTTTCTGTGGATTCTACACTGGTTTTCAAGGCAGCTGTTGGCATCGTGCCACCAATTGTGCCGTTTTGTGCAACTGCAGCAG
Source organism: Danio kyathit (assembly GCA_903798195.1). Lineage (NCBI taxonomy): Eukaryota > Metazoa > Chordata > Actinopteri > Cypriniformes > Danionidae > Danio > Danio kyathit. The sequence continues at coordinate 32,313,594 of LR812539.1, forward strand.
TTCTGGGCACGTAACCTAATCTAAAGCTCATATATAACTGGATGGCCCATTTCATCACAGGTTGATGGGGGAAAATGAACATCCCGGCTAAAACAAAATCCTCCCATCATTGTGCCACAATTGATTGGACCTGCTGTCAATAATTCCATATATCTCTTATTTTGATTCAAGAGCACTGTAAAATCCAATATTCACATTATTTAATTGTGATCAGTGAGAAAGGGCCGCATGAGGTGGAAACCTAATTAATAAACTGACAATCTGTCTGGAAAGAAAGATTGATAAGTGTAGTAACCCTGATAAAATAAAACATAACCAACAGAAAACATTACAAAATTTCTATTATAAATACCATTGAAGGTGGCACGGTGGTGCAATGGGTAGAGCTGTCGCCTTAATGGTCGCTGGTTTGAGCCACAGCCGGTTCTCCCCGTGTTGGCGTGGGTTTCCTCCAGGTGCTCTGGTGTCTCCCACAAGTTTCCATTCAAATCTACACAATTTCCATTATAACCAATAAAGCCATTGCAAATGGTTTCAATGATTGTTTCCTTTCGGCAGGGAATACACACAGCAAACAGTTCCTGTGCTACTTTACTGTTATATCAGTGCTCTTGAAAATCCAATGACAATCAAATTTGAGAACTGGAGCAGTTGATGATGCTTTTGCAAAGTGTAATTATGAAGTGGCTGTGTTCAAATGGTCAAGAGATATTTCAGTGTATGTATAATTAAACCCGAGCGCTTCAGATGTGCGTGTGTATCAGCATTTACTTGCTTCCCAGTGCATTTAATGCTCCGAAATGACCAAACAGGGGATGTTTTTTAATTCACTACAAGAGAGATTTACTCTTTAAGTGTACTTAGGGTAATTAGAAGACCCATTTTGTAAAACTGTCTAGTGAGAGTTGACAGTTTTCCGGGAAAGATTCCAAAAATTAACTTTTTTTTCTTCTTTTTTTGCTAGAAGAGAGAGACATATTGTTACGTTCCTTTCAATTTAAGCTTCTCGGAGGTTCAGTCCAAGACCTTGTCAGATGAAAGCCACAGGCCTGCCAGCCGACACGGTGGATACTGAGAAAGAGAGAGAAGGTGGGGTTTCAGCAGAAAAGATGCACTAAACACATCTGTTGTTTGAAACCACTTCCCACTGGTACCCTTAATGTCTGTATCATCAAGAAAATAGCTTTCTTAATTGCCTTCATTAGTCAAGCTGGTGCGACAGTAAAAAATCAATAATGGTAAAGAATTGCTCCAATTCCACCTGTTAAAGAGACCTGGGTATTCATATGGCAGATAAGCGAAAGCATCAATTGTGTGTGTACACACAGGGTGTCATAGTAATTGTTGGTTAGCGTGGAGCATTTTTACACACCCGCATGCACGGCTGCAATTTTTGAATTGAGTTTTGGTCAACGGTGACTCACTCCAACCACAAGGTTACTTTATCTAAGGATTTAACTGGCCTGCCTCCTGCCCCCACAGATAAGCTTTGTCACTATCTGTGCTCCCTTCTCCTCCTTAAATGCCAACATTCACCAACTGCTATTTATGTGTCACTGCTTCCCCACAAACCCCTCAATGCCCAAGGAGCGGAGAGCAATTGCATGCACCAAAAAAGCTGTATTTATTGGAAACCTTCAGAAGTGGCACAAGGGGAATTATTTTTACCAGGCATTAACACGGGCTGTGACAAGAGCACTTTGACAAAATGGGGAGCTGTCAGTAGCCGCGTCACCAATCACCCCAAACAGCAAGGTCCTCCAGACGTGCGGGACAGCCAGACAGTCACTGGACCTCAGCTGGGAAAAGGACAGGAAGGCAGCGGCGGTAATTTGTAATCTTCCTCTGAGAATACTACCTCTGTCGCTTTGTCTGAAGACCTTTTTAGTCTGCCTTCAATTCCAATTTTATGATCCCAATGTCCTTGATAGAAATTAATGTTAGACTATTTCCTTTTTGTGGTGTTGCTTTTTGTGGGGGAAATCATATGCAAATATGATCATGTAAAGGTGTGCTGTGATGTATTATTGTGGAAATGCCATTTTAAGGCTTTAATGTGAATTGCGTTGTAAAAGGCAGGCTTACACTTACGTCTCCTGAAAAAAAAAATACATGTATTTTCAAAAATCAGTGTACAAAACAATTTAAATTTGTATTATTATGTACTTTTTTTAAAAATAAATTGACAATTTTTATCTTGTTAGCTCACATTGCTGGTCTTCGGGTGAAGAATAAATCTGTGCAAGTTAATCCACTGAAATTTTTTTTTTATTTGTACTCTTCAATCAAAGACTGAGCTTTTGCTTCCTTGTTTGGTGGTCTTTCTCTACTGACGTCAGTTTGATTGCTTCAGCAACAATATTTTTAATCACACCCCTTTTAATGTTTTTATGAGGGAATAATGAGCAAAATAAAGCCACGCCCCCTACTCAATATTCCATTTCAATTGGAAGTACATCAACATACTGAAATAGTCTCAGCAACTTCCAGTTCACATGGACTTTAGTTCTAATTCCGTTAAATACAAACCATTTCCCCCAGTCTGTGTACCTTTTAGTATATTACTTATGCTGTTAGTGTTGTGAAATGCTACAGTAAACGCCATCTAAATCCAAAGGTAGTTATATTAACAAATTCTAAAAAATTGTTAATTTATCAGGCTGCTAGTTTGACAAAATAATATACAAAATGATTACTAAATTATGTAAAAGATATGCTATTTTAATTAACTGTTTATAAAAACTTGCTAGGGTGGCACAGTAGCTCAGTGGTTACCACTGTTGCCTCACAGCAAGAAAGTTGATGGTTTGAGTCCCAGCTGGGTCAGTTGGCGTTTCTGTGTGGAATTTGCATGTTCTCCTTGTGTTCATGTTCCTCGTGTTCCAAAATTTTCTTCTTAAAGGTGCACTTTTCCTCAGCCTCTTACATGTATGTTCAGTTATTTCACTTTAACCTCGTAGGGCTTGAGTGTCCACATATGTGGACAGCACATTTTAGCTCTTAAGTGGCTATTTAAAATACTTTGAATGTTTTATATTTTGTTACAGACATGCAGTGTCATCCTGCAACTGTTTTGCAGCATATGAAATGTCCCAAGCCCTATTTTTAACTGTCCAAAATGATGACTCTCTGATAGTCAAAGCAAGTTAAAAAAAAAAAATTCTATGTTATATATGTATTAAAAAGCATTCAGGAAAAAGTGTTTTATGTAAATTCGGATCACCAGTCCACATATATGGACATAATTTTTCTCTAAAAGTCATGAAAATCATATCAAAAGATGATACTGATTAGGTTCCAATAAGCCCAAATAGCAAAGAGAAATAAAAAAATGAGGTTAAAGACAATATAATGAACATAATTTATCATTTAACAAAATGTAAACACAAATGATCATGTATTTCATAAAGATTTCACTTTTTTAATAATTCTTGACATCATAGGAAATCTGTCCACCCGTTAATTTAATCTGTTAATTTCTGCAGTATTTACTCATCGGTAAAACCCATCGTTTTGTCACAGGTGTATTAGACAGAGGCCCAGCCATGGAAAACTGCTAAAGGCTTGCCACTCAAAAAACACTGGAAGATCATTTTTAGAACAGCCAGTTGCTGATGGTGAGCCAACGGTGGTCCGATCCAATCAAGCCACTGAATTTCTGTTGCCCAAAAAATGCTGGCGGTCCGCCAAGTCATTGTTTGCTGGATATACATCACAATAAAAGTGAAATGCAGAAAGTGCTGATTTGCAAATAACACCAAGAGGCTTTTATATATGAACTCTTCAAATGATCATGTTTTAAGTCAGATTTTCATATTATCATCTAATTAGCATCTAAACCAGGGGTGGGCAATACATTTTTCCAAGGGGCCACATTAGACTCTAGGGCGGTTTTAGAGAGCCAGACCAATACAGTTAATTTGTTTTGTTTTTTTTAAACATTCAGTGAAACTATTCGATAAACATTCATCAATTTTACACAAAAAGTTTTTTAAGGTATTTTAAAGAGCAGCATCCCAATATCAACTTCATATAAATGCCACAGGGTTGTTTGTTTGATTGCTTCACCTAGTTAATTTTCATTCATTCATTCATTATTATTTGTATGTTCAGTAAGAGAATTCCAGCCGGTGTTGGGCTGAACAAGTGCACTGAAGTCAGGTGTAATATGAGGTGGATGTGATGTAATGATCATCACCGAGAAAGGATCTGTATCTGCATTTGTTAAATCATTATTCTGAGGTAATTAGTCTACCTTTAGTACTATGTAATTTCAAAGTGTAAAGCTGCCTGGTTGGTTCCTGTCACATGACTCATGGTTTGCTTGTGGCACTCTGAAATGTTTTGATTTTTCAACTCGCAGTGCCAGGAAAATGTGAGCGTGACATATCACATTTGTATTCCTTCTTATTTGTGGGTCTCCATTTGAAATAACGAAACTACGCACGCAAAAGACGCTATATATGTGAAAGTCCTCTTTTGTTGACTAGCAATAACAGACCCGTGCATTGCAAGGCCCTGGTTGCGGTTGAATTTAAATGAAATAAATATTTTATGTGGGCTGATCAAAGAATTTCAGCAGGCCGCATTGTGGCCCGGAGGCCGTAAAATGCCCCGGTCTGATCTAAACAAACAAAGATCACTGGTTTTATCCATTGATGTACTAATCTAGAGCTAGAATATAAGATAACAATTTATTTAACAAAAACAATGTGTCTTATATTCAGGGGTGCGTTTCCCAAAACTATTGTTAGCCTACTAAAGTTGCAAGTTCCATCGTTACAAACATAGTTTGTTGATTTGGTGTTTTCTAAATCTATCGCTCCAAAGAACATTCGCAAAAATAACAAATAAACTCTTGAATGCAAATAAGGGCAATGATTGAAAGCAGATTTATTAGTATGGCAATGATTTGTTTGTGCTCACGAATCCCAAGTTGATTGGGGTATTGTTTAACTGGTTATGAATCCAAAAAGAGATCTCATGTGTCTTCTGGAAAATTACACATGTTATCTTCTGAGAACTTTTACGCTTGCAACAACAACTCTAGAGCTGTAGTTAGAAGCATAGTTTCTGGCTGTGTTCTATCCCCCGATGCCCTATTCCTTTTGAACGTTCCAACATTTAAACTTGGAATGATTTTAAAAAAAAAATCTCTCTTCTGTGTAATTTGTTTTCAAAGTTTTTTTTACAGTTCAGTTTTAGCGATCTTCACACTGACAATTGCATCCCTTTACAGTGCACTTTGAAAACATTTACGCCATTTTGACCGCAGCAGTGGCTCATGACGGAAGCTATAGGTGACCTCCTATTTAAAAGCGGAATTTACATTACGTCTCCAAAGCTTGTGAAAACAAAATACTGTATAATGAATTAAAAGTAAAAGCACTCAAAGAACATATTCTTTAAAAAAATCTGAAGCACAGAAGTGAAATATTTATTGTCTCCTACAGCAAATAAGTGTATATGAATTAAAAACAGTTTATTTAACAGACAGGCCTAGTCATTCACTGAAACTCTGAAATCATAAGCAGCACAAATGTTCCAACTCGGGGCTATATATATGATAAAACACAATTAAAACACACGTCATTATGGGGTATTGTGTGTAGAATTTTGAGGAAATAAATGAATTTAATCAATTTTGGAATAAGGCTGTAACAAAAAATGTGGAAAAAGTGAAGAGCTATGAACTGTTTATAGCATACGATGATGCTTTTAATTTATAGTAGGTTATTTTTTAAGAAATGTGTCTGTAGCCTACTGTATATGACATGGGCCTGTTGGTTAGAACATTTCTGCAGTGGTTTGAATGTGTCAAAGTTGTTAAAAAGTAGACTTTTCAAAAAATAAAAACAAATATACAATATCCTACATAATAATGATAAAATAATAATAATCATAATAATTATTATTATTACTTTTCTTAATAAATAGCCTACTGTAAATTACAACCATTACCGATTTATATGGTTTATATATGAGATTAAAATAGGTGTGAATATTCTCAATAATATTTATAAAGGAAACCCTATATGTGGCGTTTACATATATTTCAGTTAATATAGAAAACGAGTGCATGTTTTTACCAAAACTAATATTTAAAAAATATATAATTATAATAATTAAGTGAGTGTGTGAAAAACAATATAATTTTATACAAAAAAATATGGGGTTTTCTTTAAAGAATTAGTTACTCTGCCCCATTTAGAGCGTCATTATGGAGGTTTTTACGTTATAACTAACGTGGTTCAAACAATGGATCTGCGACAGAGCAACTATGGTTTTAGTGAAGCACTCGTCACTACATCGTTCATTTCCCAATTGATGCAGTGTACTATGATAGTTCAGCCATGAGATATGTCATTGTTAGCGAAACGCACCCCAGGACAGTATATTGCTATAGTGACAAATCATCTTGTTGCTTCATTGACATTACCATACGTATTTAACAATAAGGACTTTGACTTCCTGTGGCATGATGTTACAGCATGTCACAACGGCGTCAGCTGGGAAAACAGGCGTTGTTTAGGGCAGAACAGCGCAATGGTTACTTGTGCAAAGCAAAGTATTTTTCTCTTATTAATTCTCCTTTATAATATGTCTTGACAGAGCCTCCCAAAGCTGATCCATAATGCAGTCCTGCAGAGAGCTTTGCCCAGGCTTGCCTTTTGAAGAAGTTATTGCTTTGATGTATGAGGGAACACATGAAACAGTGAGGGGAGCGAAGAGTAATTGCGTTGTGTCTACGGGGGGACAGTATTTAGCCCACACAATGACTTCAATCTCAGAGCTTCTCAGCCAAATGGACACTGCATCAAACTCAGGCCGAGTCTGAGCTATTCCCTTTCATAGGCCAAAGTTTAATCTCTAGATTGAGACGCGTAATAAAACTGTCGATTGTTTTGTTTCCCCTGCAAATGACGGCAGTAGGATGGCGAGCGTTTCTGATGAGACGGGTGAAAAGGGGGCTTTTCTTCTGATGGGGCAGTTCAGCACAAGGTCAAGATGCTTTGTGGTCCTCATTTTTGGGTCAAAGCCTTTTCGTTTGATGGCCTGTCCACCACGGAAGTGTTGAATGCGACTTGAATGTCAATATCTGCCAGAGAAGACTGAAAAAGAAGCACTCTGGTAAACTGCGTTTGACTTTTCCATGAGAGCATGAATGGAATATTGAATTTTTTTTAACAACAGCTCTGGAAAAATCCAACTGTAAAGACTCTACAATAAAGACAATGTTGTATATGCATTTAAAATACGGCATTTTTTAAAGGGATAGATCATCCAAAATTTAAATTTTGTCATCATTGACACTAAACTTGTCACAAACTTGTTTGCTTTCTAATTAAAAAAGAAGATATAATACACACAGGTTATTGGTCACCACTTTTCAAATAAGTCCTACTGCCCCACTGATTAATAGGAACTATCAACATTTTGGTTATGGTAACCAACATTATTCAAAACTATTCCAAAAAAAATATTCAATTTATTTTGCAAATAAATTATCTATATGATCATTTCCCATTTGAAATTTTGAAAACATTACAGTTACATACAATGTTTATAATATATTTTACAGTCTATAAAAAAAAAAAAAAAAAAGTTAACACTTTACTGAAATAAATACCCATACTTAACTTAACTTTGAAATGGTAAATTTTTGGATGTTTGTTTTTGTTTTGCTGCATTTGCAATTATATATATATATATATATATATATACTGTATATATACACACACAGTTGAAGTCAGAATTATTAGCCCCTCTTTAATTTTTTTTTCTTGCTTAACAGAGCAAGGAAATTTTCACAGTATGTCTGATAATATTTTTTTCTTCTGGAGAAAGTCTTATTTGTTTCATTTCGGCTAGAATAAAAGCAGTTTTTAATTTTTTAAAAGCCATTTTAAGGACAAAATTATTAGCCCCTTTAAGCTATTTTTTTTTTTTTTTTTTGATAGTCTACAGAACAAACCATTGTTATACAATAACTTGCCTAATTACCCTAACCTGCCTAGTTAACCTAATTAACCTAGTTAAGCCTTTAAATGTCACTAAGCTGTATAGAAGTGTCTTGAAAAATATCTAGTAAAATATTATTTACTGTTGTCATGGCAAAGATAAAATAAATCAGTTATTAGAAATGAGTTATTAAAACTATTATGTTTAGAAATGTGTTGAAAAACAATTCTCTCAGTTAAACAGAAATTGGGGAAAAAAATAAACATGGGGTCTAATAAATCAGGGGGATGAATAATTCTGATTGCAACTGTATATATATAAATATATAGAATGTATATAAATTATATACATATACAGTGCTCAGCATATAGGCAATTTATTTTGGTGCATTTATTTTTTCTATAACATATAAATTTGGGTGTACTAGTTTATTGACCGTTATCATAAGTTATCAAAGTTATTTGGCTTCAGCACTGACTAATCTAATGTATATGCACAAATATAATATTGTATAGCTTCCTATTAAAAATATGAATTATATATATATATATAAAGACAATGATTCTGTTCATCAAGGCGGCATTTATTAAATGCAAATAAATTGTTAAATTGTTAAATATTTATTTAAATTTTAAATAACTGCTTACTTATTGTATGTAGTTTCAAATGAAACTATTACTACAGTTATTATTGCTTTTATTACTATTACCATTAATAATAATTCATTTATTTATTCATTCATTTTCTTTTTGGCTTAGTCCCTTTATTAATCAGGGTTCACCACAGCGGAATGAATTGCCAACTTTTCCAGCATATGTTTTAAGCAGCAGATTCCCTTCCAGCCACAACCCAACATTGGAAAACACCCATACACTCTTGCACTCACGCACACACACTATGGCCAATTTAGCTTATTCAATTCACCTATAGCACGTCTTAATATAAGAGTGATTTCTGAAGGACCATGTGACTGAAGCAGTGGCAGTTCTAGACCAGAGTAACTGGGGGGGGCTGGCCAGGGGCCACTTGTACTTTTAGAGGCCACACTTAAACATACATCACAAACTACTTAACAATTATTCTAAGTCTTAAACTCAAAATAATCTTCCATGTTAATTATTTGACTTTTTATTGTAGTAGGATAACACATTTTTAACATTCAAGTACATCAAGGCACATTTTTGCACCTGTAAAAAAAACTTGTAAAAGGCTACGCTTGAAGTCTTTTTTTTTTTTTGCCCTCCCATTAATTTCAAATAATGTTTTTCAAGTGAGCTTAAACAAACCAAAGACATTTTCACAGTATTTCCTAGAAAATAAAAATAATTCTTCTGGAGTCATAATAAGTCTTATGTCTTATAGTTTGTCTTGAATAAAAGCAGTTTTTTATTATTTAAAAAAACTATTTAAGGTCAGTATTATTAGCCTCCTTAAGAAATATTTACTGTGTATTTTTGATTGTCTACACAACAAACCAGTTATATAATAACTTGACTAATTATTCTAACTTTGCTAGCTTACATAACCTAGTTACGTCTTTAAATTACACTTCATTTTGAATACAACTATCTTGCAAAATAATTAGTAAAATATTATGCATTAACTGTCACCATGGGAAAGACAAAACAGTAGTTATTAAAAATTAGTTAAACTATTATGTTAAAAAACTTGTTGTAATAAATCATGTGTTGAAGACTCATGCTTCATGTCACTATTGAAATCAAAAATGAATGAAGGCAAAACTAAACGAGTTGAATATTACTTTGACATGAGCGTGACTGAAAACTACATTTGATCACTGTGCTACATCTGTTCTCTGGTACTTGCTGACTGTGTGTAAATTCAAGACTGCATTTCCTAACGTAAAACTACGTACAGTCAATTTCTGATTAATAATAGCCTCTGCATAGTCGAGGACTTCCTCTGTTAAAAGTTTTAAAATCGCTATTGGAAACAAAAGTCTAATACAGGGTTTCTGCAGATATCATAATGTCAAATTTTAGACTTTTTAAGACCCTTTTAAGACCATTAAGTATTAAATTTAAGACCTATATCACAATATCAAAAACATGCGAGAGAAAATGCAAAAATCACAAAATTAGTGGTAAAATAAATGTATTTAAATTGAACTGTAGTAAAGACAGGTTAGATGGACCACTGAACTACAAAAAAAACATCTTAAGGATGATTTACACTTTCACTGGCGGCGCATCGCGCACCTCCGCTGACTGCGCGCGCACCTCACGAAACAGACGAGGCTTTTATACTTGACACGTTAACCGTTGTGATATTCTTTAAAATGACAGGAGCCAGTCAAAAGAAACCCACCGTAAAGTCAGACGGATGAATAGAGATGTAGTACGTTTATGGAAGTACGTCATATCATTAAAATCGTTCAAGATTTTAAAACTAATTATTTTTAATTATTTTTATAATTTATTATAATGATTACAAAGATTTTTATAACCATTCAAAATTTTTTAAATCAAACTTTGATGCATCACTTGCTTTTGTTCATATCTCGGACAGTTCTACCTATTAAATCTAAATATTAATAACAAGAGAAAATGGGTTGCTCTACAATTATATTTTTTATTATGGTAAGAATAAAAGCAAAAAAAACTTACTAAAAATACTGACGTTATCAAAGAAATAATTTGTCACTTAATTTTAGTTTGTTGCTATTAACCACATGGGTCTCCACTTTTGCCATGGCATCTTTTTTTTTTTTTGTTTTAACAAACTTATCGCTCAGGTTTTTCCAAACTTTTACAAAAATGTTCCTCCTTTTCCATGGCTGTTGCAATTTCTAGCCAAGAATTTTTGGTCATCTGGTTATCTCTATGATGATCACGCATGGATGGATCGTTAAGATGTCTCTACAGTCGTACCTGTTTCAGACAAAATCTCTTCAAAGTGTTTCATATTCAACTCAAACGTGGCACTGCGCGAACTGTTCACCCGAAATCTGTTCACTCTGCCAGCGGAAATCATGTTGCGCGCACCGAAAGTGAACCTCCGCAAACACAGCGATGACCTCCGCAAGCACATCGATGACCTCCGCAAACACAGCGATGACGTCACATTCGCCGCGCCACTGGGCTCAATAACAGTAAGCTGATTGGCTATTGCATGCTGGTCTCATTTGTAGTTGTAATACTGCAAATTACATTAGGACTAGTGAAGTTAAGAACTACAACACCACGAAAACCAAGCAACAACAACAAAAAGAATTTAAATGAACATAACTTCCAAATCGGGCTCAAATCAGGCTTAAAATCCTGTAGTGTGAACTAGGCATTAGATGTAGCGTTACATGGACATCGGAAAAATAAGACCTGTGCAAAAATATTTAAGACCTAGAACAGCAAATTTAAGACTTTTTAAGGCCTTAAATTTCGATTTTTAAATTTTAGACTTTTTAAGACCCCGCGGAAACCCTGTAATATAATCAACAGTGGACATTTGATAGTGTTTCACAACATGAACACAACTGAAGTTAAATTTTTCGTATTACCTGTGTCAAAAAATAAATAAATATTCAAAGAGGGGCTAATAATTCTGACTTTAACTGTATATTAAATGTGTGTGTGTGTGTGTGTGTGTGTGTGTGTGTCTGTGTGTGTGTGTGTGTGTGTGTGTGTGTGTGTGTGTGTGTGTGTGTGTGTGTGTGTGTGTGTGTGTGTGTGTGTGTGTGCGTGCGTGCGTGCGTGCCTGTGAGTGTGTGTGTGTGAGTTTCTGTGTATGTGTGTTTTGCTTTTGAGGTAATTTTCTTTGTGAAAATACATTTTTTCTGTCTCTATTTTGGGCAGTCATCAATGAAAATAGTAACACTGCACCAGGGGCCTCATTTACAAAACGTTGCATGGAAACTGCGCTATATTTATTCAAGATCATTTCTCAAATGTGCATCTGTGTGATTCAGAGATGTTTGTGGAGAATAATTTTGTGGTTACAGTATAAAAACTACTAGAAATACTGGACCCAATTTACAATAAGGTTTCCTTAGTTCATGTATTTACTAACATGAACTAATGATGAACAAATGCATTTATTAATCATAAGTTAACATTTAATAATGCATTATTAAAATATGAATTCATGCTTGTTAACTAACATGAACAAATTCTGTAATAAATGTACTGTTCATTGTTTGATCATGTTAGTAATTACATTAACTCACATTAAGTAATACAATCTTATTGTAAAGTGTTCCCGAAATACTTTTACTGACTTTTTAATTTGTTTTTCAGCAATGTCCAAAATCAATATCTTGCTTGCTGCAATGTGTGAATATAATGTAAACGTCATAACCAGCACACTAAACTGTATTTTTATGATAGTTTGACCATGTAAAATGGTCAAAATAAAGTGACCTGTATGAGTAGAAATTTACTGTAGTATTAACATTACGTTACCTATGGCTATTTCATCAGTGTGAAATAAAGGGATGTAAATTTAAATGATCAAATCAGAGAAAACTGTAATTCATTAAGTCATCTACAATATAATCATGATTTCCATTTTGGTTTAATTTCATCAGCAGTGAAGGTGAATACAACTTCTATAATTCCACACTCTTCCCTAGTGTCATTAAGCTACAGTACATCTTTGAATCTTACTGTACATACTGTACTGTATGTTTAAAGGGCAGATGCTAGGTCTGCTGGCCACCCAGCATCATTACACTGTGTGTGTGTGTATGTGTGTGCGTGTCTGTGTACTCAAATTGAACTTTTGTGTGTGTGTGTGTGTGTGCTCAAATTTCACTGGCCTCACACTCTGCCTAGGCAGGATAGCAGTCTGAATTTCTAAAACCTTTTCTAAAAGAGGAGCAGTGTGCAGCCTCGTGGGTGATCATCACTTATCAAAAAGTTTGAACTGACATTAAGTGAGACAAATTTGACATTTTATTTTTGCTTCAAAGCTAAACACGACACTTTAAACAGGCTATATTAATTTTAATTGTCTGTGATCATGCCGACTATGGTCCAATTATGTTTAATTTTCGTGCATGTACTCTTTAACTTTGCAGCTAATTATCAAAACACTTGCTGCATTCATATTGTTTTGTGGGGTTATGCGCCGCCAGCTGCTGGGTTTCTTTTAATTGAATGGCTCTGGTGGCAAAAAATAAAGCTGAATTGTGTGTCCATATGCCACAGATATTTGGTAATGGATGCACACAGGAACTACACAAAACAAGCCCTTAAAAGAACAGATACCCTAATAAATAGTGCAGTGAAAGAATAAAGTCTTCCTATTATATTGCACTTGAGTACAAAAGCAAACATTTTTATTGTGCAAAAATGACTTCTTCTTTTTTTACATATTACAGTACATATTATATAAGTTCATGTTCCATAAAGATGTTCAATTAGTTGTATCTTGGCCAAATATGATCCTATTCTAACAAACTATCAGTGGATATCTTATTTATTCCATTTATGGACGTTCTAAAAATGGACTGGTTTTATGGTAACAAAATTTAAATCCAAAATAATTATGTGAGCATTGATTTGCTATTTTAACATTAAAATGCAACATAGGCTGATTCAGCCCTACTGTATATACATTTCTGGAGGTCACGAATTATGTAGCCAGAAGTACATATGGCTGCATCTCATCTTTAAAATGAATGCTATGGGGCGGTTTGACGCTGTTCCTTTTTGCGTTAGCAGCTGACCGCTTACCTCCGTATGGATCGCTTTCCCGCTGTTACCAGTTTGTCCAGTTAGCTTGCCATGTACATCGGCAGACTTGGGACACAGGGAGGAGTTGACCGCGACGACAGGGTTAAATTCCAACGAAGAACAGTTCCAGAAAGCAGGTAAGACAAAAACAAAAGCCAAACAATAAAATAATCAAGTAAATAACAGGGTGAGAATGTGGTATAATCTGAAAACGTGGTAAATATCAGGATGTTTTTACTTTTTCTGGATTTTTTTTTTCAAACACTGTCGGTTGGGTTAAGGGAAGTGAGTGGGCGGGTCAATCGGTGTTTTTTAAAACACTATTGGTTGGGTTTAGGGAAGGGGGTGTCAGTCAGTCAACAGTGGCCTCTAGTGGAGAAGAGCAGGCATGAATTGCACTCATTAGAGAAATTTGAGATCTGAAAAAGCGTACACAGCGGCCTCTAGTGGATTTGCTAAAACAAAAACTACAAAAAATGTAGCTCCTGGCACATATTTCGCGATCTCCAGAAATGTATATAGGCCTACGTTTTCAGAAATAGCCTGGGTTGTTACAATGACCCTGCTCAGACAATAATTCACAAACAAGGACATGTCCACTTTCAAGCACTTCATACTTAAATGTGTGAGGCTTAAATATCTTAATCGAATCGGCTTGTAAATTCTGTGAATCTTTCTAATCACTTTACTCACTTTGAACAAATCATTTAAATCAGTAAGGCTGTATCAGTAACACTGTAAACTTGCTCTGAGTTTATTTAAATTAGTTGTTGACTTAAAAGCAGCAATCTGTAAATTTGTCTTGTTTGCAAAATAATTGTTCAGTGCAATTTGTGAGCCAATTTAATAGGTTAAGTAAAAATATATATATGCTCATATATGAATCTGATGCCTCTCCCTGAAGAGTTGGCAAGAATTTTCTTTCATGGAATTGGTCTACTTTTAACATTCTTATGGTTGTGTTGAAGTATTTGAAACTACCAAATGTATATTTTACCAGTGATAAAAACTGTTCTAGAGTGATGAAACAGAGTAAGCAGACTTTTGTGAGGAGTGACTGTGCATGAGGCTGTTTTTGTTTCTACGGTAACAAATTGGCAGGGATCTCCAGGGGCATCTAATATCTTGAATGTATAACACAATTGCAGCTGTGATCAGTTTAAGTCATTTTTTGATTACAGAACTTTTACATTTACTTATATATGTTTTTGTCTAAGAGGAAATGGTGTCTACGCATGCAGTGATGTAAAGTATTTTTTATGAATGGGTTGTGCTATATTTTAAGTTTCAAGAGTTCACACTTAGCTGATGATTGATAATAAAGCGTGTTTGGCATGCTGTCCTGGGAGAGAGCCCTGAGCTTAGAATATCCTTGAGCCCAGGGCTCCCTCCCGTTTAAAGGCCGAGAGGGGAGTTTGAGCTCATGTAGATCTCGAGAACTCCCCTGCTTGTTAATGAGTTAGGAGTTGCTATGAGATATAGCTGACTTAGAGTTTGTCTATGATGCCACTTTGGATTAGTCAGTTTACTTATGTTGTACAGTATATCTTTGAACGGTGGGAGAAAACCGGGGAACCCAGGGAAAGCCCACACAAGCAATGGAAGAGCATGCATACTCTGTACAGAAACGCCGACTGACTGTTTATAATTAAACCACACTTCAATATTATTAGACTAGTTTTGGGATATTTTCATCCTTGAGCTATTATGTTGTGAAAACCTGGCAACCCTGACCTCCTGTCTCTGAGAGGGTTATGATTTCTCCAGTACAAAACAACTTTTTTATATGCTTCATATACTGTATGAAATGCAGTGGAGTAAAACATTCAGTAGTTTTTTTTTTTTTTTTTTTTTTTTTATACAGTGCATCCGAAAAGTATTCATAACCCTTCACTTTTTTCCACATTTGTTTGTTACAGCCTTATTCCAATAAGAATACCCCGTAATTAAATGTTGAAATTGTTGCAAATTTATTAAAAGTAAAAAACCTGAAAAATCACATGTACATAAGTATTCACAGCCTTTGCCGTGAAGCTCTAAATTAAGCTCAGGTACATTCTGTTTCCACTGATCATTCTTGAGATGTTTCAGCAGCTTAATTGGAGTTCACCTGTGGTAAATTCAGTTGATTGGACATGATTTGAAAAGGCATACACCTGTCTATATAAGGTCCCAGGGTTGACAGTGCATGTCAAAGCACAAACCAAGCATGAAGACAAAGGAATTGTCTGTAGACCTCCGAGACAGGTCTCGAGGCATAATACCGTGGATGGTTACAGAAAAATTTGATGTTTGGAACCACCAGGACTCTTCCTAGAGCTGGCCGGCCATCTAAGCTGAGTGATCGGGGGAGATGGGCCTTAGTCAGGGAGTTGATCAATAACCAGATGGTCACTCTGTCTGATCTCCAGCGTTCTTCTGTGGAGAGAGGAAAACCTTACAGAAGGACAACCATCTGTGCAGCAATCCACCATTTAGGCCTGTATGGTAAAGTGGCCAGACTGAAGCCACTCGCCGCCTGGAATTTGCCAAAAGGCATCTGAAGGACTCTCAGACCATAAAAAACTAAATTCTATGGTCTGATGAGACTACAATTGAACTCTTTGGAGTGAATACCAGGCGTTACGTTTGGAGAAAACCAGGCACCGCTCATCACCAGGCTAATACCATCCCTAAAGTGAAGCACAGTGGTGGCAGCATCATGCTGTGGGGATGTTTTTCAGCGGCAGGAACTGGAGGACTAGTCAGGATAGAGGGAAAGATGAATGCAGCAATGAGAGACATCCTGAATGAAAACCTGCTTCAGAGTGCTCTTGACCTCAGACTAGGGCGATGGTTCATCTTCCAGTAGGACAATGACCCAAAGCACACCGCCAAAATATCAATGGAGTGGCTTCACAACAACTCGGTGAATGTTCTTGAGTGGCCCAGCCAGAGCCCAAACCTGAATCCTATTAAACATCTTTGGAGAGATCGGAAAATGGCTGAACACCGTGGCTTCCCATCCAACCTGATAGAGCTTGAGAGGTACTGCAAAGAAGAACAGGCAAAAATTTCCAAAGACAGGTGTGCCAAGCTTGTGGCATCATATTCAAAAAGACTTGAGGCTGTAATTGCTGCCAAATTTGCAACAATTTCAAAAAATCTTTTTTCACATTGTCATTATGGGGTATTGTGTGTAGAATTTTGAGGAAATAAATTAATTTAATCGATTTTGGAATAAGGCTGTAACATAAAAAAATGTGGAAAAAGTGAAGCACTATGAATACCTTCCGGATGCACTGTATAATTAATTAAAATTAAAAGCACTCAAAGTACATATTCTAAAAAAAAAATCTGAAGCACAGAAGTGAAATATTTATTGTCTCCTATAGCAAATAAGAGACATTTCATTTTTTTCTTTACCAGGTCCAAAATGAAAGGCTTTATATATGAATTAAAAACGGTTTATTAGACAGACAGGCCTAGTCATTCACCCTGTATGTTGCAACTTTGTCTGTCAGACTGAAACTCTGAAATCATAAGCAGCACAAATTTTCCAACTCGGGGCTATATATGATAAAACACAATTAGCTCAAGCAGAACAAAAAGTTGCCGATAAGAAGCTCCCAGCACAGTTTTTTTTTCACCCCGTTGTTGTTGTTGTTGTAAATCTTCATTGACTGAGCATCTAGGGTACGCAGAGATTAAACTCACTACGCAACAGTGAGTATTAGCAGCCGAAGCTTAAGCAAGCGGTTGGCAGTGAAGTGTTTATCACTCTGCAGATTTAATTAAATAAAAAGCGTGCGGCTCTCGCGACCTGCTCGGCATAATTGGATGAGCGCTTTCCATGCTCCGAGGTTACCAACTTGTGACTATCTCCCAAAGAAGATGACACGATGCACAGCTAGTTTAGGCCATTTCCCTCTTGGAGCATCAGTGGTCCCTTCTTACCTCTTGTTTCATCAGCCAGCTCTGCTGCAGTGGACCTGGGCAGCCCTCTGTGGCTCCATCTGTGACATGTCTGTCAGTCTAACCTGGAATCAATGCAAGTTACCAGCCAACCAGAGGCAGCCGCTGATAATTTAAAGCCGCAATGTGCTGTCACCAAGACAACCATGCAAAGGGGGAAAGGAAACCTAAATATGATATGGGACGGCAAACTCTGGCGCTGTCTGTCACTGTCGCGGTGTATAGAATGGTGAAAATTGGCATCTTTGAAACAGCGCTGAATGAATGCACAACGGGGAACCAACGGAGAAAGTCGTGCCCTGTTAAAATTCCACAATATTAGACACTCTCTGCTCAGTGGAGCAAAGAAAAACAGCCTTATATGGTTATGGAAATTTTGTGAAATTGGAGGGAAACAAGCCCGCCTCGCCATAAGCTGAGGATTGATTCGGCTTTGTGTTCTTCATCTCGAGCAGGCCCGAGTCTCATGCAAAGTTGAAGCCAAATAACGGTAAGAAATGAAGGTAATAACCACTCGGCTTCAAAAAGCGCTTTCCATTTTACCGAGTTTTTGAGGAGCTTATGGAGAAATTCCTAATCAGCCTCAAATCTAGCTTGAAGAGAAAAAGAAATCTAATTTGATAAGGAGGTAATGAAGCCTCACGGTAATTATCCAAGATAACCTATTTGTGGCACTGGTTGAGCAGTGATGAAAATTCTATTTAACATAGTTGGCTGATTTCTCTATTTTGATCAGTGCGTATCAAGAGACGGTGTGCTTTATAACCCTTGCCAATTTACTTTGAACTCCCTAAGATGCCAGGGATCATTACTTTAAGGATCCTCAAACACCCTCCTGTTACTAGGTAATTCAAAGCAAGAGGTTTGAAGTCTCGGCTGATAACTTGGCTATTGTAGCCAAGGTGCTGAAGTATTGTTAGTGAGCATACATATGAAACAGGCACTCCAGAGTGGACAGTGGAACAGATACTTCACAGCCGTGGTCAGGGCTGTTATTTTCCTCCTTGCGCATTACAAAAAAAAACTGTTCAATCACAAAACTTAACAGTGGTACAAAAGCATTTTTGTCAACAGGAACAAAAGCAAGCATCTCATGTTAACTTATGACAACTTAACTATTAAAGGGATAGTTTTCAGTTTCAGTCAACAGCTAAAGGCACTTTGAGAGTCCAAAAAACATATACAGGCAAAACTAAATGAATAGCCATGACTCTTGATGACACACTGAGATCTTCAAAAGTCTATCAAAATGATTATTCCTGTGTGAGAAATGTTTTACATTATAGACACAGTTTATATGTGCTTTCACCATAAAAAATAGACCTGCAAGTGATACATTGAAGGTGCTGATTAAAAATAAAGTTGTTAAACAAGTGAATAAATGCAAGTATCTTGGCATAATTCTAGACGTGAATTAAAACATTTGATAGTCATGTTAAAATATGTAAGAAGGTCAAGCCACGTCTAGAAGATTTTTAACATATCAAACTGCAAAATTATACATGCACACAATAATATTCTCACACTTATTGCATTACATCATGGTCACAAGGCTCTTTAATCACATTGAGGCCTGTTGATTTAATATATAAACAAGCAATTAAAATGATGGACTTACTGTAAAGCCTATGCGATGACATCATTGTGAGGTTTTATGTAAACATAACCTTTGTAGTTTTGAGAGTTTTATTACATTTAATTATCTTAAATTGGTTTTTAAATGGTTAAAGAATCATGTTCCAATGGTGTTTTCAGATCTAAGCAGTAGACATCAATACTCTCACAGTCACATGAGCAACTGCTAATGGTGACTGTCTTGTTCCAAAGTGAAAGACCTCTTTTGGTCAATCGGTTTTCTCTGTTAAGGGAACCAATTTGTGGAATGATTTACCTGTTAGCCTAAAATTAGAAAGTAATATAAATATTTTTAGTAGTTTTTTTTTAAAAGTGGTTAAAAATAAAACAGCAGTGTTTGCACAAATATTTTACTATTAGTTTGTTTGATCGTGCCGCCTTTGCTTTTGCCTTTATAGCAAATTTAAGGAAAGAATGTGTGTTTATAATGTGTTTTAATGTTTATAATAGTGTATATGCATTTATTTTATTTTTATTTTATGTCAAGCCTCCCGTTGACAGGTGTTGAGAATTAGCAAGTCTGCTAAAGCACCTAAACAAATGCATTTGGTTGTGCAGTGTAATTGTGATGTTAATGTCAAAATAAATGAATAAAGACACACAAGCAACTTACAATGAGTTAAAAGAAGCATCAAAAGGGATTTTTGTTACAACATTTGGACACAAAACATAAAAATAGCATTGTGTATAATAAGAAAATGCATATTATTATGAACTCATTATTTTGAGTTCATTACAGTGTTTACATTACAGTTATTACAGTGCTCAGAATATGTACACCCCTCACAAATATCTCTTTTAAATTCATATTTTAATAGAAAGCTATACAATATTATATACAGTTAAAGTCAGAATTATTAGCCCTCTTTTGATATTTTTTTTCTTTTTTAAATATTTCCCAAATGATGTTTAACAGAGCAGGGAAATTTTCGCAGTATGTCTGATAATGTTTTTTCTTCTGAAGAAAGTCTTATTTGTTTTATTTCGACTAGAATAAAAGCAGTTTTAATTTTTTAAAAGCCATTTTAAGAACAAAATAATTAGCCCCTTTAAGCTATTTTTTTTTCTCAACTGTCTACAGAACAAACCATCGTTATACAATAACTTGCCTAATTACCCTAACCTGCCTAGTTTACCTAATTAACCTAGTTAAGCTGTTAAATGTCACTTTAAGCTGTATAGAAGTGTCTTGAAAATATCTAGTAAAATATTATTTACTGTCATCATGGCAAATATAAAAGAAATCAGTTATTAGAGATAAGTTATTAAAAGTAATATGATTAGAAATGTGTTGAGAAAATCTTCTCTCTGTTAAACAGAAATTAGGGAAAAAAATAAACAGGGGTGCGAATAATTCAGGGGGGCTAATAATTCTGACTTCAACTGTATGTGCATATACATTAGATTATTCAGTACTGAAGCCAAATCTGGATCTTATCTAATAAAATAACTCTTGATACCTGTCTAAAAACTAGTACACCCAAATTTATGTTATAGAAAAATTTTAAATACAAATTTTAAAAAAAATCAAAAATCAAAAGAAGCAAAAAACAAATTGATTTTTTTTTTTAAATGTTGTAGGTTTTGTAATTTATTTTTGTAATGTTTACTTTGAATTTAATTGTATTATCTTTCAATTTCTAAATATGTTTGATGACTAAAATATTGTTTTAATAAATATAACTGTTTAATACATTTGTTTTGTTTAAATGCACCAAAATACATTGACTAAGAAATGGATAAAATATTCATTTTCAAAATGGGCTGTACTCAATTATGCTGAGCACTGTAGATACTTTTTTATTGTATTATTGTTTTTATTTTAACAATTTTTTTTTTTACAATGTGACAAAAATATGATTTGAAAAATTAAGTACAAAGAACAAACATTTTATTCCATTAATAGTATAATATAAATGAATTAATATGCTGTTATTGCATTATGAATTGCTCAAAATTCCCTGTAATGTTCTACTGAAGAAAAAAGTAATCTATTCCTGGTCTAAGGGTGAGTAAATTAACAGCAAATGCAAATTTTCATGATGAATAATAGCTTTAAAATCTGTGGTTTAATGAGTGTTTAGTGTGGAATTGTGTGGTTGCCATTGAGGACCATCGTACCACCTGCAATGCCAATAAACCTGCACCAGTCTTCACTGTCGAATGAACAGAGCTGGTTATTAGAAGTGACATGATTAATTAAACAGACATAAATTAAAACATTACGAATCCATCAGATGAAAGCGATGGCATGTAATTAACCGCAGAAGTTAAACTGCATACTGGTTAGAGCGTAGTCAGTTGGCAGGGAAACGTGTATAATATTGTATTGGAAAGGCCGATCCTCTGCTCTGGAACTGTCCAACTCTTTCTGTTCTCTAAAGACTGAATTACCATCTCAAATAGGAGCAGCAGAAAGAACCTTGACTGTTGCATTATTATCTCTAAAATAAAACCCTTAATCCTCATCATCGGAGAATTAGTGTAGTTATAAAATAAAGAGCATCTTTTCCACTAAGCAGAGATATGTTACTTGACAGTATCACATTCTGAATGCCTCTTAGTTAAAAATCTTGCATTTGGTTTCAACTCATTTACCCGCTCTAGTTGGTTTTATTTCACCTCAGTACAAATGTATTCACTACAGAGTACATTTAAATACAATGAGGCAAATAACATTCTGTTTTCTTAGACATGCTAGACTGGGAAAGATACTTTGCCCAGCTACAAGCCAATTTAACCGCATTGATTTATGGGGCAATATCTTTTAAAAGCACAACTGCTAGAGAACCCGCTTTAGATGAAGTGACATCAACTATACTAACATTTCAGTTAATTATTTGATGTTGCCTAAAATCTTCACAAACTGTTCCAAAGACATTTAACATGTTGAATACATACCTGTCAACATTGGGAAGTCAAAATAAGGGATACCGATTGTTTTGAGAATTGCATAGGAGGGACAAAGGTGCCTTTAATGAAAAGGAAGGGAATCCCACAGTTTTAATATTTATTTCAAAGTGTTTTCATGCCTAAAGAAAATGAAAGCAAAAAAAAAACAGATTCACATTTGAGACCAAGAGGTGTCCCCTGGAGGTTTGGCAGTATGGGTTGCATATAGGGAGGATCGGCTCTTTGATGTTTATTGCCCCCCTTCATAGAAAGATTAAATATACTGGAGAAATTGAGGAAAATGCCTTTACGGGATGATAGCGGGATAGAATTGTAAAATACGGGAGAATCCCGGGAAAAACGAGAGGGTTGACAAGTATGATTGAATACTGCATTTCAGAAGATTAATAGAAAGTTGAAACTCTGATTTTATCTTATTTCATTGTTAAAATGTACTCTATACATTTAAGTGATTATAGTTGACTCAGTAAACCTATTCGTTGATTTAAAATGAATGTAAAATTAAGTAAAATTAATGTCAACTTAATTCCCAGTTACAATGGGTTTTACTCATGTTTTTAAGTATCGAATGGCTTTTTACAAAAATTTAATTGTTTTATTTATTTTGTATACAGCGCTCAGCATATATAAGTACACCCCTCACAAATCTCTCTTTTAAATTCATATTTTTAATAGAAATAATTTACAATATTATATTTGTGCATATACACTCGATTAGTCAGTACTGAAGCCAAATCTGGAGCTTATCTAACAAAATAACTTACGATAAGGTTCAAAAAGTAGTACACCCAAATGTATATGTTATATAAAAATATTAAATACAAATTTTAAAAAGATGAAAAATCAAGAGAAGCAAAAAAAAATTAATGTAGAAATTTTGTAGGTTGTAATTTTATTTTTGTATTATTTAGCTTGAATTTAATTGTATTATCTTTCAATTTCTAAATATGTTTGGTGACTAAAATATTATTTTAATAAATATATCTGTTTAATAAATCTGTTTGTTTAAATGCACCAAAATACATTCTTACAAAATACAATCTGGAAAACAAAACATCACAGAAATATTAAGCAGTACAACTGTTATAAGCATTGATAATAATAAAAAATGTTCCTTTAGCAACAAGGCTAAATACTGACACATATTTAATTTCATTTTAAATATATTTCTAAAACATACTGTAGGGATAAAAAAAAAATGTACAACATTATTATTATTATTTTGACATTATTTTATGAAGATTGTTCCTTGTTGGCCAAAGTAGTTTGTTACCATAAAAGTTAAAAGGCATGAGTTTCCATCCAAAGATGTGAATTAAATTTATGCGTAAAACAGGAATATCACATAAAACACATGTGAATAAAGCAATGTCTCTCTCCAATGAATCAAAGAGAACAAAATCTTTCCTGATTAACTGACACCAAATATCAAAAATAAAAACAAAGTTTGCTCCGGTAGGAGAAGCTGCTTGAATCTTTTCTTCATTTAATAAATGACCCGCAACGAATCCGTGCTGGCGTTTGAATGTTTGAGACATGGAGCACAGAGGCTCTTGACAGTTCTGAAGGTAATTAATAATATAATAACACTAATACTGAAATGATGAAGGTATTTTAGAATGACCAAAACAACATTTCAGATGTTTTACAATGTGCTCAGCTTTTTGGTTTGTCACACACATTTTTATCATTACGTGATCTCTTATAACAAAATCACATGATTTTTTTTTTATGCACATACTGGAATTTGTTCATAAAAGTGTTTCCATCGTAGTTTATGTGCATCTTTTCTTATCGGAATAAAAAGTTTACCCTACTCAGTTATGCGGATACATTTTTAATGCACATTTTGAAAACTTATGCGCATCTTGGCGTTTTCATCAACCGTTTGATGGAAACATAGCTAGTGTCACGCTGCTGAAAACTAGTTTTTAATAACATTTTTAAACCGGTTTTCACATCATGAAACATATCAGTCCTCCACAAATAAACTGGGATATTGCTTTGTAGGTGTTCAAATGCAAAAGAACGTCCTGTTTCAACAGAGTATATTAAAGAAGGGTCGTAAAGGAGGCAACGTCCCCCCCTCCCTCTGAGGATTTTCTTTTTAATCCGTTTCTCTTTTGTAAATGGACTGATGAAGTGGAGTCCCTGCACCTGCCAGTGTGTCATGACTGACTGGTCATGTGTCACAGTTCGCGCCAGCTCAAACACACTCACCCAGCAGCATATCTCTAATAGCAACCAGCTGTCTGCTCTGTGCAAAGAGAAATATTGACAGAAGTGTCTGCTGGAAAAGTATGCCCGTCTTATTATCTGCCCGTTGGCAGGAGCTGAAGAGTCTTGTGGCTCGAGGAAAGCTTCATTGCCCATATTTGTTGAGCTAACAAATCTGGAAGCTCAGTTAGTGCAGGATTCAGTGGAGCCACTATTGTCTGTCATATTTCTGTGGCTAGCGCTGATAGCATACAGCTAAGCTGGCTAGGGAGCAGAGGAGAGATTGGATCACAACAGAAAGCCAAGTCGCTTCGCAAACCTGGATCCCCCTGGCATAAAATGCCCGACGAATTGTCCAGTTTGTGTTTATTTGTTTGCATTTAATCATTGGAATGAAAGCTCCGCAGGAGACGTGACTGAAATAGCAAGAAAGCGGCCACACTTGAGCCTAGCCCAATGCCTCCGTACCTTTTGATTTGGGTTCGAGGCTGTTAGTGCTTGCCAAATTTAGCCCCGCGGCCGGGTTGTTTGGTTGCTAAATGAATGCACGAGCATGTGCCGTCTTCGCCGCGGCAGGAGCATGATGTGGAGTGCGCTGTTCTGACATGGAGCACGAGTCTACCTGTTATTTTCACTATATTAATATTCAGCACAGCTTGTTGCTCTAGTGCAGGCAGCCAGTCAGAATGACAATGTAATTGGGGAAATATGGGGATTTGGGAAAGCGGCTAGAACAAAGTCATTCTGAGCTGACAACTTTGAGGAAGATCAAGGTGTGCTTCCTTGTTTTGGCAAGTTTGGAAAAAAAAACAATCGCACATTTAGACTTTCCATTTTATATCAGTTTAGTGAGAATTACAGGGCTCGCCTGTTTTGTCACAGCTGTTTGAGAAGCTGATCTGAACCTCTTGACAAGACAAACAAATATCAAAACCGGGTTTTGTGGCATTCGTGACAGGCACGTTTGTGTGAGACGACAAATGACAGCACACTCTTTCTCTGCGTCTCCAAGCGAGACTGTGATTGTGCATAACAATGTGCGGGGGAAAGGAACGATAATAAAGAGGTGAGTTAAGATGAAAGAGAGAGACCGTTCGTTTAATGTCAACTGAAGGAGAGGCAGACGTATGGATGATTGAATTCTGCCATTACTGCATCTGGTCATGCTTGATTTCAAATAATGACAACAGGTGCTTGGATATCAGCAGGATATATCTGCTGTTTGCAGTCTGTCAGTTGACGGAGGTGGAAGACAGTGACGAGAGCCAAACCTGGGTGACAGGCTACTGTCCGTGCGCGGTCAAGCCATTTACACGTGACACTCAGGATAATGGCATGTGAGAGAATATGATCAGGGGGCCATAAGACTAAAAAAAATCTCTTTTCAAATGTGCTTTTGGTGGTATGATATTACAATGCTTCTTTTCTGGATCAAAAATAATCAGATGTAGTTTGTTACTGAATGCTTCGGACTGTATTTTGCATTTAAACTGTTTTCCTGCTATCCTTTTATTCTTTGATTTTGCAGGCTTAATTGGCACATATTTATTGTTTTGTCTATATGCAAATAGATCATATGACATCCTGTTCTGCTTGTTATCAACTTGGGGTTTGGGAGTTGTCTTAAGGTCAAGTGCTGTGTGTAGCATAACAGACCCAAAAAGTTAAGATAACTCAAAGCATTTGAGGAAAGCGATTGCAACAAACCATTTAAGTTCAAAAACTAATTCTAATGTGTACTGTGAACTTAATCTATTTAAGTAATGAAGCAATTTGAGCACAGTAAAACTCAATAAATGAAGAGAACTCAAACCAACAGTACTGTAAAACCTAATAAGTTAAGGCAACTCAAACCGTTTAAGGTAACTGATTGCTACAAACAATTTGCGTTAAACAAACTAATCTATATCAGTACTGTGAACTTACTCTATTTAAGTTGAAGTAATGAGATATTTAAATACCTCATTACCTTCAACACGGAGTTCAAAACTCAACTTTTCAAATGAGTAGAATTAACTTTCAGTAAATTTTGAGTTAACTACACTCATTTCATTTCACAAGGTTGACTGTTGGGTTTTACAGTGCATATTTGCTCATGATAATAAATGATGCAGTGATGCAGGACTGCTAAAAGCTTTTCATATGTTTTAGTTTTTGTTATGCCTTTTTATTAGCTTTTTAACCCCGGGGTGATTACACTAATTTAAAGACACAGCTATCAATTGCAGCAGTTTGTTTATTTAATGTTTGCTTACATACACATCGATGTATTTAAAATTGATTAGATAATATGACCTAAAAATGAACAACACAAATTCAACAATTATTAATATTTGTAAGCAAGTTATGAGAAGTTATAGGAAGTAGAATAAGCTGCAATACTGCAGCAATTAAGATATGTTTATAACTAATGTTAAGTCACAGTAACTACACAAATTAAGTCATGAAGTTATATAATATCAACAAAAGAGTTTGAAATTATAATTAATACGTTAGAACATTTTAGTTGTTAACTAGAAAATAAAAAATTATTTTTGAGATTAAGAAAATTTAAGCTGCAGTAAAAAATATTAGATTAGATATTAGTACAAAAATTGGACTGTAGTAACTAAAAATGTATGTTGTGATAACTAGAAAATTTAAGTCAGGGCAACTAGATGTATAATATGAGTTAATAATAGGAATAAATAAGTTGCAGTAACTACAAAGTTTTATTTGTAGCAACTAGAAAAAAATAATTTGCACTAACTAGGAAATTTAAGTTGCAGTAACTACAAAAAATCTAAAGTATAAAATATAATTAAAATATCAATAATCACCTCAAGTGTTTTTATTTATTTATTTATTTATTTATTTATTTATTTATTTATTTATTTATTTATCAGTTTAAGAAATATTTTTTTTAAAACAGCACAAATCTGTAAAAAGTGGTTCTTTAAAGTTATACTCTTTCATCAACTTGTCAATTACAAAACCAAGAGGTTTATCCTAAATGCGGTCAAATACAGCTGATTTTATAAATCATTTCATAAAAAACATAATAGGGATATCACAGCTTTGATACAAGCTGATCAAAGTGTCAATAAAATTATTTTGCTTACTTTTCTATTACTTAGTTGTGAGGGGGTTGGGCTGGGTGGGGGTGTTTTATATGAAGCGTTTAAGACATCTGTATAGCAAAAATCATATTCCTTCAAATCACATCTTTGTTGTCATCAACTACCAGCCTAACCTCATTTGGCAAACGAAGATGAAGGCATTGATGCTATGGACTGGCCCACCTGTTCCCCAGACTTGAGTCCAATTGAGCAAATCTGGGACATCATGTCTTGCTCATCCAACTCCACATTGCACCACAGACTGTCCAGGAGTTGGCAGATGCTTTAATCCAGGTCTGGTAGGAGATCCCTCCGACACCTTATCAAGATCATGCCCAGGCCTTGTAGAAAGGTCATATAAGCACGTGGAGACTCTGTTTGACTTGTTTTAAGGACATTACATCAAGTTGGATCAGCCCGTAGTGTGTTTTAAAACTTCTATTTTGAGTGTGAATCCAAATTCAGACCGCTATGGGTTGATACATTTGATTTCATTGGTAATTTTTGTGTGATTTTGCTGTCAGCTCATTTAACTATGTAAAGAACAAAGTATTTAATAAGAATATTTCATTCATCCAGATCTAGGATGTGTTATTTTAGTGCTCCTTTTATTTTTTTTTAGCAGCATATAATTGTTAACAACATTTACTTTCGATGAAAATATTATCTGTGAATAATAATAATAATAATAATAACAACAACAACAACAACAACAACAATAACAATAATAACAATAAGAAGGTGAGTGTAGGCTGCCTCCAACAATATATTAAAGGTGCAGTATGTAAGTTTGACACCCAGTGGTTGAACTAGTTATTGCACTCCTGGATCATAATAAAAGTACGCTGGGATGCCAGATTGTGTACAGGAGCGAGTGATTTACACTGTGTTCTAAATAAAAGCAACGACACGCGATAGAGGGAATATTTTCCATATTAAAAGGAGTTTTTGTCCTAACCAACACCTCGAATTGATATATTAGAAATGGCTTCTATTTCTCACAGCTGAACAACAGAAACCTATGACAGCTAGATCACCTCAGGTAAGCCTTGTGTGCTTTATTCTGTGCTAAATGCTAACAATGCGAGTTTGAATGCATTTTACATGGCATTTGTTGCCATATACTGAAAGCAGAAAGTTCACCTCAGATCTTGAAAATACAATAAACCGTCTGAAATTGAACTTTAGAACTAAACACATATGAGTGATTCAGCATCTACATTGATGTTAAAGTGGGTTAACATGTATTAAATAGATTCTAAACCTTACCGTTTCGTGAGCGAGTGCATATTCTGTGCTTCTGAAAGGCTGTATTTACATTTCTGCCGTGTCTCGTCTGGTGCAAACAGCCAAATAGCTGATCACCGCCTCTCTCGTCACAGCGTGTTGTTAGGACACGCGGTTACAATGTAACCTGCTCACCTAATGTTTACGTTCGTAATATTTATGTAATTTGCTAATTAATAACCTCATGTGGAACTGCATCTGTCTCCCATACTGTTCTTTTTGGTCACGGACGCATGCTTTCAGAGTCTTTCTGAATGAATGAATGAAATACGCTGTTTTCCAACAAGGCAACCCAGGGTGCTGAAATATAATTGGCTAAACTGGCATCGTGCATATGAAATTTATCTAAACAAAGACATCGTTCCGGCACGGAAAACCCATTTTCAAAGCAGAATATCTGACTTCAGCATTGTTTTTCAGTTAAACAAGTATGTTCACTTGGGATGTTTCTTAAATATCTGCACACATATTATGGTATTTTTATGCTTTAGAAGAGTCAAAAACTTACATACAGCACCTTTAAGCAACTTTTTTTTTTCTTTCTGAAAGTTTTACTTTTAATCCTCCTGTTGTGTTCACCCCTTGCCCCTTATTTTAGTGTTCCCAGTCTCTTTTAACTGCTCTTAAAGTGCTCAAAAAACATTTTTCACCAGCAAACTTTTATTCAACATTGTCATAGTGAACAATGTCTCAAACTAGTGTTTAGCATGAATGTATAGAATTAGACACAAAATAACTGCAGTGAAAATACAAATAGGCACTGAAAATGTATTACAAAATGAACATGTCATGTCATGGAGGTAATCACGTGGGAGGATCGGCACATAAGCACGGGAAAGAGATGTGTACCCACAAAAGACATTGTTCAGTCTGAAATGTGTGTATCAGTGATAGAGTTAGGGTGGTGTGTATGGAAATGTTTTCTGTTTGATGGTTGAATGGATACCCATTCATTTCCTATGGCAGTCACTTTTGACCGGGAACACCACAGGTGTAAGATGGTTGATTAAAACAGGGGTTCCCAAACTTTTCAGCCCGGGACCCCTAAAATAACAATGCCAGTGACTTGTGACCCCCAATACCATCTGAGGTGGTTATAAATACAGAAACCTTGCATGCAATGGCGCACACACACACCAATAGACCCAAGTCTTATCTTCTTTTTATTTATTTTTTTTATGTATGTCAGTGCTGTAAATGTGCCAGAAAGTTTAACCTGGTGTTAAAAAATTAATCTGCTGCATCAGACGCTATTCCTGGGTCTTTAATGTAATTACCCCAGGGGTCGCAATCCAATAGAACTAGTAACTATAAGCTACTTTAGTAACTATATAGTCTATAGTAACTATAAACAACTATTTTTTTTTCTTATCAGTAGGTTATGGATAAAATATGGTAATTCTTATGGTTTAATAAAAATAAATAGATTTTTAGAAAATGACCAGTCGACCGCCCCCCCCCCCCCAGCCCCTTCATTGTCCCGCGACCCCTCGGGGGGTCCCGACCCCCACTTTGAGAACCACTGGATTAAAACACTCAAAATTCAATGAAAGATCATCACTTTTATATGTTCAATTGTATAGTATGGAGGATACCATAAGGCCTTGAGGCAATCAGATGTAAAACACAATATTAACAGTATGAGTGTTTTAAGTAGTAAATAGGTCATATTTGATGCAAACATGACAAGAAAGTTAATTAAATGTTAGTTAGTATTAGTAAATCACTACATTCATTCATTCATTTTCTTTTCGGCTTAGTCCGTTTATAAATCTGGGGTCGCCACAGCGGAATGAACCGCCAACTTATCCAGCACATGTTTTACGCAGCAGATGCCCTTCCAGCTGCAACCCATCACTGGGAAACACCCATACACTCTCATTCACACACATACACTTCAGACAATTTTAGCATACCCAATTCACGTGTACCGCATGTCTTTGGACTTGTGGGGGAAACCGGAGCACCCAGAGGAAACCCATGCGAACGCGGGGAGAACATGCAAACTCCACACAGAAATGTCAAATAACCCAACCGAGGCTCGAACCAGCAACCTTCTTGGTGTGAGGCGACAGCACTACCTACTGCGCCACCGTGTCACCCCAGTAAATCACTACAGCTCAAATAAATTTTTTGTGTCTAAATTGTTTAGTTTTGTGGCAAAGCTGTGTAATAATTGGGATAATATACATCCAGCTGGTTGTTTAAGCAGAATAAAGCCCAACAGACTTATTAGCAGCCCGATGCAAAGCAGAGGGCTTTGTGTATAAGACTAAAGAGCTTTATTCTGTGAAAACAACCGGCTGTTGTGTATTATGCCAACAACAAGCTAGACGTACATTGTCCCTTACATAAAGAAAAAAGTCACCTACACTTTTAATGGTGTAACCAAACTGTAATTTTTGAGTGAACTATCCCTTTAAACATGACACCCAATCCTTTAATTTACCGTATTATTGAGCTATTCGCATATTCCCCAACCTTGAAGATATTTTAAGAATTGGCTCTCAATCCAGGTCCACTTAGGTTATCATTTCTGTGCACTTCACTGACAGCACTCAGGTATATAACCACTGACACCCTGGTCAGTTTAGATAAACCAAAATGAAGTCTATTGAGGAATATTATCAAACTTGAGCAGCTGCGCTCTGTAAAAGAGATACCCACACATATCACTCCATTTAATTGCCGGTGTGAGAGAGTCTGTTTCCATGCCACCTTTCGTCATTTCCAACGTGGCAGTGCCAGTGTAATCTGATGACCCCCAAAGCAGATATTGCGTAATGTATATAGTAATCTTTGGAGTGGCCAGGATTTGGTCCTTGAGGTGTGTGATTGGCAGCTTAGCTTGACTCCAGCATTCATTCAGAATCTCATATAAAGTCTGCACTGGTAAATGCGCTCAATCCGACTCTCCGACTGCTAATGATTTACAGAAAACAGCATGTATTCATGCGGCTATGAAAGAGCCATCAGGATATATGACATGACAGAGACTTGAGGATTCTTGCTTAATGAACACACTTCTTCTTCTTTTCGGTCGCGGTTTATCTTTTCATGAATAGTTCTATGTGAAGTCATAAAAATAATAACAGGGTATGTATTTCCCCCCCATTGCGTCATACCCAAAATATCTGGGAAAATTTCCATTTGAAAGATTTTTTTTTTTCTCCGCAAGGATTGGTGCCACTGAGTGTTTTTCAAGTGACAAATAGATGAGACATTGATAAAACATGTAGACTATCTCATCCCATCACACATCTCTGTCAGAGCTTAGAGGAGAATTACAGTAGCAAGAAAACCAGACTTAAACTACTACAAAGTAAAGCTGCAGCATAATGACAAAAATAATTGTCAGTTATTTCTCTTGATGTTATAAGCAAGATTACTGATTTAAATGAAAAAAAAAAACACTTTTGTTTTTTTAATCGTTTTTTTTTTAGGCCACACACCCAAAACTAGCTGATCTTGGATGACTTTATTTCTGTATTATACATCAAATATATCACTTTGGCCGCAATGAATGTCATTAAATCCAAATCTATTTCATTTCATTTGTTATTTAAATTTTTGAGACTCCCTGGAAATAACACTGGAGCACAGTAAAAAGTATTTTTACTTCAGTAGTGTATTTTTTCTGAGTAGTTTAATTTCAAGCATCTTATAGTTCATAACATTCCAGAACAATATTTTTCTTCAATATTTAATTACATTAAGTAAATGCAGCAGAAAAAGATCTCAGACACAATTGTGTTGTCTGAGCTGAATCTTGCCCCTCAAAGGTGCTGTTTTTGACTCTTCTAAGGCATAAAAATACCATAATATGTTTGCAGATATTTAAGAAACATGCTAAGTGAACATACTTGTTTATCTGAAAAACTGCTAAATCAGATATTCTGCTTTGAAAATGTGAGTTACATGATGGAACGCTGTCTTTGTTTTGGTTATTTTAACCTGCCCACTGCCAGTTTAGCCAATTATATTTTAGCACAGAGGGTGGCCGCATATTTCATTCATTCAGTGGCTCTCAAAGCATGTGTCCATGACCAAAATGCAACCTCCAGTGGACAGTAGCAGACTCAGAACAGAGACGCAGATTCAGAGTTCCGGTTATTAATTAGCAAATAATATAAATATTACAAACGTAAACATTAGGTGAGCAGGTTTCATTGTAACCCCGTCCTAACAACACGCTACGTGATGAGATTTGCAGTGATAATAATCTAATTAATACAAATTAAACCTCTTTTACATGAGTAAATGCACATGGTGAATCACTGATATGTGTTGGTTTGCATTATTTCACAGTTCTAATGTTCAATATCAAATGGTTTATTATATTTTTAAGATCTGAGGTGAACTATCTGCTGCTGCTTTCAGTAGTATGGCAATAAATGTCATGTAAAATGGCATTGAAACTCACATTGTTAGCATTTAACACTGAATAAAGCACATGAGGTTTACCTGAGGTGATCATGTGGAAAATCATATGGAATCTGCGTCTCATTTCGGAGTCTGCTACTGTCCATTGGTGGTCGCATTTTGGTCACTGGCGCATACTTTGAGAGCCTTTCTCAATGAATGAATGAAATGCGTTGTTTTCCATCAAGGCAAACCGGGGTTCTGAAATATAAGTGGCTAAAATGGCAGTGAGCAGGTTAAAAGAACCAAAACAAAGACAGCGTTCCAGCACGGAAAACACATTTTCAAAGCAGAATTTCTGACTTCAGCATTGTTTTTCAGATAAACAAGAATGTTCAAACATATTATGGTATTTCTTTGCTTTAGAAGAGTCAAAAACTTACATACAGCACCTTTAAAATATTAAATAAAGATCATGTTCCATAAAGAATTATTTTTTTTTGTAAAATATACATATATAGGTACAGATTACAATAAGAATACAAATTTGATCAGTAGTATGATTTTTACAAACTTCAGACTGCAGTTTTTCAAATAGTTGTATATCAGCCAAATGCATTGATATATTATTAAGATTTCAGTTGATATAGGAATCTCAATTTCAATAAAATGACCAGTCAGTCCAGGGTAAGAGTCCAATATTAGCTCACTGAGGCAACTGACATGAGGCAACTGTTGCACACTGTGGTAAGCTGGATCAATATTAGGTTATCATAAAAATGCATCCAAACAGTTGCTCACCTGTCTAATAAAACCCTTGCATGATTGGCGTCTTTCTCTACTCTCAATCTTTCATCATCTCAGTTATACTAAAATTCATTGCCTTTTCCCCTGCAGCAGACGGTAATTACACTATGTTATGATTTAATGATTTGCTTCGCTATTAATGTAAACATTGTTGGAAATATTTGGAATAATGTAAGTATAAATCAACAACATATATAACACTGTTATAGTGGGACTTTTATGGAAAAAAATATTGCATATTGTGCTTTTAATAGCTTGGTCACACGTGATCTTCACATGGTTTGCATTCATAGTTTACCAGACTTGAACTTAGTGGAGTTCATATAGTGTATGCTTGTATTTTCAGTCTCCTGTATTCACATATGACTCATTCCATAATTATAGCATGTGAATTTCCACTTTTTTACTGTTGATATGCCCTTAAAAACACAGAAAATAATCATTTTAATATAAAAATCACTTAAATTAGTAGAAAATGTTTCATGTTTTTCACAGTAGATTAACGGTCAAAAAACTGATATTTTTTAGTTTTTTTAATGTGGGTACACTGTCAATTAACGGACGTTTTTTGTTTTTAATTTACGGTAAAAAGTAGGTGTAATGAGCTGCAAGTACTTTTTGCGTTATGTATTTTTTTTAAAGTGCAGCTACAGTACATTTCAAGAATTTTCCATTTATTTTTCTTAAACTGAATGATATACATCAAATATATATTTTACAGTAAACCTAATTCATTATTATTTTAAAATAAAGCTGTTTATTCATTACAGTTAAGCAGTTAATTACAATACAATGAGAATGAAGCATTAGATTCTGTTACTAATTGTTGCCTAATATAATGTTACACTTTTTAAACTACTAACAGAGTTGACAATAACAGAATTGACTTGATCCACCATTTAGTGCTTTAGCTCAAGATGCTAACCTCAAAGCAGATACCACATGGTATGTCTAAAACAAAATTGCTTGTGTTTTCAAGAAATTGTTGTTTTTAAAAAGACAACTGAAATATCAAAATAACAGAGATGACACATTTAATCTACTATTGATGTACCTAAACATTTTAATAAGAAAAAAAAATTAATGAGCGATAAATGATAACGTGCTTTCCAGAGTTTCTCGGAAGTGGAAGTGAGATGACTTGAAGAAATGCTCTTTTTCTATCAGAGCTTTTAAGATTGTTATGCCTTTTTTTGAGTCATGAGTTGACCAGAATGCAGGGACTCAACCAAAAAAATATATAACTTTTTTATTACTAAAAGTACAAATAGTACAAAAAAAAACTGATGTTTCATGGAATTGCTTATATATCTTAGAATAAAACACACAAAAATATCAAATGCGTCCCAAATGACACTATCTATTTATGCACTTACACACTCAACAGCTTTGTATAAAAATGTAGTGTCATCCCAAATGAACCACTAACGTTTTTTCACTAGACGAAATTCAAACCGTTTCCCAAATGACATTTGACAGTTGCCAAATTAGTGAAACAAATGACCAAACTACTAAATAGGAGAGTTGAAATCAAGTCAACTTTATGGTAATGAGCTGTGAAGCGGTTCGGCGGTAAGCAATCAGAATGTAGAAGTCCACCGCTTGAGAGGAGTCAGAGAACACAGTCACTGTGAACTTTGGTTCCGACCACAGTTGTTCCCAAGGGTTTAATTATTGCGGTCGCCGGATTTCCAATTGTTTGCAATGTTACTTCTTACAGTAACATACATTAAAAAAGTACTGGCGAGTTACATTTTTTTTTTATTTAAAAAAGCGGGAATTTCATGCAACAATACAAAACAGTATTGCTGCTTGAGAATATTTCAGACATATGGACACATTGGATAATTAAGTGGAGCAAAGTCACACCACATGCAACTAGATCTTCCGTAAGTAAATGAATTTGATAAGAAGTGTGCAACATCTTCATGCTAGAAAACATGTTTTATGCGGGAGTGTAACTGATTTGCTGATATGCTGCAATGGCTCCTTTAAATACAAGATCAATGTAGCGAATTTTGACGCTCTCGCCGCCGGAGCTGAAGCCAGACAGCGACCTTTGACGTTCTCCCTACTTTCAGTGTGAACGTACAGTTATCTGCAACATCAACACAACCACCGCCTATGTCAGTTTCGTTTTCACTTTCGGGTTGAGGGCGGCATGATAGTCCTTTGCCTAGAGCGGCAGTTCGGCTTGCTCCGGCCCTGACCGCATTCACCATCAGGAGGCAGTATCATCACTCTTGTAGAAGAATTTTGCTTTGACAATCCAAAATAAATAAAGCAATCCATCATCAGTGCCCGAAAGCTCCACCCCTTCCACAAAGTGAGCAAAGCAGTGGTCGTTGAGTGCTTGAAGTATCCAACATTACACACTTCATTTTAACAGTTAAGTGCATCATAAAGTACACTTATTCCTTTTAGAGTTTTCAGTGTCAATGCACTACCTACTCTATTTGTACTACAAAATGGCAGAGAATGGTGCATAAGTATGCTATTTGGGATGCACCTTTAGACTTA
The DNA here is from genome assembly GCA_903798195.1 of Danio kyathit. Classification (NCBI taxonomy): domain Eukaryota; kingdom Metazoa; phylum Chordata; class Actinopteri; order Cypriniformes; family Danionidae; genus Danio; species Danio kyathit. Next base: position 32,350,042 of record LR812539.1, read on the forward strand.
ATTGTTTCATGATAATTAAAGCTGAATGTAAATTCTAGGTATTGGTTATTGGACAAAAACTTCTTTTAATATGAAAATATTCCTTCTATCGCATGCCGTTGCTGTCATTTAGAACACAATTTAAATCAGCCTTATGGCCTGTTTCCACTGAGTGGTACAGTACGGTAAGGTACGGTATGCTTTTTATGGCCATTTCCACTGTCAAAAGGTACCTAAAAGGGCTACCACTTTTTGGGCACCCTTTGCAAAGCATGACAAAAGGGTACCAAAAGGCAGAGCAAGAAGCGCAATGCTATTGGTTTACAGAGAAGCGTCACTCGCGCATACTCAAGCAGAACAAAAACAAAGAAACTGCCATTTTTAAATACAAAGCCGAGACATTACATCGTAATACTATATGCATATAATAACGAGTCATGGTTGACCCGAGCTCAGACAAACCTTTTCGTTGTTTGATGTACAGCCACAACGCCAAGAAGAACAAAATCTGTCGTGTACTGTTTTTGTTTTACGAGGCCGTCTAAAAGTGCCAACGGTTTCACTTTCTCCGGGGAGCTCGCAGTCACTCGTGTGCGCGTCTATATTTGAAATAACGAACTTCTTGAGCTGATGATAATAATGTGCGCGTGACTGTTGAAGTGCTTCTGACATCTGTTCCTTTTATAAACAGACAAACGCGAGATTGAAGCCCGAAAAAACGAAGGAGCGAATGATTATTTCACCAACCTCAAACATGAACATACTGCCATGTTTAACTATTATCACCTTCTGGACTATTATGAACTCGGAATAATGGAATTCCATGTGCTGGTAAAGGTTAAAGATACAGATGAGAGGTTTGCACTGACTGTAGGCTATATGTTGCGTGTCGTTTTTGAACCCAAATAAGGACTAAAAGGACTGTGTGTAGTTTTTCTGTAATTGGTAGCATATCGGAGACTGTAAGGGGCTGTACAGTATGTGTTCATATATGTTGCATTTATTTATTTTTATTTTATATAATCGCAGCCGTTACAGTAGACTATTTCACACTGTCATTGATCTGCAGTTATAATCAAATTATGTTCAGAGTGAGAATGACATAGACTGAAACTTTCTGTGGTACACCACGCCCACCAAAAGGGTACCCTTGGTACCCTTCAGGCAGTAGAAACGCAAGCCTGATAAAGGTGACCCGTACTGTACCGTACTGCACCAGTCAGTGAAAACGGGCCATAAAATCAGCCTTTAGGCTCATATTCAGGCTCGCTCCTGTTGGTCCTCAATCTGGCAACCTGCACTTGCGTGTGATTTAATACAGAAATGCAATACCTAGTTAAACCACTGGGTGTCAAACTTACATACTGCATCTTTAACCTCTTAAATCCCTTCACAAATCTGTTTATTTGTAAATTTTGATGAATGCACTACTTACACTATTTATACTACAAAATGGCGTAGAATAGTGCATAAGTAAGCAATTTGGGATGCACCTTTAGACTTAATTATTTCATGATAATTAAAGCTGAATGTATGATTTAAGACCATCAAAAACAGGTACAGTGGGAGTCGTTAAGTTAATATCTGCAAGACAAAATGTCCCTAAATACACATACAAACATTATTTTATTGATAACTTTATATGATTTGTGTTGTTATTCAAAATGGTTTCATTTTAAAGTTTTTAAAAATATATCAAATGTTTTTCTGTCCACAATTCCATACATATGAATGAAACTCAGTTGAACAAGAAATGTAGTGAGACTGCAAATAAAGTGCAAATATAATACAGCAATCAGCATTTTTTAGGATCAGTTAATCACAACACCCTTAATTTGATTAATTGTGCAACTCTACAGTAGATTTTGCTTTCTGGCGTGCTTTGATTTGATTTTCACAGCACGATCAGCTCTCAACTGGTCGAGTCTGGCACTTCATTTTCAATTCATCTTCCATCTGAAGAAATCTGAGTCACTCCAGACCTCACTTGTTTCCTTTTAGAATGAAATATCACTCCCACATAGAGTCATCCTGGCATGTTCAACCTTTAAAAAAAGTTTCTGCGAGCCAGTGAATATTTTGTTGAGTTGTTGGAGGCTGAGAACCAAACAACTAAAAAAAGAAATATATAAATAAGAAAATGCAGCGCTGCCCTCATCCCTCTGAAATTATCAGGGGTGTCGAAGACTTGTGCTCTTTGCTTTTCTCTTCCTCCTTTTCATATGCTTAAACACAAGTCTTGTTGTGGCAAGTGTTTAGTACTGGCACAGAATTCAAGGCAATTGGATGTCCTGGAGCAAGACTTGCATCCACAGAGAAGCTGAATCATTTTCCATACAGAGCATGCGAGCTTTCAGATGTGCAGGATCTAATTAGAATCACCTCCTCTGCCTTGTCAAGATTGGTTTGTGTTTGGGTGTTCAAAAGAGGTCTTTTCACAGTTTGCCAGGTCTGAGAAGCCGGCGGTTCAGGAGCCAGTGGACTCCACACACATGCATATTCAAAGATACTCTCTCTACTGCAGCCAAGGAAGTCTATAATACCTGGAGACAGACATCGGCTCATCTCAAAGCCAGCTGATTGGCTGTAGCAGGACTCCTGAAGAATGGGATTTGAAATCATGTGAGCCAATGGCTGCATCTGAAGTTGTAAATTTGTTTTGCTCTATTCTTAGTGAAATTCTGAAGTGCACAATCGATAGACACTTTACTATAAAATACAGCGGATTTGTGAATGAAAGTGAGGTGATGTAACATGATTGTGATAACATGGTAAATGTAGTATCTTTGGATTACGGTCATACTACATGTATACCATGTAAAAATGATCTTTTATTAGAGGTTGCAAAGTACAGTCATAAATTTATGTTTGCCATTTGTTCAAACTATTTAAAATAAACTAAAACAATATGATTTTTTTTTTCACAATAACTTACAGTATGTTCAATCCACTTTAATTTGTAAAAACTTAAAAAGTTGACTTAATTGCTTTATGTTGTCCCAACACAAATCAACCCATAGAAAAGTAATAAACAAAAAGCATACTCTACCTAAACACCCAAATAAAACTAAATACACCTAACAAAATAACAAAAATACAAAAACTACTCCTACCTCCCTGAATATAAAGAAAAAAATAGGGAGAAAATATTTACACAAAAGAAAAGTGTAGCATCCAACCCCTGATTCTCACCGTGTATATACAGAGTATAATATTGACAATATCAACAAACAAATCAAAAACAAAGTTACAAGGGGGAAACACAGACGAATAAACAACAAACAAAAGTCCAGATTTACACACACACATCCAAAAAGGGTAAACACAATCAAAAATAACATGTAGCAACTCTACAGTATAATGTTTTATCACACCAAACGCAAAAACACCACGCCAACCAACTCGCTCTCCTGCCCCATGCGCATTTTCCCTTTTTTAAAAGACGCCCTTGGTCACTCCAGCCAATCCCAGGGCACGTCGTCTGCATAACTAGGCCTGTGCAGATGAAAAGAGAGAGAGAGAGAGAGAGAGAGAGAGAGAGAGAGAGAGAGAGAGAGAGAGAGAGAGAGAGAGAGAGAGAGAGAGAGAGAGAGAGAGAGAGAGAGAGAGAGAGAGAGACATCTGCGAACGCATCAATGGAACCCAGCATTTTTACAGTAGTTGCTTATTCAAAATAAGCACCAGTTTAAACATCATGACTCTAAAGCCACATGAAAACTGCCACTGTCACTTTATAAGTGGTACAAACTGGTAATTATATACAATTGAAGACAGAATTGTTAGCCCTCCAAAATTTTTGGCCCCTTGTTTATTTTTCTCCCAATTTCTGTGTAACGGAGAGAACATTTTTTCAAAACATTTCAAAACATAATAGTTTTAATAACTCATCTCTAATAACTGATTTATTTTATATTTGTCATGAAGACAATAAATAATATTTTACTGGATATTTTTCAAGACACTTTTATACAGCTTAAAGTGACATTTAAAGGCTTAACTAGGTTAATTAGTTTAACCAGGCAGATTATGGTAATTAGGCAAGTTATTGTATAATGATGGTTTGTTCTGTAGACTATCAAAAAAAGAAATAGCTTAAAGGGGCTAATCATTTTGACCCTAACATGGTTTTTAAAAAATTTAAAACTGCTTTTATTCTAGCTGAAATAAAACAAATAAGACTTTCTTTAGAAGAAAAAATATTATCAGACATGCTGTGAAAATTTCCTTGCTCTGTTAAACATCATTTGAGAAATATTTAAAAAAGAAAAGGGGGGCTAATAATTCTAATTTTAAGTAATCGATTTTAACTGAATTTTTATTTATTTTATTTGTTTTATTTTATTTTTATTTGTTTCCTCAGCTTTATTTTTCATTCATTTATTCATCTTCCTTTGGCTTAGTCCCTTTATTCATCAGGGGTCGCCACAGTGGAATGAACCGCCAACTTATCCAGCAAATGTTTTACACAGCAGATGCCCTTCCAGGCGCAACTTATCACTGGGAAACACCCATACACTCTCACATTCACACACATACACTACAGCCAATTTAGTTTATTCAATTCACCTGTATCGCATGGACTGTGGGGGGAAACCGGAGCACCTGGAGGAAACCCATGCGAACACGGGGAGAACATGCAAACTCCACACAGTAATGCTCTATATAACCATATATAACTAAATAAAAAATATAACTAAAATAAAAATATAATTATATAAGCGGCCCTAGCTATTTTATTTTATTTATTTTTTGTATTTATTTATTTATTTTATTTTATTTTATTTTATGAAAGACATGCTTTTGTATTGCAACCATGCATTAAATTGATTCAATTGAAAGTTATAAAGTTATAAATGAATCCTAAAAAAAAAATAAGTGTTTCATGGTGTCCACTTAAACATTAGGCAGAATTTCTAAAATAATAATAATAATAAAATAATAATAAACATCATCACATATTACTTTAATATAATATTAAAATGTATTCCAGATTTAATCCACAGCTAAAGTTTTATTTTTCAAGGTCACATGATTCTTCAAAAATTATTTTAATTTGTGCTGAAGAAACTTCATTAAGGCTGATTTATACTTTTGTGCCAAGCGCCACATATGCTCCAGCGCAGCCTTCACGCGGTCGCATAGCCCTTGGCGTGGCTGACGCTGATGTGCACCTCTCAAAAATGTAACTACACGTTGCAACGATGCATAGCGCAAGCTCTTTGATTGGTTGGCTTGGTAGCAGTGACAAGTGTGGGCGGTGCTGGGAGCTGCAAGCTCGATGGAGCAAGTGTTTACAAGTGTCGAGTTCCATGAAGGAGCTCCAGATGGAAACTTTTGTTTTGTGTTTACCTCTAGGGCCAGACGGAATCTGCGGACGTTTTTTGCAATTTCTGCGGAAAATTTTGGTAAAAATCTGCGGATTTCTGCGGAATTATTTTGGGAGTCTCATAACTAAAACCTTAATATGTGAAATATGTGTAATTTAAAAACTGAATAAATTCAGATTTACACACATTTACTCCAGTAAATAAACAGAATTAATGATGGGCTAAAAATCTGTGGAAATCTGCGGAATTCTGCGGAAAATCAGTGGAATTCAGCGCGCGCAGATTCCGTGTGGGCCTACTCATGATTAAAGTTGTTGCACGTCCACAGGTTCCCGCCTTGAATGAGTGAGTTTTAGCTACTTAGTACTTTAAGGTAGTGTTCAGAAAAAACAAAACACCAACAAAGAAACACATCACAGAGGAACATTAAAAACCTCACTGCCAGCTAGCATTTTGGAAGTGTTATTGCAGAGCAACACAAACAGCACGCAGAAGTATAAAACGCCATGGGTCAAGCCGATCACTCGACGCAGCCTTTATACTTTTTATAATAATTATTATTATTGTTATGGGAATACAACCCCAAAAACTATAATGGTATAATTAACAAAAACTATCATCTCAAGAGCTCTTTTAAAACAAATCTGCTACAATTTTATATAGTTATATAAAACAAAAAATAATGAAAATAAAATACCTTTTAAAAGTCCAGATGCATGGTGTAGTTACAGAATCTACCAGCAGGGGCAACAAACTTATGACAAAAAACCTCCCCAAACAACCGTTTACCACTACACTACAGTTTACAATCTAAATAACATGGCCACAGATCTGCACAAATAATGATTTGCTTATGGTCTGATTTATGTTTCTCAACCTAAGATATGAGTTTCCTGTCCTCGGGATTAGATTGCATGACATTCCTGACTTATTCCTGAATGCGGGACTTGATTACCGCATGTCCTTTATTCAGCCTTGAGCTCGCAGTCATGCTAGGACTTGTACATCGCTCTTTTCTGATTTGGTAATAGAGGCACCAAAACACTAAAGAATCCGTTTGATACACCATGGACAGTGCGCATATGAGTAGCGAAAAGCAGAAAGAGACAGGGGTGCATTTTAATGAGAACTGAGCAAGTGTCTCAGCTAGAAATTCAGAGAGCGACAGGGCCTGTTTGGCTCACTCTCCTCAGCAGTGCATTGCTCTGACAAGCTCCCGCTTTACTGAAGTGTGCACTTGTAATAACAAAGCCCCATTTCTATCCAGTCACTTGGTGGCATGAGATCTGCCAGACTTGATGTCTCGCTGCCTTCACCTTTTTTGCTTTCTTTTTTCCCTTTTTCTCCAAGCTCTGTGTGCGATACGACATGCGCCGGCATCTCTAGCTATGCTTCATGTTTCTCCTTGACAAGTCGACGCTGACAAACTGGATTTGACAAACAAGCCATACGTGAATACTAAAATCTGTGAAAACGGCTTCATGCCGCACTTCAACTGGGAGTTAAAATGTAAAAAAAGAATAAAACAGAGATGTCATTTGCTGCATGAGGTGATTAGAAAGCCATATAAAGTAACAAAAAGGACAGCAATGGAGTGACAGATTGAATACCGTAAGTCATTATTTCACAGCACATTACAGTGCACAGAGATGCGAAAATGTCGGTAATTTCTGATATTTATTCATTGGCGGGAGATGACTTCCTAAAGAGAGCAGGAAATTGGAATTCTTCATGTCCTCACTTACATTAAATATGGATTGAGGAAGCGTATGATACGGCCGGTATTTAAGTGGCTGGGGTTAAAGCAGGCAGTGATTGACCACCTCCTGTTCTTGTCTGACAAAACTCCATTTACATGCCACATCTGACGACCAAACGCAAGACGCTAATTCTCCACTTTAGCGGCGGCAAATGAGAGGACTGTAAATGATGAGCAGCGTATCTTTGACCTGCGTCAATGGCGGTTTTCATCCAAAGATGCGAATTAAACTTGGAAAACTGGAATATCGCATAAAACATTTGTTAGTGGCAAGGATCAAAATGAAAAAGAACATTTTCTGCATTAGGTGAAGCCACTGTGAACCTTTTTTAATATAATTAATCACCTGTGCCTTAAAAGACAAAGACGAAATGTAAAGCCTCTGAAGATTGTTCAGGGAGGTAATAATACTGAACCACTTTAATGACAGACTTTGGCTAAGACAGTCTTCTGTACAATGACCAAAACAACAATTTAGAGGTTTTACATTATGGTTGGTCCACTGGTTTGTCCATTAATGTCGTTCCATTGTGGTTTATCACATGATCTGTTGAAACAAAATCACTCTTTTGATGCACATGCTGGAATTAATTCAGTAAAAGTGTTTTCTTCATAGTTTGTGAACATTTTTTCTCATGAGATAAAGTTTTTTTTTAAGCGCATTTTCAAAACTGATGCACACCTTGGCATTTCCATTAAGCCTTTTTTAACGCGATATTACAAAATGAGCATAGAAAAAAGTGAATCGGTGAAAGATAGCTAATGGTTACTTTTAAAATGTACTCTACTACAGATTACAAAATGCACACCTGGTGTCTGTCTGTGTACGTATTGCTCATTTTGAGGGCGATGTCACATGCTCAGATTTGGTTGACCGATCAGAGGAAGATGGGTGTTTCAGCACCGCCTACACGTGTATAATGAAGTTGTTTAACCATTTTTCTACCCTAAACCAAAAACAAAAATTCAGCCAAAATCTCCTTTTTTATTTTTTTATAGCAAACGAAAAACTGAAAAACATCCGTTTTCTTCATTTCTTTTATTCTGTTTAAAATTGGAAAACAAATAAGCAAAACGTACATGGACCGGTCCCTTTTCAAAAATTTCTAAATTTAAAAATCATATAGTCGCTGCTGGAAAAAGGAAATAAATAAATAACCTAAAACATTTGTTAAAGAACAGAACAGTTTAGAAAACCCAATGAACTCACAAATGATCACAAAACATAAAAACAGTCATTGATCATTCAGGTATTGGCAGACAGTTAAGAATGAAGTGTTTTACATGTAGATTTAATTAGGCCTGCCTTTATATGTTTACTAACTTAGTTTGGATGATAAGTTAATGTAATATTTCAATTAAGCCCAAGCTGTTAAGGTTAAAAAAAAAAGTGATTTTTGTCAATTTTTCCATTTGAAAAAAATTCTGTTATTATTTTGTATGTACAGTTGAAGTCAGAATTATTAGCCCCCCTAAATTATTCGCCCCCTTTTTATTTTTCTCCCCAATTTCTGTTTAACAGAGAGATTTTCTCAACACATTTCTAAACATAATAGTTTTAATAACTCATTTCTAATAACTGATTTATTTTATCTTTGTCATGATGACAGTGAATAATATTTGACTAGATATTTGACTGGATACTTCTGTACAGCTTAAAGTGACATTTAAAGGCTTAACTAGGTTAATTAGGTTAACTAGGCAGGTTAGGGTAATTAGGCAAGTTATTGTATAATGATGGTTTGTTCTGTAGAATATTGAAAAAAATTAGCTTAAAGGGGCTAATCATTTTGTCCCTAAAATGGTTTTTAAAAAATTAATATTTTATATATTTATTTATATATTCATTCATTTTCTTGTCGGCTTAGTCCCTTTATTAATCTGGGCTCACCACAGTGGAATGAACCGCCAACTTATCCAGCACATTTTTACGCAGCGGATGCCCTTCCAGTCGCAACCTGTCTCTGGGAAACATCCATAACACACACTCATACACTACGGACAATTTAGTCTACCCAATTCACCTGTACCACATGTCTTTGGACTGTGGGGGAAACCGGAGCACCCAGAGGAAACCCACGCGAACACAGGGAGAACATGCAAACTCCACACAGAAATGCCAACTGACCCAGCCACCTTCTTGCTGTGAGGCGACAGCACTACCTACTGCGCCACCGTGTCGCCCATATTTATATATATAGTTTATATAATTAAAATATAATTTATTCTAGCCGAAATAAAACAAATATTACTTTCTCAATGTACTGTGAAAATTTCCTTGCTCTGTTAAACATCATTTTGAAAATATTTAAAAAAGAAAAAAAAATTCAAAGGGGGGCTAATAATTCTGACTTCAACTCTAAACATCTGCAATGTAAATATGTATCCATGACAGTACTGCATGTAAATAAAAAAATTAATTTAGTATTTTTATTTTTACTTTTATTTGGTTCCATTTTTAACATTTTTGTATCTATTTTAGGGGTATTTAAACTAATGACCCGAACTGTACCTTTGGATGTTTTTGTAGACTAGATGTTGAATTCTTTGATGCCAATAGAAGTTCTCTTGCAGACACACAAAGAAGAGCTAGTTAGGATTACACTTCTGTGAAAACGAACTCTGCAGGTTGCTAACTGAAAAGCCTGTACACATTCAGTGCACACATGTTTGCGTGTGTGCATGTTTGTGTTCTGATTTTTGTGGTTACGTGTAAGGATTGAGTAAGGTAAGGCCATTTAATACGCTGTTTTACAGTGGAAAATACATTGTATGCATGCATGTACAGTGCTCAGCATAACTGAGTACACCCCATTTTGATAAATTAATATTTTTATCCATTTCTCACTGAATATAGACAATGTATTTTGGTGCATATAAACAAAACAGATTTATTAAACAGATATATTTATTAAAATAATATTTTAGTCACTAAACATATTTAGAAATTGAAAGATAATACAATTAAATTCAAGCAAAATATTGCTAAATAAATTACAACCTACAAAATTTCAACTACATTTTTCCTTTTTTTTTTGCTTCCCTTGATTTTTCCTGTATTTAAAATTTGTATTTAATATTTTTTCTATAACATATAAATTTGGGTGTACTAGTTTTTGGACCGTTATCGTAAGTTTTTTGTTAGATAAGCTCCAGATTTGGCTTCAGTACTGATTAATCTAATGTATATGCACAAATATAATATTGTTTAGCTTCCTATTAAAAATATGAATTTAAAAGAGAGATTTGTGAGGGGTGTACTTATATATGCTGAGCACTGTATGTGTGTGTGTTTACATGTTTATGTGGTTTACGAGGACACAAAATTGTACAATGACATGAGTATAGTTGTACTCTATTAAGGTGGTTTATGAGGGCTTGTCTTGTGTCATAATTCAAAATGCTTAAAAAACATAGTTAATGGGTTTTTTGACATTCAAAATATGTTTACTTGAATAGTTTACTAACAACATTTTGTTTGTTGGAATGTACCCATAGATTATGATTAAACCATAATTAAATGGATACTTACAAATGAAAATGTCCTCATGATTTACTAAAGTGGTTTTAAAGTTTCATGAATGTATCTCTTCTGTTGAACACAAAACTAAATATTCTGAAGAATGCTGGGGGTAAAAACAGTCTTCGACATCTATAGTAGGAACTAAAAATACTACGGAAGTCAAAGTCAATCTTTTTTCCTTCAGTATATCTTCCTTTGTCTTCAACAAAGAAAATAAACAGGTTTGAAACAAGTGGAGGATAAGCAAATGATGACAGATTTTTCATTTACTCATCCTCCACTTGTTTGCTTGTACAGTACTTAATGACTTATGATTAGAATCTATAATAGGCTGTTTTAATTTCAGGCATATATTTTCATCATATTTATTTAAATCTTTTTTCTCTTTTGGCCTTTGTAGCTTTTGAAGTTTGCATATTTTAGCTCATATATTGTAAAACGATGCACTTTTCTTTCACAGAGGTCCACTCAGCTCCATCTTGAACACATTTCGTCCACATGGGTCAAGCCATTCAGACTTTCTAATGCTGAAGAGAGAACTAGGATGTAATTGTGTACTAACAGCAGGGAGTTAGAAGCGTCGAGCGGATGGCTGGGGAAGACAGACAGTGAGAGATCAAATGAGACATCTAAAGATCCAAGGCCAACAAACTCTGATTTCTACCCTCGAGCGACTGATGATTTGCCAAGTCAAAGCAAACCTTCTCATCTGTGAGCTTAGTTAGCTTCCAAACCAAAGCCTCATTTGGAGGATGGCAGGCCTATGAAAAGCCAACGAAGGCTGCCATTTATGGAAAGAAAGAGATGCTGGTGGATACATGACTTGAGTAGTTTTGTGCCTGATTTTGGCCGAGTAAAAAAGAGGAAACAAAAAAAAAACCAGAGTTTTTTTTTTCTAGAAGACTGCACTGGTAATGAGGAAACAAAGCACATTTTCATCTTTTAAATAGCATTACTATCAGGGCCGTAGCCGGGCCCACCCCTCACTGACAAAGGTCCAGAATTTCTCCCATACATGAGCTCATTTGTCCAAATAAACCATCAAAAAAGGCTTTAAGACCTAGCAGAATCCTCTGTTGGCTGTCGCTTCACTGTGACTTCAGCTAATTAGTTTTGGTCAATGCTAACAAATATTTTTTAGTCCAACATCCAACCGTGCAAGAAAACACACAATCTGACAGAAGAGAAGTTATCGTTTGTTACTGTATTGTTGAGAAAACATTTTACAAGTAAGTTCTATTTTAAATCTTAGACCTTATACTTGAAATACTCGAAAGTGTACCATATTACAATGATCTGAATACTATTTTGACAGAAATAGTCAAAGTGTGTATATGACGACCCTCCGAGTCCTTGCTGGCCCATCTGGTATTTCTGTGCGGAGTTTGCATGTTCTCCCTGTGTCCGTGTGGGTTTCCCTCGGGTTCCCCAGTTTCCTCCCACTGTCCAAATATGCTCTACATTATAGACAAAATAAGCCTAAATTTTTTTTCCAGATGTCTTAGTCTCAGGAAGTTCACCTTAGCCTCAGCAGCAGGGAAGTTTTGAGTTCGACCTGAGCTCAATCTCCCCTTGCCCTGCGAAAGGGAGGAAGTCCTGGGCCCGAGGATCCCTTGACCTCAGGGCTCTCTTCCAGGACAGCATGCCAAACAATCTATGTATAAATCATGAGCTAAGTGTGAATTCTTGAAATGATTAAATTAAATGATAAACTACTTTTGAACAGTTATTTTATACTGTAGTGCAACATCATTTCACAATTTTACAATCTGTACTGTATTTGTGATGAAATAACTGCAGTCTTGGTGAGCAGGAGAAGCTTCTTTTAAAACATTTAAAAACCTCACTGGCCCCAAACTTTTGACTGGTAGTGTATATATGCAGTATATATTAGAAATCAGTAGCCATTAGTATTTATTTAGTATAATCTTACTATAGATGTCATTGGCTACTGTTTTTCTTCAAAATATCTTCTTTTTTTTGTTAAACAAAAAGGCAACATAAAGTACCGGAACCTCTTGAGGGTAAGAACATTTTAATTTTGAGGTGAACTCACTTTAATGCAAGAATAATCAGAAATCAAACTTACTAAATATATATAATATACAGTTTGAGTTAAGTTGAATTACTATCTAATATCCTGCTAAATTAGTGAGTTAGTTAGCATAATGGCTGTTACTTTGTCTATTGATTATTCAAAAGACACAGAATCATTTTGGCAATAATAATGTTGCCATAGAAACAGCTAATTCTCAAATTTACAACTCCATGTACAGCATCCAGGTTGTTATCTAGTAATTACGGTAATTACAAAAAAGAACAAAGCATTATCTTCAAATAATGTGTGAATGTGCTATTTTTTGCCCTTGTTTTAATCATTTGCCTTGATTCATAGGAAAATAAATAAAAGCTAAATCATTCAATTAAACACTCATTTAAAGTTTTAATCTGGACATTTAATTTTATATTAACAATAATGTACAACAAATGCTCTGCATTTTCTACTAATTTGCTGTGACATCTAATAATCGTGACTATATATATATATATATATATTTATATTCACATTAAATAAGTTATATTCATAATAAATTACATACCAGTAGATTAGAACATGAAAAGTTACAGCAATTACAACATTATGTTGATGTGTTAAATGTGTAACATGTTAAAGTGTGTTTTTGGTGGTCTTTAACATTCATAATAATATCATGACAGCAGTCATTTGCTCTTTTTATCTTGTCTAAAAAAATTGTGTCCAAACCAAGCGGCAACATCCCGCTCTCCCTCGTGAGGCTAATACGGAAGTAACTAATTCATCAAAATCCCACTAGTCCTGGCTCCATAATAGAGCAGATTTCTATTGAGCCCACTGTTAAAATGGCCAACTTTGCAGCTGAAAAATAGGTGTTTACAGCCTGGTACAAAAAACGATTATGATCTATATAGCTAATATTACACTTCATGACAACTGTGAGGAGGGTGAATTTTTTCATTACTCATCCGTTTCATTTATATTGAGTTATATTAAGTCTGCATAATTAAGGGCGTGGCCACTTGAGAGACAGCTAGGTCTCGCTTATCACCATCACGTCACCTCAGCTGATTCCGGCTGATTAGCCGCTGAACTCAGTATATACATTGTGTTTTTGTTTTGTTTTATGTGGCTTCACACAGTCAATTGCCTTTTGGAATTATTATTTCTTGCAATTATCAGATAATATGGCATGCTATGCACTTAATTGTGCTCATAAACCATTCAAGTGGCCTCAATTTCCCTGTTGATTGAAATTCTTATATACTCATATACCATATCTATAAATGTATTTGTTTTATTTAAGATCATTTATCATACATCATTTTCTTTAGACCTGTAATGCACTCCAGAATCTGACAGATTGATTAGCTGTAGACTATAGAACAGTCATCTGAAGCGTTGTCATACAGTGTTATGCCTGGATTTCACAGCCTTGCATTTACTAACACAGACTATATTTGAAGTCTTGGAAGTAATTTGTGTTTTCTTTCTGTAGAATAATGTAAGAACAATGTTTAGTGGCTCAATGTATAACAACAGTGTTTTTTAAAAGACTAAACACTTTATTGATATACAGTAGTATACAACCAAGCACATGTGGTCAGAACACAAACGAATCGCAGGTAATGAAGTATTAAGCGTTTCTCACAAAGAAAAGCCAGTCTAAGCAATATGCTAACAGGCATCTGAAGCTCCGCTCACGTTCTGCCTCTTTGCCCTTTTTCGATTATACTACGTCCATATTTTTTTACATTCTATGGTCCAAACCTGTTCACATTATACATGATCACATGGGTATCACAGGAAAACGTTTTAAAACCACATGTATTTCACATTCATTTTAACTGAATCATGACGACTAGGTGGAATATTCAAGGAGCTCTTCCTCTATAACAAAGATAGCTAGCGTTTTGTTTATTTCATAGGCAGTGTGATAGCAGCGAGTCTGACTAACCATTTCTTCTCGTTAAATTACAGCATTCAGAGTACAATTCAAATAGGTTCAATATATGTTGCATGGCTTCTCTCTTCTAGTTTGCTTTCGAATACACTGTCGGTTGGATTTAGGGAAAGGGTTGTGCGGGTCAGTTGATATCAAGCTGATTTATTATAAACGCGGGCCTCTGTTGAATTTATGACAAATGGCACTTACCTGTAAGAGAAAACGTGCCAGTAATATCTTTTAAATTCTCAAAAATGTACACAGCAGATTTGTGAAAACAAAATCTGCAAGACGATGTACTCCAGGGTACATATTTCTCGGTTCTTAAAAATGTATCCCTGGGCTCATAAGTCCAATGAGCTTGGGTCGAGATTTTGTGGTCTGCAGCAATTGGTGCATTTTTTTCAGCTCATTGCCCTATCCTCAGTGTGAATGCGGTTAAATGTGAATAAGTGAGAAATTTCAGTTGTAGGAGGGCGAGTGTGTGATGTCATAAAAACCATTGATCTATATTGATGGACATGAGAAAATGCAAGTTTTGAGTGCTTATATTTTCTAAATGCAAATATCTTTATCTTATAGATATATCCTTAAAACTAATGCTGGGTTTACAGCAAACGTGAACCACCGCATCACTCACAGGACGTTTTTCACCTCAAGTGCTTTTTCCCGCTCGAGTTGAATAATCTGAACTTGTGCGGACAACACAATTGAGGCATAGGCGGAGTTATACATTTTTTGCCTTGTAGGCACCTACAAGCTCTTATTTTTTTACACACCATAAACCACCATATTTTCTACTTTTTAAATTATTTATAGCCTATATATTTTATCTTCAGCGGGATTAGCTTGGGGCAACCTTATGTGAAACATTAAAAATAAACTTTTAAGTGTTTTTACAGCCCAAAATGTGTGGGGAACATTCTATTAAAGGCTATTTCTAACATGATATAAGCTTTATAGTGCAATGATATGGACATTTTGTTTTTGTCAGGTGTTTTTAAAGGAGGCAGCATTTTATTTTATTTTTGCTTTAGTTATGAAATGTTATGAAATATTCACACCATCATGACTGGGATGCGCGATTGATGGCATGCAACTGGGACATTTCACTGCCAACATTCCTAGCTCCAACTGTGTCTGGAAGGCTGTGTTAAAGCTCACATACATGCTTAGTAAAGGACGGATTTTGTTTTTTGTCACAGCTGATCACAGCATCACATGCCACGCTCAGGGCCATTGCCTCAGTAACACCTGTCCAATTCAGCCAGTGCCTTGATTGCTGTGACAATATTATCGGCAGTAGAATAGTTATTGAATGTACAAAAAAGACCATGGGATATATATATATATATATATATATATATATATATATATATATATATATATATATATATATATATATATATATATATATATATATATATATATATATATATATTATTTATTAGGAACAACTGTCCAACTGCTTGTTAACACAAATTTCTAATCAGCCAATCAATGCAACAAGCAACTTCATGCATTTAAGCATGTAGACATGGTCATGCTGCAGTTCAAACCGAGCATCAGAATGGGGAAGACAGGTGATTTAAGTGACTTTGAACATGGCATGGTTGTTGGTGCTAGACAGGCTGGTCTGAGTATTTCAGAAACTGCTGATCTACTGGGATTTTCACGCACAACCATCTCTAGGGTTTACAGAAAATGATCAGAAAAAGATTAAATATTCAGTGAGCGGCAGTTCTGTGGGCGCAAATGCCTTGTTGATGCCAGAGGTCAGAGGAGAATGGCCAGACAAGTTCGAGATGATAGAAAGGCAACAGTAACTGAATTCATCACTCGTTACAACTGAGGTATGCAGAAGAGCATCTCTGAACACACAACACATCTAACCTTGAGGCGGATGGACTACAGCAGCAGAAGACCACACCGGGTGCTACGCCTGTCAGCTAAGAACAGGAAACTGAGGCTACAATTCACACAGACTTACCAAAATTGGACAATAGAAGATCGGAAAAATGTTGCCTGTCTGATGAGTCTCGATTTCTGCTGCGACATTTGGGTGGTAGGGTCAGAATTTGGCAGCAACAACATAAAAGCATGGATCCATCCTGCCTTGTATCAACGGTTCAGGCTAGTGGAGGTGGTGTAATGGTGTGGGGGATAGTTTTTGGCACACTTTGGGCCCATTAGTACCATTTGAGCATCATGTCAACGCCACAGCCTACCAGGGTATTGTTGCTGACCGTGTCCGTCCCTTTATGACCACAGCTGACAAATCTGCAGCAACTGCATGATTATATCATGTCAATATGGACCAAAATCTCCAAGGAATATTTCCAGTGCCTTGTTAAATCTATGCCATGAAGGATTTAGGCAGTTCTGAAGGTAAAAGTCCAAACCGGTACTAGTAAGATGTACCTAATAAAGTGGCTGGTGAGTGTGTACGTGTATGTGTGTGTGTGTGTATATATATATATATATATATATAAATCAGTTGCATCTTTTCTGGGGGTAGTGCCCCTCTTGTCATTTGACAATTACACATGCATTCTTCATCATTTGCAATGTCCTGTGAAAATGTAGCTATATTTGCATGATTGCATTGACTTTGTACTGTAAGTAATCTTCTTGCACAAATTCTTAATTTCTTTTTTGATGTAAGCACAGCATTTCATACAGTGTTGATACTTACAATCCAAACACATATTTCAGGAGCACTAGTCTATAATTCTTTATTCTTCCTCATATAAAAAACTATCTTTGTTTGGAAATTTGAACGTTTACATTTTAAAAGCCTAAAAATTGGTCTAATTTACGTTCAACTTGGTAACTTTTTAACTGTTTATAGTGGTGTAATATATTAGCTGCTCCAGGACTGGTAGGGGCAGCAGAGAGGACATATTAATATAAGATGAATAACAGGCAATGAAACATGAAAAACTCTTCTAAACACTAAAACTAAATATGCACTTCTAAATATTTATAACACTTGAAGCAATTAATGCAGTGAACAATCTAATCACAAAGAAGAACTGCAGATAACACTGTCTCCCTTCAGCAGTCATTGTTTATGGATATAGCGAGGCGGATTATTGAAGCTGTTGCATCCTTGCACTGCTCTTTCGCATTTTGCATCATGCAGAGCAATCTTGGCCGAGCTTTCGGTCAGTCTGACAGTAATTTCCACAGTGAATGTGTAGGATTGCACAATTGAGTGCTATGGTGTCATTCTCTGATATGGTGTCATTCCTATTGTATGTCAGAAACTCCAGGCTGCTTTAAAAGATACAAAACAAATTGTTTGTATTTTAAAGCAGATTCTGTCGCGTCGCTGCCGAGCAAGAGAAGGAGGTTTTCAAACAGACGCGATCATTATCCTCATCACCACATTCCTTTGTGTCAATCACAGTAAATATGAGCCTGCAGACTCAAAGCTGAATAATATTTTAGTCATGGTGCAATGCTGGGAAATCACGTTAAAGCAAGTACACCTTTTATGTGTGCTATTAAATGCTGTTGAATTCATACTAACAATTACGTTTACAATGTGGGATTCAAATTCTAGTTTTGACCTTGACATTTTTTTAAACACAGAAATAATCTGAAATAAAATGCATCAGTGATATTTAGTACTGTACTGTGGATATAAAACCTTTCTAAATACATTATGCAAAAGATTTATACTATAATTTTTGTTCATTCATTTAATAAATAAATACAATTAATTGATGTTTTTCTAAAACAGTTTTAGTTATTTAGGTATAGGGGCGGACATAGTAACAACAGGGGTAATGTTATAGCAGAGAAGCTAAAATGCCGTCCAAACGCTTAAATTTCCACAGAGATTGTTCTGTTTCTGTATTTGGGCTTCCAAAGGACATGGCACAAAGACAGAAGTGCTTACAATTTAATTTTCATTATCTTCCAGAGAATTATAAAAATATATATATAGCTAGCATTTGACAAAGGACAGCTTCCAGAATCTCTCCCAGTTCAGTGCTGGATTCGGCTAAAAACTCCTCAAAGAAGGAGCAGCTCCAACCATAATAGACGAAGCTGTGGAGTGTGGGCCACTAACTGTAAGTATTTTTGTTTGTTAAAATTAATCTATGACGTGCACAGTTTCTAGTGTTAATGATATGTTGTAGCGACGATGTGAACAACAGGAAATGCTTTTTGACACTGTTAACAATTTAGCCACAAATTCATATTTATCCATCAAACCGCTGTGAACACATGCTGTGTTGTGTTCTACATTGCAAATAACAAACTCGTAAAAGATAAGTGAACGTTTCATATTACTTACACATGCTTATTCCGAATATATGTGAAAGACACTTGTCAGATTTTACAGTATTTACACAGCAGAGACAAAGCGTGTGCTTGTAGGGGCGTGACAATTTTCCTGGTGATGTGGAGCCGATCCGTGAATCACAGCACATAGTGTTAGCTGACCAATCAGAGCCTCTTGAGGGTGGGCTTTCGGATAAACTAGGTAATTTGAATAGTTTGAATGAATGAATCATGAAAGTAAGATATATTAAAAATAACTTGATTTTTTACAAATGAAGCATGAGCACACATTGCTTTGCATCTTATAAACACAACCAAGCCTTAAAAATACACTCTGGACCACCCCTTTAAGGTGTTATCTGTCTTATGTCACGAGGAATAGTAACTATTTTAAGTTTTGTCAGTTTAGTGGCTAATTTGTACGAATTCGTATGAGTTTAGTCGTACGTAAATGTATGATTTTAAAAAGGAGGCGTGACACCCAACCCAACCCATAAACCCAACCGTCGTTGGGGGAGGAGCAAATCATACTAAATTGTACTAACGAGATCGTATGAATTCATACGAATTAGCCACTAAATCAAAAAGTTACAAATTGTCGTGAGATCGTGTTGGGTTTAACCCACTTGTCAGTAAGTTTTAAATCAATAATAAAAACATTTTATATGATAACTTATCTTTGTATATATTTGTAAGTACAGATAAGAGTAATTATGTTGCTTCATTTTACATAAATATCCATTCTGCTAAATGATGATGGTGCTTTATGTCAAATTATAACTTTCGAAGTAATTTGAAATGTTCAAATGATGGGATGAACTTTACAGTTTACAATTACTGAAGTAACCAAAATGGATTAGCTGTATGATTTCAGCTTTCCTAAGCAATGCTAACCCTGAAAGGAACCCCTTTGCACGTTCCATATCTGCTCATGTGATTGAGAAAACACACAATATGACATTTATATCACAAGCAAACACTGCCTCCTCAGGTGTCGGATCCATAAGGGATGTCCTTCACTGCTATAAAAACAAATATTATCTGGAAATCTCTGGCATGCATAGGTCAGAGAGTCAGTCAAAGAAGCTCGGGCTGACATTTAGTTGCACTGATAAATACCATGACATTTTACAAGATGGCCTTGCCTTAAAAGAGGACCTCCAATAAGGGAGTGTATCAGTCAAGCCATCGCACTATGCTCAGCGTGTCACTGATTTAACTGTGTTTACAGTGTATCCTGTTATTTACAAGCTCAGCAGAGTGTTCCCTCCAATTACGGACAAATCAGCCAACAAGCGTCGTCTTGAAAGTGACGTTTTTTTAACCCAAATTCACATCTCTTGATCAGAAAACAGCCCAGCTTTTATCCACTTTAGATGCACAAACAATATGCAAACCACATTCGCACATAAAAGCGCTGCGGCATCTTTGTTCTGACACTTCTTAATGTCTTCCATAAAAGCTTGATGTATTCATTAACAAGGTTATCAAGCCTGCAGCAGAACTGGCTCAGATTGAGACTGCCACCCCTGCTGTGAGGAAGCGCACAACTGACGGCCTGGATGAAGCGTTCCTCGAGTGGATATTAGGGAATGATGTGTGCCTTACAGGATTCGGAGCTGACTGGAGGAAATAGACAGAATTCCCATGCGGATCACGCAGATGTCTAATCTAAGTTACTTGTATTGGCTTGGTTCCTGTGAGAACTTACACTGCTGTCATTACATTGTCAAAATTCAAATGATCCAGACAGAGTGAGTCTGCAGTTAACGATTTAGTGATTCAAATGATTTGTTCAGAGTAAAGCCACGGTCACACTGCATTTTTTATCCCATAGACTTTCTATTCATATGCATGCGAATACTGCAGACTGGAAATGCAAGTTTGTTCGACAAGGTTGCATGTTGCTGCTTTCCAAAGTTCAAGCTTTGTGAACTCTGTCCTGCAAATTCACGTGACATGATAATTCGAAACCAAAAGAAAATCAAAATGTGACCTCTCTGTACAGAAATTTTAAATATGGAGCAATTGCTCATTTTATTTAGAATTTCACATGCTCAAACTCTAGTGTGATCGTGGCTTGAGTCTCTAGTTAATGATTCAGTGATTCAAATGATCAAGTCAGTGCGAGTCTCCAGTTATTAGGTGCGTTCAGCTTCATGCAGTGCTGCGCAGATTGATCTTAAAGAGGTTCATGCCAGTTAGAAATTTTGTCCGGCTGGACACTGCGCTGATGCCACGTGACTGTCACATGTGGCATACCGCGACAGTGCTCTGAGATCATACGATTGATTCAGCCGGTGTTGAACACCAATATTACACTGTTGGCTGAGTTCACTGCATGACAACAACCACGTGCGTTTTAGGTTTATTATTGGACAACTTCCATCTCACAAACTTCCAAACAAACAATTCAAGAGCCCCTATTATTGGTTTTTGAGAATGACCTTCCATGTAGTGTGTAACACAGCTCTAAGTGAAGTGAAATATCCAGCTAAGGCTTAAATCTGACAGTGCAACGTGTTTAAAAAAGAGTCGACTCATAGTGCTTCAAATGAATCGTCTTGATAACGAGTCTTTAGCCGTTTCGGCGTGATGTAGATATGAAAGTTAAGCCCCGCACAATTGTTGTGCGCACAAACCCGGGAAAAATGAATCCTGCGGCCCCGCCCACAAACAGTAGCAAAAAAAAAGAGGAAGACAAACACTGTAGCAGACGCCCTTTGAAATAAGTCATGAAGATGCTGTGGGATATTCTGCTAGATATTATTGGAAGTGTGAGGGAAAGTTAGTGTTATTTACTCTACCCAAAGATGAAACTGTGAAGAGTCAGTGGTTGAGGTTTATTTTTGCAAAAATACCTCAGCATTATAGCCTAACCTTGTGCAGTTCGAGTGCTTCTGGAATCTACACACTTACAACAGGGTATTCGTCGGCCGTTTTTTAAAAGAAGGATCAGAAAAGACTATTAATGTATGGGACTTTGTCAGAGCTCGACAGGAACTTTATCAGTACATGGATCAGTGGATCATGGATCAGTTTCTTCCTCCATTTCACAAGTGTAAGTAAGTACGATTAAAATGGTTGCCTCCTTGTTTTCTCTAGCTTGCAAATTATGCATTTAATTGTGTTTTGTTACTTGTAATCACTTGTACTTTATCTGGTTAACTTTTTATATTCTCATATCGCGCCTAATGCCACGTTGAAAATGTGACTTGTGTCGCTTTGTTTACGGATTTAAATGCATTTGTGAGCTCGTGTTCCACTGCCGTTTGTCATTGCTATGGCCACCGTCAGCTGTTCTTACACACATGCAGCGGTCAAGGTTCAAAATAGTTTAGCTTTTGCCACTGTGTGCATTAATACTGGTAGTGTGTCATGGTTAAGAATAGAGCAATATTCTGGTATTTAACTTCACACACATACCTGCCAACATCTGTCCCTGAAAATCCAGGAGACCGGGGGGGGTTAGGTTCGGGGTGAGGTGTCTGAATAACACTCAGGGCCGGAGCAAGCTGAACTGGCGCTCTAGGCGAACGGCGATCACGCAACCCTCAACCCGAAAGTGAAAAAGAAAGTGACCGATTTGCAGATGAAAGTGAGGACTTGGAGGGAGGGGGTGGGTGTCACGGATGAAAGTGAGGATGGGAGGTTTGCGGACGCCGCCCTCTATGAACGCGCCGGCCCTGATAACACTGTTGAGAACCGGGTACTGTGTAGTATGGTGTTAGTAACTACTATGAAGCGTGTCTTGGGCGGCCGCTGCGAATGGATCCTATACCAATGTTGGCGACCCGGGGCTTTCACAGACCGTACTAAAATGCTGAGGACCGGGGGGTGGTTGAAATTAAGTTTTTCGGGATAAATAACAAAATGGGTGGGTGGCTGGAGATGAAATATGGGAGGATCCCGGGAAAGCCAGGAGTGTTGGCAGATATGCTCACACATACCACTATGCACTGTGACTACTTCAATATTCTACTTCAATGCCGTGCTGGGCATTTCACTCTGTCTCATGCTGAACACTGTCGATCAATCGCAACAGACTGTCATCGGTCCAATCAGCGCAGATTAGCTTCGCGCTAAGGAGGGTTTTGGGAACAAATGAATCGCTGAATGTATCATATAGGAGTCACTGGGATAATTAGGTAAAAATAAATGCATATTATAAGACCATGAAAGTGTATTTTGACCTTGCATGCATATCAGCCGGTTGTTGGAGACCCTTTTTAATGTATAGCAGGGGCTCTTTAATTTTTTATGCCTTATTTATTTTGTACACATCATGCTTAATAAATAGTTTGTTTATAAAGGCTAGATTGTTTGCATATGTTTATTTTTGACCATTTTCATACAGACCCTTTGCTGTATACATGAGCAATATCACATGAGTAGCAGTACGATGTGGCCATATATGGTGGGAGGCATGCGTTGGCACGAGGCTGCAGGCCAAGTACCTTAGTGTCCCACCAGTGACAATATTTGTTCAGTTGTGGTTTGAAATTTAAGATAAGGAAATGCTGTTTTTCTCCACTAAGGACTTATTATGCGGTCTCTTTTGCCATCTTGTGACAGAACATCAATCGTCACTTTTTTTAGTCTGCTTAGACAGGCTGATGGTGGTCAGTGCACTGAATCCGATGCTCTAAAATTATGAATATTTGAAATAGGCCCTATTCTTATAATTACTAACTACATTCTCGACTAAAAAAGCCTCAAAAGTACATTATGTTGTCCAACAGCAGCAGTATTTGTCAAACTGTAGAGCAGGGATATTCAATTAGTTTGTCATGGGGGCCAGTTCATGAAAAGCATCCCAAACGAGGGGCCGGAAAGATATGACTTGCAATATAAGTGATGACACAACAGCAATATAAGAGCACATATTCTGTATTTTTGCTCCTTAAGACACCCACATTGACTTTTTTTACATTAAAACGTTAATATATTGTATTTTTAAACTACATAACATCACTGCATTGTACAATGTGGCTTTTTTTTACAAGCATATCCAAATGTTGTATTTTGAGGCACAAAATCAGTGCATTGCTTAAGTAGGCTTCTTCTACATTCAGACACATTCATATGTTCTGTTTTAAACTGCACAATAATTAGGGATGCATCGATTATAGATTTTGGTTGTACGATTATAGTCTGAAGAATAATCATGGTTTCGCGGTTATCACCATTATTATGCATTTATTAAATTTAAAACACTACTTGTTTAGAAAAATCACAAGAAAACTGCTTATATTTTAAAGAGTTGTTTATTGCTGCTCAGTTACCAAATACAGCACAAAATATTAATAAAAAACAAACAATAGTCCATTTCTCTCTTTGGACTCTTTTTTGCAATTAAAATAAACGACAGAAGAATGAATAATACATAAAAATAAGAATAAATAAAAATAGTATTTGTCTAATGTTAATTTAAGCTATATATTAGCTAAGTATTTAAATGAACTGTTGTTATTGTCTGCGTTCATACATACATAATCATTTTAATAATTTTTAATAATTCATCTAACATATCTTTTGTTTACATTGCACTGAAAGCCACACACAACTTTCACCACTACAGCCATGAGACCATTTCTACTGTGTGGCGCGCCTGCAGGGCGCGAGTGCGTTGGTTCACTTGCGAGCCGTGCGTGCACGGCTTCCAATATGCGCATGTCTCCATTGGAAATAATGTACTTGAGTGCGGAAAACACGCAATGTCAACGGCTTGCTGCTACAGTTAATCCAATGTGCGTGCGTATTGGCATAACTTTGTTTAGTTGCAGCAGCTTTTTTTCCGTGCAACAGAAATGGGGCGTTGAGAAGCCTTTAATGAATAAAAGCGGGGTTAATAGTGAACTCGGCTAATCATTGCATCCGTATTAACGATATCAGTGCATTGTACAAAAGGTCCTTTCTACAAACATATTCAAATGTTATTGGCTGCTCGTGCCACTCGCTTTATGTCAGGAGACTCACTGTCTGCGCAGCCTTTAACTGCAGCTCGTGCTGTATTGAACAGACGCACGCCACTTCATAACTATAGCGGCCATTTTTCGAATGAACTAAATTTATTTTTGATGTCTTGGTCACTATTTGGAGGGCCGGAACAAATTGCCTCGGGGGCTGGGCTCGGCCTGCGGGCCGCCAGTTGAATAGCCCTGCTGTAGAGTGTCCTCTGCTTGTCGCTGTATGTGGGCGGAGTAATATGCAAGGGTGAAGGGTTAAGAAGCTGTGCGAGTGCTGTTATTTGCAGAATATCGCACGGCTATCAGCCAATCAGATTCAAGAACCAGACCTGAACTGTTGTAAAAATCTCCATATAAGATTTTAATTATATATTTTTAGTAAACAACCAAATATAAAAAAAGTCTTGCAGGCTTGTAATATAATAGTCATCATTGATCATGCCACCCCCATAGCGTTTTCTTAACAAATTGAGCTAAATAATCACTCTATAAAGTAGTTCTAAAATGATTTATATATTTATAAAATAGTTTTATCCTGTCAAGCATCCTGACATATCTTGCTTTTTCTGTGAAATTTTAACTGAAAGTGTAGCTCATTTATTTTGGGAATCTTCTTTTGTTCAATATTTTTGGATTAATGTGATTGGATTAATAAATAAATAAATCATTGATCTCGCCATGGGATCTGTCATCATGCAGCAAACTACACAAGTATACTTTATTAAACATGTACACACAGACATCACCAACAGTATATGCTATAAAACTGCAGGTTAACTATGTTTATATATAATAACTTATATTTGATTGTAACTTAATATGATTGTAATGCAATAATGTGCATCTAAAGCTGCTTTGAAACCATAATTATTGTAAAAAGCGCTATACGCATAAACTTGAATTCAATTAAACTAATTGTATTGCTGATAGTGCTGATTTGCTCTACATTAAAATACAAAAATTTACCATAAGGAAATATACCATAAGAAAACGAATTCATTTAGAATTCATAGTCACTTAAAAGTCTACACATATAGGGTATAGGTGATCTCCTGTATTTTCAGTTCGACATTTGAGGATTGTCAGTCAGCTCCTCGCTGAGTGATGGTAGATGTCTTCAAAACTAGACTTGCATATCTTCCTAGCAAAATCAAGACACAGTGAGATTAGTCTTTCTGCCAGTGTGGATAATCCAAAAGAGATGGCATCAGAGTATCCTTCATTTATCCAAATATGATTTTACAGACTCCTTTCTGCACACTTTTTAACTCAATGAGTAGTCAATACCAAACTGCATATGGTCTAGGTTTGGCTTGATATTATTCAGTATCCATGGTTCAACAAATTTATCCCAAATGTTTGTGGCTGAGTTGTTAGTGAAATTGGCTTTACTTCCTGAGTGTCTGGAGGGGAAGATTTAGGTATATGGTTACAGTATAGCATCCTTTCCATTGTGTAGGAACAACAGCTTCTGTGAGGGAGCTATTAATGATGTCACAGACGGTGTTGCTGATTTCACATGCAAACTCCTTGAATATTCTTGGAGGGATCATGTCTGGGCTGGGAGATTTGTGGTATAGAATACCACCTAAAATAGATTAGGCAAAGATAGATAAGAAGGTCAATTGGCATAAATCTACATTCACTACTAATGACACAACAAAAAAGCCCTAAAAATCCCATTTATTTCAATAGAGAGCTAGCGATTTCTGGTGACCATTTGCGTCAGGGTATGATCATGTCCAGTGATGTGACAAAGTTTAGAATGCCTCAATTTCATGCAAATGAAAGGCAACAATATGCAACAAAGCTGCTGGTAGACTTACAGTAACAGGGCTTTAAGGGGCAGGAGCAATTGAGACACCTTGGCCACTTTTGTGTTAATCAATAGGATCACATGTGATTAGCACATATAATACATATAATAATAAACTTTATATTTTGAAAAGTTGTAAGTGATAATTAAAGACTTATGTAATAGTGGTAATCAGTGCTTGATTTGTGAATTGCGAGGTCCCGGAACAGATCAGGGTAACAGATCCGGCATGTTACCCGAGGATGGAGAGGTGTCGCACACGAAAGTGGAGAGCAGGCAAGCGGGCGAGCGGGCGGCCAGGCATAGGGATGTCGCGGACGAAAGTGAGCGCGGCGGTGGTGTCGCGGACGAAAGTGAAGAGGGTTGGGGAGTCGCGGAAGAAAGTGAACAGCGGACGGGGGAGGAGGGCGGTTGAGGAGGAGGATCGGTAAAATGAGGTGCCAGATCAGATTTCAGAGGTGCTGGATCTGGATCCGGCGGGTTCTGGCAAAAATTAAGCCCTAGTGGTAATAATCTGAATATATTTTAAATATGCAATAAGACTTATATACTGCATTTGTGTTGTCCTCGAAGTCTTTGATGGTTGGCATCATCTCTTCATTTTGAATGAGATGAACAAGATGAACATCATCGAACAATTAGTTTATGCTGAAACAACGTATTCTATTATAAGAAAAAAAATATGATCACGCTTTATTTTAAGATGCAATTACTGCTATAAACAACCTATTAAAACGTTTAGTTTAATAAACTACTACTACTTTGCTGCTTATTAATAGTTAGTAAGGCAGTAGTTGGATTTAGGTGGTGGGTAGAATTAGGGATGGTAACAAGCTAGTAGTTAATAGTGGGAATTGGAACTTAAACTAAAGTGTTACCAAAAATATGATATATTCTGGTAACACTTAACAGGAAAGTAAAAAAGCACAACGTTGTATTTAAATAATGCATTAGTAAATGTTCATTTTTTATGTGTCAATAAAAATATTATTAAACATTAACTAATGGAGCCTTATATGTAATGTGTGACCTATATTATATACTTTATATGCAGTGTTCACAATATTACATTCCAGTTTTACTCAATGATCATGTCTTATCATCCTCATGCTTTTTATAATCATGGTGTGAATTCATTGCAACAGTTTTGCCATTCACTGCAACAGAACGAACAAAACATATTAACAGTGGCTTAATCAAACATGTAGCGTCATATTCATTCAAAAGAAATCAACATGCGCTGAATGACACTACGCTGTTTTTTCGCAAGTATGTGCAAATGCTGTTCGTTTCTTATAACTCTGCCTTTCATGCGAATTCAATCAATTATCAGTCTAGCGGCTCGCCGTTCATGTCTGGCTAGCACAGCATGGACCCCACAATTGATTTTTATAGGAAGGCCAAGAATTATGAACTATTAACTGAATTATGCTTGAAACATTTTGTGCAAAATGCAAATCTGCACTTTTAATTATGAATCCACGAGCAGCACGCGCCCTCAGGGATATGATGATACTGAACATTGCCCTCTTTATCAGTGGTTCAGGCCTGCGCTCGCAATAAACAAGCATGGCAGTTCATTTCTAGTGTTATTAGCTGCTCAGCGACTGAATTGGAAATAAAAGTACACTACTGCGAACGCAAACAAACAAAACAACCTCCCAAACAAGGCCATTCCGTTTCAGTTTGATGCTCATAATAAATTCAAAATGACATCTCCAATTTCTCCACATTATAAGAGCGCTGCTAAAAACGGAATTGTTCTTCATCTAAGTGGAACTGATAGACAAGCTCAGGTGTTTGCTGTGGGATTTTCATTTCTGATGAAGCAGGCAGAGCTAAAAGATCTTTTTATATGATCCGCTAGGGAATGAGGCAGCCTTTTTTAGGTATACAGTAATAACACGAACACCATCATAATCCTCAGGGATGAACGCCATCGGCGCTTGTCATATGAAGACACTCGTAATCATTATTTGGCACCATTGTCTTTAGATTTCCTTTCAAGTGTTAAATTAATACTAGATTGCTTTTAGTCTAATATTTACAGAAATGTTCAGTGCTTTTTTATCATTTATGATAAGATCTTGTTGACATAAGGCTATCAGAGACATTGCTTTTTATTCAAGAGCTCAGAATTATGGAGCTGCACACAGCTTTAGTTACAATGTGTGCATCATGTGAGTCTATTATTTTACAATTAGAAAAAAGAAGTGGTATGTGAATTTACTAAAATTGTGGTCACACTTTATTTTGATGGCCCGTTTGTTGAATTTAAGTTACATTGCATCTACATGCCAACTAATTCTTATTAGATTATACGTAGACTGTTAAATTGGGGTTAGGGCTAGGGTTAGTGTAAGTTGACATGTACTGGGCAAAGCTTCTTATAGTCAGTTAAATGTCTGTTTAGCAGCAGTATCAACAGATATTAAACAGACAGTCTACTAATACTCAAATGGTCCATCAAAATAAAGTGTTACCAAAAAAAGTTGCTAGAAACCTTCAGTACATGTGTTCATCAAACTGCTTCACCACAAACAGGGAGAGGGAGAAAATCACAAGACATCGTCTCAGAAAAATAATTCCAGTAATGTAATTTTTGCATGATAATGCCATCAGATTCAAAACATATACTCAGGAGATGTGTGGCTTTTGACCTATTACTTTTCTGTATTGCTCCAGGACTAATTTCATATATTTGTTTATGAAATAATAAAATGTTTAGTGCAGTAGTAGGAAGCCTAATTATCATATGCATTTGTTTATATGCACTGTAAAACCCAAAAGGTTAAGGTAACTCAAACCGTTTGAGGAAACCGATTGCAACAAACCATTTAAGTTCAAAAACGAATCCTAATGAGTACTGTGAACTTAACACATTTGAGTAAATGAAGCAATTTGAGCACAGTAAAACCTAATAAATGAAGAGAACTCAAACCAACTGAGTACTGTAAAACCCAAGAAGTAGAGGCAACTCAAACCGTTTGAGAAAACCAATTGCTACAAACCATATGAGTTAAAAAACTAATCTATATGAGCACTGTGAACTTACTCCATTTAAGTTGAAGTAATGAGGTATTTAATTAACTCATTACCTTCAACACTAAGTTCAAAACTCTTTTCAAATGAGTAGAAGTAACTTTCAGTACATTTTGAGTTAACTACACTCATTTCATTTGATAAAGTTGACTGTTGGGTTTTACAGTGTGGCAAAACATGTCGTTTTCACCAAGAAGGTCCATATAAGGCAGATACTGATAAGATCAGGACCTGGTTAATATGTGGACTTTGGTGGTTTTATAATGTGGTCACATGTTGATTGGTCATTTTGTATGTCTCAGTATTTGGGCTTTGGTCACATGGTCAAGAAAGATAAAAAATATGTGGTAAACTTTGCTCTGTCTCTTTTTTTTTTTGCTCTGTGCTTTTCCTGCTCTGTCTCTCTCCCTCCCCTGTCTCTCCTTCTTTCTCAGGTAACTTTATTTTACATTTAAGCTGGGTACAATTAATATCTTATGATTTTATCATTTCATGTATTATCATTTTATACAGTTATTTGTAACTAATTCGGTTTTAACTATAGATAATTATAGTCATTAAATCATTTCAATTTTAAGTACTTGCTCCATATTGCATACAATACAATCAAATAATAGCAATGCTCTCCCACATTTTTAGCTATTAATGCTGCCCTTATTTCCGTCTTTGGTATAAGATTGCAGAAGGTTTGACTAGAAATGTACAGTTGTCACCATCATACTGATTACTTTTTAATCATTCGGCAGAACTAAAGTTGGAACTGCTGTAGTTTAAAACCCATTTCTACACAGTGCATTTTTTTTTTTGTTACATTACTTAAGCATCTATAAAATTTTTTATCTTGAGCATTATAAACTCTAGGTGACGGAGAGTAAGGCCTAAAATGTCTTCTTTCCAAAGATACATGAACTGTGAATGTAGACCAAATTATTCAGCAACTGTTACTGTTTTAGTTTGGGAAGGTCATTTTTGAGAAAGTGCCTCTGACGGTGAGGGAGAGAAGGTCACAGATATAGTCTTAGAAAATCTTTTACAGAAATCTTATTTCAATCATACTTAAGTAAAATTACTATTAATTGCCTAAAAATGTAGAGCAAGTAGAGTAAAAGTATTTGTTGTAAATTTTGTTCAAAGTATAAGTAAAAAGTAGACCTTACAAAAGTACTCAAGCATAGTGAGTATTACACTGGAAAAAGCTAATGAGTTTACATGAAATTTGTGGATGTGTGTAAACGTAACATTCTGTAGTGCATTTAGTTATTGCCCAGCAGGCAATAGTGTCATAAGATGTTAATATTAGGTTAGATTTAGGTTGTGATGTCAGGTGACCAAAATTCAATGTCTAGCCAGTGTCTAAAGACAATGTTATTTTGACGTCCAATAACGATGTTAAATAACGTTGATATTTTGTTGATTTTAGGTTGTGTTGGAAAGTGACCAAAATCCAATGTGGAGCCAACATCATAAACTAACGTCATATTGACGTCAAATACTGACATATATTCGTCAGGTATGGCAACCAAAATCTAACATCTGACAGACATATTGGTAACGTCCACACAACATCAAGCTGTAACATCATTAGACTTTGAAATTTTGTTGATTTTAGGTTTGACATTGGCCATTGATGTCAGCCTGATGTTGGGGTCTGACGTCAACCTGATTTTCATTTTCAAACAAAATGTAACATCCCCATGACATTGGGGTACAATTTACAAACTAGATGCAACGTTCCCACAACGTTGAGGAACAACTTCAATCTGACGTCATGTTGACGTCTTGTGCCTGCTGGGTGTTTAAGGCCATTTCGGTCTTCATACAGTAAACATCTGTCATCTTCTCATCAGTGACATGCATCTAAACAGTCTCTGGGTCAATGTGTGTAATGATTTTGGACATCTTCTTGGACACTTTTAATGCTTCTATGTGTGATTTGATTGGACAGGAATCACAGGACTGATTCTTCTAATCTCCATAGACAAGTAAAAATAAAGTGCAGGTTGAAGGAAAGTAGTAGAGTACTGATACTGCACTAAAAATGTACTCTAGTGAAAGTAAAAGCACACATTTTTAAAACTACTTAGTAAATTATAATTACTGAGAAAAACTACTCAATTACAGTAGTTTGAGTATTTCAATTTTGTTACTTTACACCACTGGTCATATCTAGGTTTTCCTGTGTTTGTATACTGTATGGAAAAACAAATATTGACAGTAAAAAAAAAATCACATTACTTCATAATGTCTAACTTTACATATTTTTTAGCATGACACTTTCTAGATGGACCATAAAGCTCAAAGTGTCTTCTTTCCAATGCTATCTAATTTATGTTTGTAGCTCACTGGGATGAAGAACTGTTACTATTTAAAGTTAGGTAGGTGTACATCCCAAAAGTGAGTGCTGGCAAACAGGTTAATGTAATGACACTGATAAAAAAAAAATCTATGATTAATAACACAAAGCTTTTATCTATATTTCTCTTGGAATTCTTTATGTTCACAATGAGGCTTATCAAAGTAGTACATTTAAGTACAACATACAAGATTCTGACACCTGTAATAAGAAAAGCCTATGCTGGTTAGTTATGTTTTTGAAGCATGGCGTCTGGTTTGAATTTGTTTAATCTGGTTCTTAGCTGGTCATGAGCTGGTTTGGGCTGGTTCTTAGCTGGTTTAAGCTTGGCATGTGTATATATAAGTACACCCCTCACAAATCTCTCTTTTAAAATCATATTTTTATTAGGAAGCTATACAATATTATATTTGTGCATACACATTAGATTAGCCAGTACTGAAGCCAAATCTGGAGCTTATCTAACAAAAAACTTACGATGACGGTCCAGAAACGAGTATAACCAAATTTATATGTTATAGAAAAATATTAAATACAAATTTTAAAAAGAGGAAAAATCAAGAAAAGCAAAAAAAGGAAAAATGTAGTTAAAATTTTGTAGGTTGTAATTTATTTTTGTATATTTTGCTTGAATTTAATTATATTATCTTTCAATTTCTAAATATGTTTGGTGACTAAAATATTATTTTAATAAATATATCTGTTTAATAAATCTGTTTTGTTTAAAAGCACCAAAATACATTGCCTATATTCACTGAGAAATGGATAAAATATTCATTTTCAAAATGGGGTGTACTCAATTATGCTGAGCACTGTAGCTCCTTGGGTCCTGAGGGACTGTATCCTCAAATATGCTGTTCCAGACTCCCCCTACTGTGACATCACAAGCCCTGCCTTCAGCTGCTGATGATCTGCCTTATTAACATAACTTAGTAATAACTACTGCAGTCATTTTTTTAATAAGCTACTAATGTTCTTTAGTCAAGAGCAGCGACTGATTTTCAGTTTTTCTTCTGCAGTTTGATTCACATTGACAGCACAGACAGCCGCAGATGCTGTACATTATGCTGTGTTCATTTTAATACACAGATCTAATATAAACAAAAAATGTTATTTCTTACCCAGTTGTTTACATGCACAGACATATCTGACTTTGATTATGTGGACTCTTACATCCCAGGAGGTAAGTTTTTTCCAGTTTTTGTTTCCATGAATCCATCGTTCTTTTACACTTTTTCAGATTTCAAAGTTCTCTCGCGAGTACTATCTGCACCTGCTGTTCTCACGTAAATCCACCAGAGGCCGCTGTGGACTGACCAAATGACTTACTGAATGACTGCCTGACAGACCAAATGACTTACTGAATGATCGACTGACCCACCCTCCTCCTTCCCTAAACCCAACCATGTTTTCAGAAGCACTGATTGACCAGCGCTCACCCACTTCCATAAACCCAACTGAAAGATTTAAAAAGCAATCCAGAAAAAGAAAAGCCCTCGCCTGATTTTCAAGACGTTTTCAGATTTTAACCCATTCTCACCCTTTTATTTACTTCTTTATTTTATTTTTTTAGCTTTTGTTTTGGTCTTAACTGCTTTCCAGAACCGTTCTTTGCCGGAGTTGAACCTTGTCGTCGTGGTCAACTCCGCTCTGCATCTCAGGTACATGGCAAGCTAACTGGACAAACTGGTAACAGCGGGAAAGCCGTCTATACGGAGGTAAGTGGTCAGCTGCGAAAAGGAATGGCATCATATGTAGCGTTATCATATTATATAATATCATAGTGTTCGTTTTAAAGACAACATACAGCCATACGTTCCTCTGGCTATATAATTTGTGATCTTCAGAAATGTATATAGGGCTATGTTTTCAGAATGAGCCTATGTTGAAACTCTGTGTGCTTTTTATATGACCTGATGTGTATTACACACAATAAAAGAGAACTTTAAGTCTCACACAATATGCAACATCTGACAGTTGGTTTTCTGCATGCGTTGAAAACAGTATATCAGTTAAAATTGGCAATTTGGCAAAATTTTCTGGCAAGAAAGTTGATTTTGGAAAGCCAATTTTACTGTTTAAACTGACAAGTTTTTAGATTGCATGCAAATACACTTTTATGATGATGAAGAACTGCAATGTCACTTAAGCACAATAGACATGATTATCAAAACCAAACCTACTGTAGATTTTTGTATTGGCATAAACTCCAACTTTCCTCTGAAAAGGAGGCAGGGGAAAATCAGCTAAAAAAAAATACATATTTTAGTATCCACTCAAAATAAGCATCTAGAGCATGATTTAATCATATCTAGTTAAGCATTTTGCAGACACATTCTGGTGACACTTTATTACATCTTGTAAAAAGAGCCATAATAAATCCCCTTAAGATGGAAGATTTTCATTGTAATTTGGCTAAGGTAACATAATATGAAGAGTGACTAAATATTTTCTTTTTTGATTATTATTACAACATGTTCATGGTCCTAAAAATGTTTTGTGGCATTAATATTCAACATATTAAAAAATATTAAATTGTTTTACCTTTTAAATCTAATTACAAAATTATGTTTTGTTACTGTATGAATTATGTCAGTGAAATATATATGTACTGTAGGCCTATTTATTTTATGTAAGTAATTGTATTTTGGTGGTATTTAATGCTCAGTAAATCAAACAAAAAAAAAATATATTTTTTTATTTATTTAATGATTAATGATTGTTCAACGAGTGTCAGTTCCGATCAAGAAAATGAACAACCCTAACTTTTTGAGGGTCATTTTTTCAGGATGTCCTTTTTTCACTTGGTCTTCCATTAGACATTTTAATATTTAAATGGTTTGAACATTTATTTATTTGGTGTTTAAAAAATTAAAAATCTCTTTTATTCTAGTCGAAATAAAACACATAAGACTTTCTCCAGAAGAAAAAATATTATCAGACATACTGTGAAAATTTCCTTGCTCTGTTAAACATCATTTGGGAAATATTTAAAAAAGAAAAAAAATTCAAAGGGGGGCTTAGAATTAATATAATATACATACATACATACTGTATAGACCATTTCAATGTGACGATGTCATTGGCCCATGACCACTTCCTGCTTGTTGTCAAACTATTTCACAACCATAACAAAAGGGCAATTCAATCATATTCAATCTTAACATAACAGCTATCATAACATTATTTATCAATATGTGGACCTTTTAGGATTCTCAGAAGATATGGAAATTAAAAATGTAAAACAGGAAATAGAATAGGACCATTGTTATTGTTTACATCCCTCAAAATGGTCTATACACACACACACATAAAAAGAGAAAATATCTAGTAAGCGGCAGTTATGTGGGGCAAGTGAGAGGAACAGAGGACAATGGCCAAACTGGTTCAAGCTGATAGAAAGGCAATAGTAACTCAAATAAGCACTTGTTACAACCAAGATATGTAGAGGAGCATCTCTGATTGCACAACGCGTCTATCCTTGAGGCAGATGGGCTACAGCAGCAGAAGATCACACTGGGTGCCACTCCAGTCAGCTAAGAAGAAGAAACTGAGGCTACCATTTGCACAGGTTCACCAAAATTGGACAATAGAAGATTGGAAAAAACGTTGCCTGGTCTGGATTTCTTCTGCAACATTCTAATGGTAGGGTTTAGAATTTGGCGTCAACAACATAAAAACATGCATCCATCCTGCCTTGTATCAGCAGTTGAGGCTGGTGGTGTAATGCTGTGGGGGATATTTACTTGGCACTGTGCTCAAATGGCCTCCACACTCACCAGTTCTCAATCCAATAGAGCACATTTGGGATGTGGTGGAAAGGGAGATTCACATCATGGATGTGCAGCTGACAAATCTGCAGCAACTGCGTGATGCTATCATGTCAAAATGGACCAAAATCTCTTTTGGAATATTTCCAGTTCCTTGTTGAATCTATGCCACAACGGATTAAGGCAGTCCTGAAGGCAAAATTGGTCCATTCCGGTACTAGTAAGGTGTACCTAATAAAGTGACCGGTGAGTGTGCATAGAATAAAATGGATACACAAGACAATAGTAAAAATAATAATAATAAAACCTCAAATCCAAATGCAACCTAGATTCTTTCCACTCAAAACAACAACAACAATAAAAACAAAAAACAAATCAGCACCAACCAACATATCACATCCAAAAAAAGGGGGGTTGGGGTAATGGGGTGGGATTTCATCCCTTTTGAAATGAAAAGATTTCCTAAAGGTGTTCCTTGGTCTTATTAATTTGTGTGGAAATACATTCTGTGGAAGGGACATTTATAAACAGCCTGGAGATATCATTAGAAAGCCAACAGAATGAGCATCGGCCTGCGCTGTAATTGAAAGATAGTGGCCGCAGCTGCACTACAGCAATCTCCGTTCAGCACGCAATGATACCCATTCAAATAAAGGGTGGACACTGTTCCAGGTAGACAGAAATGTAATGATTAATTTCCTCTTCGAGTTCCTCGCCATCATAATAATGGGTAAGAAAACTTGGCATTGTTGTGCACAAAGCAATAGTGCTCGTGGTGGTGCCCACAGTGTGAACTTTGAAATGATGTGTTCCTATACCTCAGTTAGCAGCCAGGATACAAATGAGTCACCCGCCATCCTACGCCTGCATGCACATCCACCGTATAATAAAGCCATTTCACCCAGCATGAAATAAAAGACCATTTTCAAGTTCAGTGATTGGGTTCATAAACTCGCTCACTGCCTAAAACACACACACACAGACACACTGCACTGGTTGCACACTGTGACACCAAATCATCACAATTTCAGATACTGAGAAGATCAAAAAGACTGACTTGCAAAGTAATCAATAATTACTACATAAGTAACTAAATAAATACTTTGCATTACACTACAGGTGTGTAGAATGCTTTATTATGATTGGCTGATGCACATTCTAAAGTGTGCCGGAAAGGCAAACCTAAATAGTTCGATTTTATTTTTAGTTCATATTACTTGACCACCTGATTTCAGTTGTTTTGAACGTCATTAAAGCCTACAACAGCAAAAAAAAAACAACCTAGGAACACTGACAAAATATATTAAAAAAAAGGATAAAATGACTAGCTCTCTCTTCCAATTCAAACACACACACACACACACACACACACACACACACACACACACACACACACACACACACACACACACACACACACACACACACACACACACACACACACACACACACACACACACACAAATCATCTTGTCAGAGTTGTCCTGTTACTATGAATTAATTAGTTTTTAACTGATATACCTTACCTTGCATGACATATTACAGTAACAAGTTGTAACGGAGGTCTTTTTGGGGCAGATAAATCTACATTTTCGCTATTAGAAGAGATGCTGAATATTGCTGAGGGACGCACAAACTAATACATACACTCACACTTAAAGAGACAGCTCACCCAAAACTGAACTTTCTGTCATCATTTACACATCTTTCACTTGTTCCAAAACCTCTTTGATGTTCTTTCTTCTGCTGAACAGAAAGGAAGATATTTTAAAGAAATCTGGAAACCTGTAACCACTGACTTCCATAGCGTTTGGTTTTCCTACGGAAGTCAATGGTTACAGGTTTTCAGCATTCCTCAAAATATCTTCTTTTATGTTCAACAAAAGAAAAAAACTCATAAAAGCTTTGTAATCATTATCAGCTCCAACGCTTCCCATTCACTTTGAATGGGTGACGTTCGCCCCATTCACACGGGGCGTCAGCTTCAACGCTTCCCATTCACTTTGAATGGGTGATGTCAGGCATTGCCGAACTGCATTGTGGATCCGTCGGTGCCGCTTCAGAGGCGTTGCTCGCGTTAACGCCTCATTCACACGAGGCTTCAGCGTCAACGCTTGACAGAGGGCGTGTCTGAAGTTGCGGCTGACGCGATCATCATAGCAGCGTCAGCCAATTAAATTAGTCAGCAATAGGCCACTGTTGGAGCTGGTGTATTTGCATACAGTGATCTGATTGGCTGACGCTTCCGTCGGCGCTTGAAAAGTTGAGCATGTCCCAAGTTCTGCAGCAAGCAACGCCTCTGAAGCAGCGCCGACGGATCCACAATGCAGTTCGGCAACGCCTGACGTCACCCATTCAAAGTGAATGGGAAGCGTTGAAGCTGACGCCCCGTGTGAATGGGGCGTAAGGATGAATAAATAATGAGTAAGGACTCTATTTTAATGATCTAGGTGAATGCGCGTGGTGCAAAAACATGGAGGGCGTGTGTAGCAGCTTTCCATTGCCACTATTGTTGGTAGAGTGAGCAAGTTCTTAACGCGTAAAAGTGAGAGTCCGTAGGCAAAATAGATGCAAATAAAAACATCTTTATTTTCCAATCAACAGAATGCCTTCATCAATTTTCCTTAATCTATAATGCAAACTTCTCTGTTACCTTAAGTTGAGTTACGGTCAAAGTTACGGTCAAAAACTGTGTGCTTCCTACCAACGCTGTCTTCCTCCTACAGCATGTCCGAATCCACTTTTGCTATTTTAAGGGCGGAAAAATATGCTTTGTGCCCAGCGCATGGTCTAACAGGGTTGTGCTTATTCTCTTAATGAGTTATGGGTGTGTTTTGAGCATAATGTGCATTAAACGAATCAGAGTCTCATCTCCCATTCCTTTTAAGAGTCAGTTGCGTCACGCCATGGTGCATTTGCTATTTACATGACGGACTTTGTAAGTGAAAAACTGATTGCTTCACTAGCAAGAAAACAGTTTAACAGACCATCTGCAGAGCAAGGATAAAGAACGAGCCTCCTCCATTTGGCCTCTTTACTTTCTCTTTACATTACTGTTTCTCTTTGCTCCTTTACTTTCGTGGATAAGGAAACGCTGTTGTACGCACTCCACTGAAGACATCCATTAGCCTACATATTTAATTTCATTTAAGTGCAAAGAGTTGATTCAAAATATATTTCTAAATTCAGTTCTAATTTCCAGCAAACGAATAAATCAACAATAATAACAAAGCGTGGTCAAAAAAGTTTATATCCAAAAGTTATAAAAGTTAAATCCAAACACGCATCCTGTTCTTATGCCCCAAATGGTGATGCATATGTCTCCTAAACCCGACAGGTGGACAAATCTAAACGTGTTTTTATAATAAAACAAAAATAAATCTGCATATAATAAATAATACTGTTAATAACAATAACATTATTCAAATGCAAATCGTCATGAATAAACTAAAAAAAAGCCCCGCGAGATGAGGCATGGAGGCAGTGGTTTTTATATTTATGTAGAAAATAATAATTTTTGTAACATTGTAATCCTGTAATTTTTTCATATGTAAAGATATTTGTGCATTGCTGTACTTCCTGTGTGTATTAAGCAATATGTAAGCGTTTGAACCCACATAGGCGCATAACTAACGCACTCTACTTGGTCAGTGGCGCAG
Organism: Danio kyathit; assembly: GCA_903798195.1. Classification (NCBI taxonomy): domain Eukaryota; kingdom Metazoa; phylum Chordata; class Actinopteri; order Cypriniformes; family Danionidae; genus Danio; species Danio kyathit. The sequence goes on from LR812539.1 coordinate 32,389,515, forward strand.
TCTATTTAATTTCTTTAAAACAGCAATGTGCCAACGATGTGCCTTAACACACCTCTATTTTAGACCGGCACCCCCATGAGTCCACAAAGTCACGCAAATGTATTTGCTATTTAAACAACGTGGTGCAAAATGCAAAAATTAGGGTTGCGCTGGTCTGAAAATAGCAACAAATCGCGCTAAACACGTCTTGCTCCTTATTGCGCAGTATGTATGATGGGGCCCTAAATGTTCATTTTTGGATAAACCATCCCTTTAAACCTTGTTTATTTGTCATACAGTAAGTTCATAAGCTGTTTTTATATGTAAACAACATACATTTTGGCAAAACTATTTAATATTTAACTTTAATTCTTTAACAGGCTTTAATTTTGCCAGCAATTTAAAAAAAAAAAAAAAAAAAAAAATATATATATATATATATATATATATATATATATATATATATATATATATATATATATATATATATATATATATTTCTATATAATATTTTCTAAACACAAAAGTTAATTTGTCCTTAGTTCTGGGATGCTAGCTTTTGTGGTTAAAATGTTTAACTTTTTTTATTTTTAAGAAAATGACAGACTGCTTTATTAGGTAAGGCCCTTATTCCTTATGTAGAGCTCTATGAAGCTGCACAGGAATTGCAATTTGTAATTTGAAATCACTCAGCACCATAGAAATCTTATGTTTTCCTCAAAAAAAACTTTTATTTTGACTAAAGGAAGAAAGAAATTAACATCATTGATGACAAGAGGGTGAGTAAATTATCAAGAATTTTTCATTCTGGAAGCACACTAAGGGTGCACTCACACTATGCTATCCGAACCGTGCCCAGGCGCATCTCCTGGTTTGTTTGACAAGTGTGAGTTCTCCGAATCAGGCCCAGGCGTGGTTCAGTTGGCCGGCCCTGGCCCAGTTGGAAGAGGTGTGCCAGAGTGTGGTTCGGTTGGGCTTTGGCACGGTACACTTGTGGTGTGAGTGCAAAGCGCGCCTGAGCCCGAAAACTGAAGACGCGGCGTCACTTTTAAGGGACTGTTTTATATGAATTTATTAATCATTCTAACTTTCAATGAACGCGAAAGCCTCGCTGTATGTCAGCCGCACCTTCAGCAAACCTCTTAATATGTGCAGCACTTTTATGATAATTTCCAACCATCAAAAGTTGTGGATCTGTTCGACAAAATATATATGACTACGTGCCACTGCATCCGACTAAAAATAATACAAAACGATATAACTAAAGCAATCTCCACTGTGCTGAGCGAGAGCGCTTCTCTTCTGTTGAACTGAACAGTCTCATCATCGATGAGGGAAGCGTGCACCGGTTTGGAAGGCAAAATGCTGTGTGAGTGCAGGTCGTCGGGGGAGAGGGGAGGGGGGACAAGTGCGCTTCGGCACGGTTCAAGGCAACTGTACCTAGTGTAAGCACGCCCTAAGCCTTACACACCAAGAATGATGATGCTAAATACAAATGTAAAGATCTATTTGCGTCCACACTCATCAGCAAATGGTAACAGTTTGCCTATTCTAAGCCTGTGCAAAGTAAATTAAAATGGACACATATGAACTGCTTTTGATTTATGTTTTGCAAAGAGAGCACTGGAAAAATAGACCATTTGGTAGACGAGATGCTTCAAAGACGAGTGCATCTCAAGACAGAATTCGTCACTGTGCTTAGAGTTTATGTCAGTGTCACTTATTGCTATTCTTGGAGTATTTACAAGGCTATCCACGTCAATGTAGTGGAATAAAAATAAGTCATGTGCACTGCAACTTTAAAGAAGGCAAAACATAACAAACTGAAAACAAAGATGAGGAACACCGCCCTCAAAGGCAATGTGCATGTGTGGAACTTTTCAGTATGTTTGCAAAGGTGCATTCTAATCTGCATAGATCACACCCCAAAGGGAACTTCAGAGTGAAAACAATCATGACTGCCAACTTTAAGTGTTGTTCCAAACCAAAGTGCTCAAAACTGGCCACTTTAAAAGAATGGACACTTTAGACCCCATGATCCTTTGCACAGGGAAGTTGATTGGTGTCACACACTGTGTTCCATTCAGAAGCGCTCATCCCTGTCCTAATCCTTTCGAAGTGGTCATTCTCAAAGAGAAAAGCCTTTCTGAATAAAACTCATTTTATGTCAAATAGTATACTTTAAAGGGCTAGCATATGCATAAAAAGAGTACACTTAAGCCTTAACAAAATGACAGCGGCGCACGTACAGTATGCGAGTACTATTTCATGTAAACTGTACGGCAACCCTCACATAAGTATAATATAAAATGAAGTATATTTAGGGTTTTTTATTACAGCCTACTACGCTGATTGCTAGCCTCTGTAAATAGTTACCACCATTTTTTTGAAGGTATAATCAGCTGTTTCCAGATATCCATTTTCCCTAAATTATCTTTAAAAAGAGTATTTAACTTCAAGTAAAGGTCATCTGCTGCTTTAAATTCACAAGCCCTTTTTCTTTGAATGCATGTGTATTATTGTTTTTCATATAGTATCAACTGATATAACTGTTCTGTATTCAAATGGCTGTGGTCTGAACTCTGCTACCGTTTTATCGACTATATACATGTATATATATATGAAACAGATAATAGACTTACACACTATAAAACTTAAAAGGCACCTATTTTACCCTTTTTCAAGAATATATGTCTTTTGTGTCTCCAGAATGTGTCTGTAAGGTTTCAGCTCAAAACACCCATCAGATTATTTATTATACCTTTTTAAATCTGTGAAATTTGAGCTGTTAAGACATTGGAGCTGTTTTTGTTGCCTGTGCCTTTAATGCAAATGAGCTAGTTCTCCCCGCCTACTATTCCCATGTGTGTTAGATTCGTAGCCTTCACGTAGATAAACAGCACAGTGACAGACAAGACTGAAGCAGATCTCCCTTACTACAGTAACAACTTTCCCAACTGTTATTTGACATATTTGTTGTGGAGTTAATTCAAGCCTCTCCGCAACAATGAGTCACACACAATGTCGTTATAAAGTTTGTGCGCGTCTTCTTTTATAATTGTACTGACACTATGCGGCTGTGGTGTTGAGTTATGCAGCGATTTTACTGTCTTTATTACAAACATGCACTGTTTTAAAAATGTTTTAAACTTGTAAAACTCATTCTTGATGTGCAGATGATCACAGAGAGCTGAACAGATCTTAAATACCAGTTGCTTTGCGCACATGCTGTCTTGTTGATATGATTATACGCGTTACTATGGAAACATGTTAATATGCATCTGTCAATCAACTCAGTGGGCTAGGAAAACCTCCGTCACGTTGTGGTGGGCCTCAAAATGGGAGGGATTTGGATCCTATTTAACGTCAAGTAATTTTTTTTATTGGTTTATATCACTACAATATGACTGTGGACACACTATACCTACACACAGTTCTGTCCAAAAGTTGATTTCCATTATAGGTGCCCTTTAACAAATGTCATAAATTAAGACATCCGTTGCACATCAAATTATTAGAAAAAATTGTGGCCACATAAAAATTAAATCTGATATTATTCTATACTTGTGCTATAATAAAGGTCCTTTAGTTAACATTAAAGTTTGCATGAAATGAAAGTAATTTTACTTCTGTATTGTGATGCAATTCTGAGAGAAAATGTGATGTGGTTTGTTTTTCGATTGCAAATTGATTAAATGCAGGTTTTTCATTCATGTTAAATCTGTCCATGTTGATTGTGTACTTTAAAAAGAACTGAACAAACAAGCATATCGGCATTTGATTTTCACATCATTCAACCTGAAAAATATTACTCGCCCACTTTAATAAAGCCTCAAAATTCGACTATTATCCTAAATAGATCCTTATTAAGAACTTTTCTTAGATGTGACTGCAACAGTCATCTACATTTCCTTCAGACTTGTGCACATAATAACTGCTCACCCTTTCAAAGCATCCTAAAGTTTGCTAGCATCTCCAACAAGTGATTCAAGGGCAGTTACATCTTAGTTTGAATGCTAATCCCTTGTTGTAACCTTTGTAGCGATGCATTAGTCATAAAAATCATAAACGGTTGCCATAGACACTAATTAGCTTTCCAGGATTTATTTTAACAGGAGCATGAATTAGATTTGCCTAACAATGCATTGCCTAGAGGTTTCTCTCCTCATTTAAATAATGAAGAACAAATATGGTTAATTTGAGTTTGTTTGTTTACGCTAATAAAGTTGTACGATTATTCCACCCCACACCTTATTAACAAGCAATAAAATCTGCCCTTTTGTGATGTAAATGTGATGAAAACAAAAAATCTGCCAGTTGCTGTCCTTTTCAATGCTTTGGGTTGTTAATAAAACTACAGTTCTTCTTAATCACAAGCATACAGTGAATTATGTGTGATGCAACACCGCCCTCTTGTGTTTGCATTGATAGTGCACATGATCAGCCTGTTGCTACGCTACAAAGGACAATAAAATGTCAGTGGGTTCAAAGATACAAAGTCCATCATTAACATTCCTGTAACTCGAGCAATATGGCGTCTGTCAGTCTAAAGAATAGAGTGCTTGATTACATAACCTGACATAACCTCGGATTGTCAATCACGATATTACACCAGCAGTGAAATATAGAGCTCATTTTATTTGGAAAGAACGTGCATATATCAAAAGCAAACCACAGAATCTCTTTTAAAACAAGACGACTGTAGATCAGTAAAAACCCTTCACCTGCTCTCTGAACCTTTGATCAGTTTATAAACAGCTAATGCTAATGGAGAGGTGAAGTGAGTTCATTTGAAGGGATAGTCCTGTCAGTCTTCATACATTCTTTGAATGCTTATGACAGCGAAATTATAGACGCTTGCTTGATAGAAGCCTGTTAATTTAAGTAATTCATATTAAGTTACACAAAGGCATGAATACCAAGAGGAGTATCCATAGCGAATGTTTCTATTTGGCAAAGATAGACACATTTCGATATTGCTTCCTTTTGGCAATTTATGCAGAACGGATCTATTCAGTGCTAAGTATATTGTCTCATGAATAGGGACATTTATAAAGGGACTGTTCACACAACAATTAAATAGTGCTGCTAATTTACTTTACCTCAGGCCATCCAAAATTACATTTTTCTTCAATAGAATTAAGCCATGCAGCTGAACCTGTTGTCCTAGATGATTCATAAAATGCAAGTCAACAGCTAGCAACTATCTGAAAGTAAAAAAATAAAGAAAGAAATTACAGGCTAAACTAAAATAATACCACTGGCTCCTAATGATATATTGACGATATATTAAGTGGAACAATCGGCCTGTCCAATAAACTAATTATTTGCACCAGTAATACCTTTAAACTACATTCCATGGCAAACAGAACATGGTCAATGACTGTTTAGCATGTGAGCTTCCTGAAGAACAATGGCATATGCATGGACAAAAACATGCACAAGGGCTTGTTTTGTATGTTTATTGCACACAAGGAGGACTATGCTACACATTTGTGCTTATCTTATCTTGCTACATATTTAAAGAGTAATATTATGTTTGTGTGTGCAATCTGTGAAGTCAATCTTGCCGACTGAGAACGAACACAAATCGGACAGTAGTGAACACGATCAGAATCGTTCACTAAGGTTGAGAATTCATTCACTCATTCCTTTTCCTTCAGCTTAGTCCCTTTAATCATCAGCGGAATGAACCGCCAACTTACCCAGCATATGTTTTACACAGCGGATGCCCTTCCAGCTGCAAGCCAGTACTGGGAAACACCCATACACAACAGCCAATTTAGTTTATTCAATTCACTATACCCGCATGTCTTTGGACTGTGGGGGAAATCGGAGCACCTGGAGAAAACCCACGTAAACATGGGGAGAACATGCAAACACACAGAAATGCCAACTGACCCAGCTGGGACTTGAACCAGTGACCTTCTTGCTGTGAGGGAACAGTCTTAACCACTGAGCCAACATGTCGTCAGGGTGAGAATTATAGTAAGTAATTTTGTTGTAAATAATGTTCAGGAGTCTCTTTTATTAAGTTTCATTGAAACGGTGAAACTGTACGTATATTTGACCATTTCTTAAATGGGTGTACTGTGATTCAGAAACAGACATATGCACAAAAAGTACACATCACCACCCATCCAAACGTGAAAATTGCTAAGTTTTTTTTGTGATTGTGCACATTAGGGCTGTGCGATCTGGGGAAAATATCTAATTGCAATTTTTTTTTTTAACAGATATTGCGATTTGATTTGCTTTACGATTTAATTTTGTAGTCAAGCTTCAGCTCAACATTCTGTATAGTAGTTTCTTACAGCCAAAATACAGTGTGTTAGTTAAAAAAAAAGGAACTAAATATGTATTAACTTTTATTCAAATTTGTTTATAAATATGTAGAAATTAAACACTCATTTTTCTCTAGAGCCAACAGTAGTGAGTTATGGTGTTAGCTATCTCTTCGTGATGTTTTTTTCATCCAACGTAACAGCCGCAAACAACTCTGAAATTGTACTTTGCTGTTGCTTGCTACTAGATTGAGTGCCACTGGTAATACTTTCAGTTGACGTTTTAGCAAGACACTCCTCATATGGCTGTTTGTGGTGCTTTTTTAGGTGCTGGTTGCTTTATTTCCTCGTGCCGTGGCAACAATTCTGCGACAGCTCTTGCAAATGGCCTGTTTTTGTTTGATGTCTGTGACTTTGAAACCAAAATATTCCCATATTACCGACGTCCTGTTTTTCTTTCATATATTAAATCATCAGAGCTTCTGAAGCAAAAGACGCTATCATCCCAGTTGTCCGCGCTTTCCTCTTTGCTTGTTTTATTTTTTATTTTGGGCGTTCCGCATAGTTCGGTTGTGCAATTGTGATTGGGCAGAATGAAAGTGTGCTCACTCAATTCGCTAGTAAGACTGTCACACACAGACGGCAGTCACACATTTGCTCTGGGCACGGGAAATTAAATACACATATATTTCATATCACATCCTCTTGCGATTTAACTTGCGATTCGATTTAGATTAATCGCACAGCCCCAGTGCATATCCAAGTGGTTTCAGATTTTAACCTTAAAAAAAGCTCACTAGCTAATTTAAAAGAGCATCAGTCCATGTTTTTTTATTTTTTATAATTAAATTTTAACGTCGGCGTGGATTTTAGTGTACACACCCCACAATGTTTATGCGCACTTAGTGTATTAGTGTGTAAGACCTTATTGTATTATCATCAGGAGAAACTGGTATTCATTTTCAGCTAAAAATAATTTTTAATGTTCTACTGAAAAGATAAAGACACCTGCATCTTTGATGGCCTGAAAGTAAATAAACTAGCAAATTTTCATTTTTGGGTGATCTATCCCTTTAAGAGCAGAAGTCTTACCTTGAAACCTGCCTACCTAATCTTTCTTGACGTGAATGCCATTTTTATTATTACTGTTAGTGTGGCCCTTTGAGCTGTTTGAGTTCAGTTTCCCTTCTGCCATCAGTTTTTTGATTTGGTCGTGTGGCCCTTTGCCCATTAAGGCTGAAGGGTAGCGGTAGGATCCTCCAATGCGGTCCCACAGGGTGAAGTACTGGCCGTAGTTGTAGTCAAAAAAGAGGTGGTGGTCAGTGTGGTGAGCGGAGCCGTTGATGATCTCCTCCATCGCGTTGGGTACACGATAGTCCCCGTCGTGGATGGAGATGGTCCAAATGTTGACGAACACGTACAGGATTAAATACAGAACCTTGTGTAGAGGGAAGAAGAAGGGGTAGATGTGGTACGGCAGGCCCTGTAGAAATCCGTCCACAGGGTGGAAAGCGTGGCTGGCGAATGGAGTGGGAATCTTCCAAACGTGATGTGGTTTGTGGAAATACTGGAAAGAAAAACAAACGTGTTAAGCTGTTAAATTACATGTAATACTTCATATATTTTAAAACTTTATTATATACTACTTTCAGATATAATTTAAAGAATATTTTAACTAGGGGTAAATATGTGAAAAAATGAAGAATGGCTTTATATACTGTACAGAGCTGAGAAGACATTTTTTGGTAATTGAAAGTACATTGTATTTTAAGTCATGCAAGTTGATAACTTTTATCATGTGAATGTTTATTTTATTTATTATTTATTTATTGCCACATCAGTAACTTATGGCTATTTCGTGGCAAAATAGATATACATAAAATATTACATGATAAAAACAAATTCGTATTACAATAAAAAGTTACTTAGACAAATATAAAGGATAGAAATAAATATAAATCAAACAAAAATATACTCAAAGTTAAATATGATTTTTTAGTTCCATTTTTAATAAATAATTTAAGACTCTTCCTGGTGGTACATTTTTAAAAAATGTCTATCAATGTACTCTCCTTATAAAAATTTTGTCTAATGGAATTTAAACTTCCACATTGCAACAAAATATGTTTGATGGTAAGAGCAGCCTGGCAGTAATTACATATAGGTGGGGCTTCGTTATTCAGTAAATATAAATGTGTCAACCTAGAATGTCCAATTCGACATCTAGTATAGACAGTTTGATTATGTCTGGTCTCAAAATTATAATTTGCTAAGTGTCTTTCATTTATTTTCGGATTAATTTCATGTAATTTATTATTTATGCAGTTGTCCCATTCTCTTTGCCATGTTTCGTTTATGTACAAATTAATTGTGGGTTTCAAGTCCTCAGGAGGAATTTAACATTCTGTCACTTTCAAGGAGATAGCCTGTTTTGCTGCTTCATCTGTCAGTTCATTTCCATGTAGTCCCATATGGCCTGGACTCCACCAGAAGATAATGTTGAACTTCTTATTTTCTAGCGTTGTCATTTTATTTACAATCATGGACGTTATGGGGTGATCACACTTAGAAGCTTTAAGTGCTTGAAGACAGGAATTTTCGTGTGAATGTTAAATTTGTATAAAGATAGAAAACTGTTAATTTTATATTTGTAATACACAATATCACTAAATTAATTAATTGGATACTAGTGAATTCAAAATCATTTACTACATGGGTTAAATACAACTTAAATTGTTATATTAGGTTGAAGTATTAAAATAAATAAACACTCAAATTATAAACTGCCAAGAGCACTAAAATCACTAAAGTAAAGAATAATTCATTGAATTACATTATAAAAAATTATAATTAAAAAAAATCCAATTCAATTTTTTTTCTAATTTTAAAATTGCATTTTTAAAATAAAACATTACTACAATAAAATTACATTTACTGTCAGCGCAATAGCCTAGTGGTTAGCGCATTGACATATGGTGCAGTCGCACGTCAGGGCGTCCCGAGTTCAAATCCCGGCTCGAGGACATTTCCCTACCCTACCCCCCCCTCTCTCTCTCTCTCTCTCTCTCTCCAACTTCGCTTCCTGTCTCAATACTGTCCTATCTAATAAAGGCAAAAAGGCCAAACTAAATAAATAAATTTACTACAATAAAACATAGCATAATATTGTATTTTTTTATTTTAATATGTACTCATTGTGTAATAACTTTCTTTATGTTTCATTATTTATGCAGTTTCTATTTATTTTTATATCAGAGCTTTGCTCAAAGATTCCTATGCACCTTTCATTTCTGTGCATGCACAAATTTTAGATAAATGTTTGGTCTAAAGGTTTAAACCAAATTATATTCCGTTCATTCTGTAAACAATTTGAAAAGCATGTCAGGAATAACCCAGGCATTGTCTTTACCTAGATTTGAACTGCACTGCATTGATATGCATTACAAATACCTTATATATCAACTTGTGGTGAAGGAATCTGTGAATCCAGTAAATGCACATGTCAGTGAAAAACAGGAAAGAGACCATGCTGAAAATCAGCCCTGACCAACCTAGAAAAAACCAAACAAAAATAAGCACAAATGAGATTGAGATTGTTGTGCCCATAACAACACGTTTATCCAAAGCACATCTGACAGACTGGCATTTCCTAATATTAGGCATTTCACATTCAATCATTTTTAATGGGTCCAGTTTTGTTTTAATATCAAAGTTATTGGTTTCCACGTAGCCTGCTCTTTGTAAAAGAACTAAACATGTAAAATAATACCTATGACTTCCTTCATAAAGCAAGAGATTTCTTTAAGTAATCCTTTCTTGCACAAACTTTGCTAAGCACTCATGAACAGTCCTGATCTCTTACCAAGAGGAGAATCATCGACTCTGTCGTAGAGTTTGCTGTATCCTCTGACCTCGGCAAAGAACAGTGCTACTGTGGGTATGCTGATCCAGGGCAAAGACCACAAAGCATACTTTATTTCACGTTGCACCTGATTCTGTTAATAAAAACAACAGTACAAATATAAATAAATATAATAGTTTTATTCCTGAATCTAAACTATATCGCTATACTGATAAACAAACCTCCAAAAATTGAGGGTGGTCTTTTAATTTGTGGTCGAAAACAAAAAAGTAGCTCAAAGCACCCAGGCCCAGGTATAAAATTGCAGCACCCAGGTTGGTGACCACCATCAGACCAATGATTTGGCGCAGAGGATTGTCTTCTGGCCATGATGAGGGATATACATATGGAGTAAAGAAGTAATGATCTGCAACGTTCAGCACAAGGTCCATCTTTTACCCTAAGAAGACAGATAGAACAGAAGTGTTATTGAGGCAGGACACTGCAGGTGAATAGGGTAAAAAAGCAGCCAGTAATAATTATCACCATACCTTTCCAGTTGACTGATTAAGGTATGAATCACAAATATTTGTAACATGTGCATACACTTCTAGTCCAGAAATATGAACATTGGATGAAGACAGCTTAAAAAAATGTGTTACATTTTTTATGTAAAGTGTCAAAGGTTTTTACAGAGGGATTTGAATATCTCTTTTTAACACCCCATACTTCAGAAAATACTTCAAAATGCCATAAAATACTTTTTTGTACAAAAAAAAATGTTTGGAATCTGGTAAATTATGTGTAAACATATTGCTCTTTAAAACTGCTTTAGAGTAAGGACAGAACTGTAAATGTTGGTGTATATAATTGCTGCTGAAGTGGATTTATAGCTGAATACAAAAGAAAAAAAAATATTTTTAAGAAAACATCCTTTACAAATATGTATTAAAGATGAAATTTACAGGGACAAATAAATACAAATAAATACAAATCTTTACAAATATGTATTAAAGATGAAATTTACAGGGACAAATAAAAAAAGTTTGACAAAGGACAAACGACAAAAAGTATTTTGGATGTTTTCTTTACAGTTGACTGAACAAAAAACACCGTATGACATTATAAAAAAGCCAAAGGTCTCAAAATAATGAAATAAATGTCTTGACATAAAACGTGAGTGAAGAGGAAGTCATGTGAACAATACTGTGATAATTTAAGCAAAATGCTAGTAAAGAAAAACAGGGAGAATATTGGAAACACTCAAGTGCACCTTTCCCAGCATTGTAAACTGTAACTTTGTACTTTTAAGACAATATAAACAAAAAAGGGATCAAAAAAGAAATGCAGAGCCTGTTAATTCTGATTACAAAAAGTCAAAGCTAATACTGTAATTGCAGTAAACCATCAGCTTACCTGTAAAGGTGCTTTTGAAGATACGACAGCGAGGAAAACAGCTGAAGTAAAAACCCTCTGACCCTCTGTCGCAGTAGCGTAGACGGATGCAGCCAATAGCGGCTCACTTCCTCACAGCGCGAGCTCGATTACTCACAGCTCATTGGTCAAATGCGAGATCTGCTCATGGCGTTAGTTGAGCGGTTAGTACATCTACCCTTCGTGTATCGGTTCTTTCGGACAATTCGACTCAAGGAACTGCTTGAAAAGGATTCGGTGATTATTTGACGTCTTGCCCGACCTCCGGGCTTTTACAATGTATTCTGTAAACTTAGAGAAATACATGTAAATATGTTTTACACATTTACAAAACTGTGATATTGTTTGAATGCATAGCATGTATATTTGATGTCTACCGTTATCGTCTTATTTTTACAATAATTGCCGAAACATTAGCATATTTATTAAATTATTAGTTATATATATATAGGTTCTTTATAAGTACTCAAATGTATATTTCAAATATGGATTTGATGTACACAATGCTGTAAATAATAAACATATTTTGATTAAAAAACTAGTAAACATATTTCCGTTTACTTATTAATAAAAAACGTTCCTTGTAATTGCTTTACCATATTCGGTGTGACTATGTTGAATGCGAAAAATAGCTGACAACAGAAAAATGTATGTATACGGTTGGCCAGATATGTATATACCATATGCATTTGCCAGAAAAGGTCTGATGCATAGGATATGTCGTCATCAGAAAGCGACATAGCAACAAACGGCAGCGCTGGGAACTAGACTACACAGGTTTGTATCAATTTTCAGATGATTTTGGGGCTTTCGTAACAAAAAAACATAACATAACTTATAATGCAGCGTTTCAGCGTCGTTTGATCTGTCGACTGTGTGTTGCCGTGTAAGCTAATCATGGACAGTGAAGTGCAGAGAGACGGACGAGTTCTTGATCTGACAGATGATGCCTGGAGAGAGGACAGACTGCCGTACGAGGATGTGACAATCCCACTGGTAAGACCTCATATATATTTAGTTTTCATATGTGCAGTTCGAGGTAAAATAAACGGCAGTGTACAGTGAGATGTGCACATCAAATACATTTTAAATAGTTTATCATCTATATTTCCCACACAATAAGCCCTAAACTATTTGAGCATAACTTTACCATGTTTGAATTACGTATAAGCCCATTGGACAATTTTGTTTTTTCTTCTGATTTTTTTCTCCTGACAGAGTGAACTTCCAGAAGCAGAGCAGGACAATGGTGGATCGACAGAGTCCGTCAAAGAGCAAGAGATGAAGTGGTCAGATCTCGCCCTGCAGAGTTTGCATGAAAACACCCCAAATGTCGGCACTTAGACCAGAAGCTTCTCTTATCCTCTCTGACTGATTCTTCACTGTTTGTTTCCCTGCAATTTGGGTCGCTGATCCAAGATTTATAAAATAACTGACTCATGTATTATTTGTATTGACAGTGTTTCATCGTTTTGATATAAAATATTTAATAAAACAATACACCTTTTAAGTGCAGCATCAGTCAGTTTGTGTGCTGGTTGATAAAATTATTGTTGGCATAGTGTTTAGATTTCAGATGAGCTAAATTGCACAAGACTTCTTCACAAGTTGGCTTCCGTGTTCCAGTTCCAAAGCTGGGGGCCAGTAAAACCTTGTTTAAAGAAAGTAATATTTTATTTTGGTGTTTTAAATAGATTAAAAGTGACATTAAATAAACCTGTAATGTTACAAAATATTTCATTTAAACTTTTTGTGGAATTCTGAGCAAAAACAAATCTAGTGCAACTGTGTTACCCCGTACAACAAAACAAGCTTCAGGTGTCATTTTATTTAATATAAATTGATATTTATACATCACAGGAAAGCTGAATAAATAAGCCTTCTGTTTATGTATGGTTTGTTTGGACAGTACAAAATGCATACTGATATGCAACTATTGAAAATACCAAATCTGAGGGTTAAAAAAATCTTAATAAATACTGAGGACAAACACCTTTAAATTTGTCTTAATAAAATGCTTAGCAATGCACATTAATAATCAAAAAATGAGTTTATATTTATTTAGAGTATGAGAATGACTAAATATCTTCACAGAACATTATGCTTACATCATATCCTAATGAGTTGAGTGAGTGAGCAATATAATGTATTTTTGGCAATTGACAAAAAAAAATATATTTGACTGGTTTTGTGGTCGTTTTTTTTTTTTTTTTTTGATCAATTGAGAAAAAAAAAATACATTCAAAAACTTAAGACTGCAGTTGTATTTGAAATGCTGGCATTAGACTAAAACAAAAAGGTTATGAATACAATGTAACTGGAATTGTATAACACTAAAATGCAACAAATGGGATTATTTACTGGAAATAAATAAAAAAACAGAAAGCATGAAATTTCCAATAATTAAATTAAATGCCATAAAAAAATGGAAAAAGTCACTCATTAATTTTTTCAGGCTAAGTTTTATTTGTGTTCAGAGGTGACACTGAAATTCTCCATTTGTTATCACAAATATATTTGAGCCATGGCTAAATGTGAACATACTATCAGTCATAGTCAACATATACTGTATGATAATACTTTCCTGGTATTACAGAAAGATGTTCAGCTAGGTGGCTCCTTGGGCAGATGTGTAGAGGTTTGAGGGAATAGAACAAAAAAAAACCTATAGATTTACTAACAGCATTTCAGATTAAAAATATCAAATCTTAATAGAGGTCTTTTTACAACAATCCATTTTGCAGACAAATTAAATCAAGACTGTAACTGTATTACACTACAGATTTATGTCGCACCACCACCAACAAAAAATGGTAACAAAAGTGCATTCAAGGAGCAGGTGTCATTAAGACTAAAGTTAATCTGATTTAATGGTAATACAAGCTTGATTTAATTAGTCTACTTTTAATGCCTAAAGGTTTTGGGCCATGTCTTCATGTGGAGAGTGCAAGAATGGAGATGCTTCATTAAAATGTTAGTTTGGTCCCATTAAAAAAAAAAGAGGTTACATATGAGTGTCTTTATTTTATCCACATCAGCCACCCAACCATATTTTTCACAGTCTAAAACAAACAAAAACAAGAGAAAACAGCATATTAAATGTCAATTAAAATGCTGGCAAAATGAAAGTGAACATAAGACTTGGCAACACAAAAACAGATGTTATCAGGGAATCAACCACAAACATACAAACTGTGAGCTTGGGCTCATTTGTATACTTATTACCAATATGAATTAAAGGCATTGTTATACAATAATAATTACTGTCTGACAGAACGATAACATGCAATCACTTGGCAAAACTGGGTCCCCTGATCATAAACTGCCTTTTCCAATAACTAATATATAGGTTTATCTCCACCTGACAAGCTAATTCTGAGAGCAATAAACATTGTCCTCATTGTGAAAGCACAAACTGTGCAGCAGAATGAAATGAACAACCTTTTCAGGTAAACAGCTTCCCTTACAGAATATCTATGTGAAATTTAGTAATGCAGCTGGTTACAAAAAGTAAGTAAGGTGCTGGTCTAAAATCAGTCACAAACATAATATAACTGCTAAACGCATCAAAAGCTCACAATTCTCTTAACGTGGAGGGAGAAATGGGTCCAAGTCACTTCACACTGGCTCTTTCACCTTCAGGCGTTGTCCAACAACTTCTCAATGAATACTTCTGCAATCCACATTTATCACTTGGTCCCCCTAACAATAAAGAGCAACCTATCCAAGAAGAGTCCAGTCAAATGGTATCAAGCTTTTAAAGAAAGAGAGTAAATCCAGTTGCTTGTGATTAAACCCATATGAGTAATGGCACAGTTTGGACAAAATGAAGAATGCACATTTTGGTGCCCCCAGGCTGAAGGCAGAAACAAAGAATTTCATGTACCACCTTGTTGTGTAAAATGAAGGTAGGATGACTTAAACAGGGCTTCCCTTCCACTGTTACTGTAGCATCCAGAAAGTACACAATATATATTTATATCAAGGTACACAGAACTGTTCTGTAAAAGATAAGATTACATGCATTTCTAAAATGCAAACCTTTACACTTCATTTATACCCAGTCCCAGACATTTTCAAAAATAATAAAACAGAGTCCCTTATATCCAGTAGTACTTTTCAGATATACATAACTCATCTGGTTATGATTCATGTACCATTTGTCAATATCACAGAGTATCTACAGTATAATAACAAGTTGTATCTCCATGTCACAATGTTTAAACAACCAATGAAATTATGGTACATTCAGTTCGGTAAAAATTATGTTACACTTCTTTGTACATTTACAAAAAAACTAAAGAAACAGTCAGAAGGCAGTCCACTGTCCCGCAGAGGCTGCTGAACTTCAACTGAATTATTATTGACACCAACAATGTTCCAAAATGTGTACCTTTTGCGACTGAATGGCTGTTCACTCAGCATTAATCTCAGTCTCTGGCCTTTGCACTGAAAGCTCAGCTTGTATGAAGGCACCCTGTCCCAAGGCAGTGGAATATGCGTGATTACTGTGTGGAGTTGAGAAACCGGGGCTATGATAGGAACTGGAACAACCTCGACTTGCTAGTGTGGTTTGGGATTGAGGTACTGGATGGTAGTCATCCAGGTTGTCGTAATGTGACTGCAAAGTAACGGTGCTTTGTCTCTGCCCCTGTGACTGATGGGAGTAGGTTCCACTATGGTCTCTATCTGAATTGTCTGGTAAATATGCAGGAAGACTGGACTGGTTGTAATGGTGCCGCTCTCGAACACTATGGGATCTCTCGGGCTTGGGTGGTGGAGCTGGCTTCACAGGAGCTGCTTTGTTCATCTTCACTGGCACTGCTAGTTGCCTTAACCCTGCATATGTGGCGATTCCAAATCAGACCTTTCATAACGTGCTTGAGCACTCCTGCTGTCCCGAATGTTCCTGCCAATGTTTACCACTCAGTTGCTTTTCCTGTTCAAACATTGGGTCATGATGGCCACCCTCTGGTAAGTGCTGCAGGCTTCGTGGTGGGGAAGTTGGGATTGATGTGAATGTATAGACGAGTAGGTCCTGGAGCTGCCTTGCTTGGTGGATTTCTCCCCCATCCCATTTCCTTGGCAGTGCTTCTCTGTTTCCATATACATCAGGACATCTGGATCAGAGATCAAGTGTCTGGGAGCATGCTGAGATCCAGGCACAACATTGTATCTGGCCTCTTTGCTCTCCGAGGACACCAGTACAGTTTTGCCAGGATCTGATTTGCTGCGCAAATGTAACATGTCAATATCCACAGGCATGTAGGGTCCTACATTGTCGTATTGCGACATAACAGAACCCTTAACCTTTTGCCTTGCTCTGCTTTCTCTACGGATGGAGTGTATGCGCAGCCTTTCTGCCTCCTCTGGGTCCCACGCAAAGTAAATACTCCCTTTTGAACCACTGTAAGGTGGCATGTCCCTGCTTATGAAGCCATGCTCCTTTAAAGGAATAACATGCCGTGAAAGGTAGTGGTAGCCTCCAGATTTGGCTCCAGATCGAAGGAGAGGTGCACTGTCCCGACCACTAAAGGAATGGACGTGCCTTAAACAGATAGTACCATAATGGTCCACATCATAGAAAGGGGATTCCAGAACGTGAGAGCCAGAGTAGGGGCTGTAGCGGTACTGAACTCTTCCATTTTCAAAATAAGGCTGCAGTTGTGTGACGTGATAGTCGACTTGAGATGATGGTTGGTGAGACTTGCAATGGTAGATTGGGCGCTGGTAGTAAAATACTCATCATCTGTGGTACCGTCAGTTCTGGTGACTGGCATTGAGCGAATAGCAGTGGGGGGGCACATGAAGGGAGTGGACCCTGCGGATTGTTGGGTAGACGGTTGGTCCATCTGCTTGGCTGTAGCTATGGGAGTGGTGTAATGAGCTTGGAGAGATGTACTCACTTCTTAGTGGACCACGTGATTTGATAGACTGGTGGTAAGATCTAGGTCATTGTATTGTATCGACCATCCCCATGGCCTCTGTAGGAAATGTGTGGCTCTGATTTCGACACGTAGAATGTGAGGTGGAACACTCTCTGGCCGGTAATGGTACCCCACTGTAGCCTGACCTGAAGGGGTTACCCGCTGATGGTAATACGCCTCTGTGGTGGGGTCCAGTAAGGCTGCCTCGCCTTTTGTGTGATAAAGATAACCTGACTGATGAGTAGAAGATCTGCGGTGAGGCGGATGAGACTGTGGGGGAGTCTCCTCTACCGATCCCCTTATGGATGTTTCTAACATGGCATGAAAGTTGGCAGGGTTTGCAGCCTCGGTGTTGCAAAGAGCAGCTGCTGCTAGTTTACTTTCAATCGAGCGAATAGGGGGTGTTGGTGGTGTCACTCCCTGAGTGTGGTGTTGAGAAGCACTATCTCCTTTTGGATGGACAGGCTTTATGGCTTCCCATGGTTTTTCCACAGGATCATGAGGTGCTGCCAGGGGTTGGTGCAATTCTAGCATTGGGCTGTGATCTGGGCTGAGACTGTGGCTGTGCTTGTGACTGAGGAAGAGGCTGAACTTGAGGTTGAGACCGAAATGCTGTATGAGGTTGCGTCTGTATTTGAGGCTGAGGCTGAAGAATTGCCACTGGTTGATCTGGCACCTTGTTTGGTTTTGGTGGCAGGATTGTTTCAGGCATATGGATCTAAGAATTAAGCCAGAACAAACACTGTTAGGTGGCTTACATCTTTCATTTTGGAATTTATATGCTGTGATTTAAGTTATGATACCATACTAGTAATAATTGTTTTATGCAAATTTTGACGTAAAGCTTTTTAACCAAAATACATCTCTTAGAAGATTAAAACATTTTTAGATTAAGATTGAAGATTTGCCTTACACGCATTTAGATTTTATGGATTTTTTTGTACTGAAATACTAGATCAATTGCCATTGCTTACCTCAGAGGTGGGTTGTTGAATGACAGCATCCTTACTGCTGATGGTTGAAGAGGTGGTTGCTTTAGTGGTTTTTGCTGTGCTCACAGGTGTCTGACCGACAGCAGGCTGCTGTCTTTCTGGACTTTTTTGTGTTTGAGAAACTTGAGAAGTCAGACAAGAAGGCATAGCACTCTGGCTTGGGGTCTCTGGTGAGATTACGTCCTGGCTGTTGCATGAAATGCTGGATGGCTTCCCACTATCAGCTGTGGTGAGGTGCAGACTGACTGAGCGAGTAATTTTTTTAGTCGGAGTGGAGGGTGGTGGAGACAAAGGAACCAATTTATTTGACGCTTCTACTGCAGTTTCCTCCTCAGACGGCTGTGATGGCAAGGATGAAGGCAGTGGCCAGTCAAGGGTCTCCAGTAACTCTTGAGGCCTAAGAGGGGATACTGGTGTAGGGGGTCCAGAGGATTGCTTCTGACAGAGAATGGTGGCCTGCTGGGCAGATTCAGCTAGAGCTAGTGCAAGCATGCGGGCAGCGTTCTTTGGTGGGGGAGGGGGAGGGACGAGGGACACAGAGCTGACAGGGGCATTGCCCTTTGGAGAGTCCAAAGCTACGGCTCCTACAGATGGACAAAACAGAGGGAACTCAAACAAGGAGAAGGCAGGCTAATTTTCACGATAAGGTAAGAGAGGGAAATGTTAAATTTCTACAGATCGTGAAAAGATTTCTCTACATTGAGGGCACTCGTGCAAAGCATTACAGGTAAAAGCCTGGTGAACTAAACCTGAAAAAACAAAATAATTAAATAGTGAAATATTAACCCAATGTAATTTGGAAGATCAATTCACAGAAGAATCAAGATGTACAATTGAATTAATAAAATATTTACGAAAAAAAGCATGTTTCATGTCAAATTGTCTAGTTTTGTCACAAATTACCTCATCAAGCAGTTTTCTCATTATATCTTGACAGTTGTATCAGCCTGTCATTTTTTATGTATTTTAATACAGAAATTAAACAATACTCATCCTAGAAGTAGGGCTGTGCGATATGGGCATAAGAAACCCATCACGATTTTCTTGAACAATATTGCGATTTAGATTTTAATCACGATTGTCACAGACAGACTAAATCTATGTTTACAGTGTGTATCTGAAACATATTTCAAAAGGAAAACAATTAGATCTTTATCAAAGATCTGTAACGTGTCTAAAACAGACATAAGACAAAAAATAAAATAAAAATAACCTCTAAAACAGATCTATGGCAAGCCAAATAAATAGACTACTGTGTGTGTGTGTGTGTGTGCGTGTGTATGAGTGCTTGTGAGCACCGTCAAACTCAAGGCTCCGATGTTCTGCTTGACCAAATATACGCAGATTTGTTTTGTCAAGCATAAATCATAGACCTCTTTGTGATGCTGCCATGAAATAGGCCGTTCCCATATCGTGTCTTTTGCGTGTACAAGTCTGTTATTTCCAATGGAGGCACTTGGACTGCAAGTGCATATTGAGTGCTCGTGTATTCCAGGCGCACCTAGTTGGAAACCTCTCTTTTCAGACAAACTTTAAATTGAACTTTTCAGAATGATGCACCGCGAGTCAAGTAACAAGAGCTGACCGATCAGCTTCATACTTTGTATGGAATATACACATTCCGGTTACCTCAGACAAACACAGCGTGACAGCAAATCACGTTGAAAATGCAATGCTGAAGGAAGTGATGACCTCATGCTTTCCACACGCTTTTAGGGTGCTTTCACACTAGCACTTTTGGTCCGCGCCAAGGTTCGTTTGACGTCAGAGTATGGTACGTTTAGCTAGTGTGAATGTGTCTTCTGAATTCCGGTGCGCACCCACGAACCGTACCCGAGTTCGCCTGAAAGAGGTGGTCTGGGGTACGTTCATCGAACTCAATCAAACTTGGGTACGGTCCAGGCAATTGAACCAAGTGTGAAAGCACCCTCAGATACAATTTATGACTGACTTAGAAATTATCGGGTTCTGCAATACATCAGCCTTCCTGTATCCAAGCTAAAACAGTTGTTGACTTTTTTGGCATCAAGTCCTCCTGTGCTGAACTCACCCATCACTGTATACACAGGCTATTCAGTCTCCTGTTCTCGTGCTCTGTATAGTGCTGTAAGGCGATTTAGAAATCTTGCATGTCCAAATTACGATTTCGATACAATTTTAATTAATCACACAGCCCTACCTAGAAGAGGAGTTAAGTAATTTATGACAAACAAAAATATTAACGAATCACTAAATTAAAAACCGAATTTAAATGCCTGTGCTTCAGTTCAGCTTACCTGGCTGTTCTTGAGAGCAGGTGACCTGTGGTGGTTGTGAACATTCAATGCTCGATATGTCTTTACTCTCAATGGTAGCAGCTTTAGAAAGAAGCTCTTGTTGAATGGCTTCACTCAGGGGCAGATCGGTGATTCTTGACAGAGAGCTCAATTTTGTAGGAGAGTCGAGTGGAGATGGAGGGGAAGAGGGCTGAAGCACAGTGCTCTCTGGTCCTTTCATTATCACGGAGGCAGCTGATTCAGAGATGCTTGGAGGAGTAACAACTGCTGACTTCTCAGTGCTTTCAACAGACTGAACTGGAGTTTTCTCAGAGAAAGATGTAGGGAGCAGTATATGTTTATCCTTTAAGGCTGTACTGTGGTCTGGAGACAAAAACCGGCTCGTAACTTTAGCTCGGATTGGCGAGACTGACTCTGAGCCACTGGCAGGGCTCCTTTTTAGACTGCTTGTATCTCCGTCAATTGAGAAAACTGAAGTCTCTGCCAGAGGAAGGCTACATTGGAAGGACATGGGGTCAAAGTCTAAAGAGGCCATGCCAATGTCAGGGGGGCTCAGATCCACATCATCAGCGGAGCGTGGTGGGGAGATGAGAGCAGGCACACAGATTGGACCATCATCCCCATCACTGTCCCCATGACCCAGGTTGTCGTACGAGTTACAGTGCTGTCTGGTATCCAGAAGGTCACCGTTAAATGAAGCAGAGAGGGCATCGCTGCTGGAGCGAGGTCTGCGGGGCCTATATACCTTAGACTCTCCTATGTTAATGGAAAAGCAAAATGGCCAGCATTAAACAAGATGCAGTTTACAAGACTGAGATCACTTCTGAGCTATGAAAATCTATTACCTTCAACGTTATGTAGAGAGGTGAGAGACTCTTCACTTTTGGCAGACCGAAGAGTACCAGTGTCTCCTCTTCCTCCTTAATCGAGAAAAAAAACAATAAACTTAATACAATAATCAATGATCATAAACCTTAATAAGTAAAATTTTGCTGTATACTGAAAACCAATTCCATGTCTTTCATAACCATAATTGAAATAATTTATTTAAGCAGTACTCAAACACATAGTGGAACAGTGCTTTTAGACAACCATAGTTTGATTCATTCAATATACATTAATTCAGTGGCCAAGTATTAAAGGAATAGTTGATGCCAAAATGTCTTTCTTTATGTCCTTCCAGTCACCTAAAGCCCTGCTCACACTGAGATTTCAGCCACGATTTTGTCATCTGAGACAAATTTGGGAAATCCTAAAAGATTCCTGAAATCCTAGGCTAAAATCTGTGGTCTTTGATTGTTGGTTTGACATGTTCATAGACAGCCGCTTAGTGACTGTTGCGATCAGATTTTTCATCTGATGAAGTTCTGGCAGTGTCAGAAGATTTGAGACACTTTTCTGCAGTGTGACAACAGCTGCGATGAGCGTCAATCCAAGAACCAATAGAAGCTCCGAATTTGATGACGCAATCCATGCGACAATTCAAACGACCATGGCGAAATGTCAAAACAGTTTTTTCTTCCTGGTTTATTATTGAGAAAGGCCCTGTGCAAAATTGCCGCTACAGATTGTTTACGTTTGCTGTGAGGAATCATTTCAGAACGCAGGACAGTGAAAGTGTCACCGGTGGATGACGTCAAACATGACGTCCGGGGGCGTTTTCTTTCTTGTTTGGTGCATCTTCATTGTTGTTCAGTCTGACTTTATGACAGCTGAGATCTTAGTGTGACATGGGAGCCATGTTTGTGCAGTCTGACATGCTACAATCGTTCAGGATTATAAAAAAAAATTAAAAAAAAAAAAGTAAAAAAATAAAATATCGCAGTGTGAGCCGGCCTTAAGACTTTCAATTCATCTTTGAAACGTAAATGAAGATATTTTAGGTGAAATCCAAAAGCTCCCTCATTCTTTTGCAGACAGCAATGGTCCCAACATGTTCGAAATCCAAAAAAGGAAGCACAGGGTTTCTACAGGTTTCATCAAGTCAAATTTAAGACTTTTTAAGACCATTTTAAGACCATAATAAATTTCAATTAAAGTTAAAACCTTAACTTAACCTTAACTAAAAACATTAAAAACAAATGTTATTGTAAGGAAGATAATTAAACCATATTAATAAGTAAATAGAGTTAATAAATAAACGTTCTCTTAAAACTTTTATTGAAATATATTGTTAGTGATTGGAAGGGTGTTGGCCCAATTAGGTATAGCTTTTTTCATGAACATAGAAAAATTAAGACCCATTTCAAATTATTAAGACCTAAAACACACTATTTTAGTGGATTTATGACTTTTAAAGGCCTAAGATTTGGTTTTTGAAATTTAAGACATTTAAGACTCTGCAGATACCCTGAACCAGAAACATTATCAAAACACTCCATGTGACTTCAGTGGTTAACTGTAATTATACGAAGCTCCAAAAAATGTTAAATACATGACTATGTTTGCCTATATCTTATATACCTGCCTTGTAGTAAATAAGCATCCTGATTTGATGCAGAAATCATGGGCGAAATAAGTTTTTACAGTTATTTTGTTCTCGAAGCTTTATTTGATCACAGTTGAACCACTGAAGCCACATTAAATGTTTTAACAATGTTTTTGGTTCCTTTTCTGGACTTTGAATGTCTTATGACCATTGAACATAAGACTTTGAACGTCTTATGGCCACAGCCATATCACCCTGCAGCCAAACACCGGTTACTCACTGAAGCTAAGCAGGGCTGAGCCTGGTCAGTACCTAGATGGGAGACCACATGGGAAAACTAGGTTGCTGTTGAAAGTGGTGTTAGTGAGGCCAGAAGGGGGTGCTCAACCTGTGATCTGCGTGAGTCGTAATGCCCCATAATGGCACTTCTCGTAAAGAGTAGGGCTGTAATCCTAAATACCCTCCAACGTACACCTTAACCATCATGGCCGTATTGGCTCTATCACTGCCTCTCCACTCCACCAATATCTGGTGTGTGGTGAGCGGCCCGGCGCCATCGTCCTGTGTCTGCCGTCGCATCATCAAAGTGGATGCTGCACACTGATGGTGGTGTGGAGCGACGATCAAGATCATGCACAATCTGATAAAAGGCCTGATAAACCAGTGTTTATTTTGTGATGATGAACATCTGAAATTCGGAGACTAAACTTACCAGCCAGTGCCATAGCCTTGAGTTCATTTGGTTCACTGGGATTACGATGTAGCTTGCGCTTAGACATTGAAGAAGACTTGCCCAGGTTGAAAAAAGAACGCCAACTGCCAACTGGAGACTTCTTAGACTTCATGGGTTGCCTTTTCCTAGGATCAAATGGTAAACAGTCAAAAAAATGTATCTCTATGCGAATAACAGGCACATAACCCAACTTTTTATGACAACATTAAAAAGCCAAAACATAGACACTGACATGGATAAAGATTTGAAATCTGGCAGTATACCTCTCAGTAGGGAATTCTATGACTGTGTGGAATTTCCCTTGTAAGGCTGCAGGACCCTCTCCAACCTCTATGTACTTGCTGTCTGCAGTGATGGGTGAGTTGATCTGGGCCTGTGTGCGTGCCTGTGCCTCTTCTAGTGTTAGCAGCTTTGTGGATGGAGAGGGTACTAGCAAAGACTTAGGCCGAGACAATGAGTTGTGTCCTAAGACGACAAATAAATGTTAGATGACTATACAGCTCTTAAAAAAGGTTCTGCCGAAATCAGCTTATTTCCATATAGCGCACCTGTTCCCTCTCTTATGAGTGAGCTCAGTTTGGGGCTGAAGAGAACATCCACATGATTCAGGATGAACTCCACCACAACAGATTGTATTCGTACTTCCATGAAGGCTGCTGTCCCACTGAAGCAAGCAGATTCTATTTGCTTTGACCTTGTAAAGTAATGAAAAAACCAAACAAAATCAAGATTAGCAATGAACACTCATTTATATTATAGTTGCACCAAACAGATCTTACCTCAGTAAGTTGGGCGCCCAAACGATAGCCAAATTTTTAGTATGCATGTTCGTTACGTAACTGAAGGTTGCCAAGTGTGAAAGATGCCTCATGAGAAACTCAAGGGTTCTACAAAAGAATAATAAATACTAAACATTAAAACTTCAGATCCATTAAAAATCAGAGGCCAAGTAAAATCTGCATAATGGATATGACTCATGAGCATGCTCATTTAAATGAACAATGTTGTAATAACAGCCTCTATTTTCCACAGTCATCAATGTACTTGAAGTACATTAGTAGTATGATTGGTACGTGAAATGCATTAGGTTATTAAAAAGGCTGTAACATTTGAAAAATGTGAACTGCGGATCCTCTTGCAAGCAGCAGAGGGCACTGTGGTCATTTAACAAACCTATAATGCGGAGGCGGCAGCTGCTGAATGACGTCATGTATTTTGATCAGCCTCTCCTCGTCTGTGGCTGCTGACACAGCCTCCTAAAAAGGAGAAGAGCGGGTGTAAATCAGGGTCACTGCATCTAGAGTGGCTTGAACAAACGAAAATACTCTCAAAGCCATGTTCACACTGTACTGCTGAGTGGACAAAAGCGCATGGGGTCAGTCCCCTTTCCAGTGCATTATAGTTTTACTGCTTCCATAGCAACCTGAAAATATAAATGCACTTTATCTTAGCCTCTTTTTATTTCAATTGCAGAGACTTATCTAGAGATGCTGCAAATGTCAGGGCTTTGTTTGCCATGCAGATGAACTCCTTGCGAAGCAGGGCTCCAAGAAACAAGCAATTCATTTTGCATACTCGTTACGGCAATCAATAGAATGGACAGCCTGAAGCCTTTAATGACTACCATGTTGTTTTGCCACACTCAGAAAAGAGACCCATGCATATTATTCCGGCAAGAACCAAAAAGGTTTTGATATCATAAGTATGGCTTGGTTGTTCTAGTATAATAGATGCTCTCAGCTGGAGCTATTTGTATGACAAAGAGTGTGCGTGTCTAAGAAAAGGCTATTTAACAGCCTGTAGTTTTGGGATAAACACTTACCGAGAATTTCTCGTACAGCTGGTAGGTGAGAAGTGGGTTGGGAAGCTCTCGAAAGTAGAGCTTGCACAGGGAGCCCACGCAGTGTATATCCTGAATGTAAACATCTTTTGTCAGATCTGGGATCTGTTCAGAATCAAACTCGTGCCTAGAGAGAGAGAAGGAGGGTGAGTGAATAAGGACTAATACTGGTTTTCAATGATAAATGACAATATCTAGGGAGAATGTAAAATAATTCAATATTTGATGAAATCAACAAACAAAATTACTGCAATAAAATACTTTTATGCACACAATATGTGTTAAAGGGGTGGTCCACTACGATATCATATTTTAAACTTTAGTTGATGTATAATGTAGCTGCTCTCTGAAGGGAGACATTGGCTTTACTAGAGTTAGCTTAGCAAAGTCTACAGCGGATGAAGTTTGGGGACTACAAAAAAAATACATCCGGGTTAATGATGTCATAAACCCTTCAGGTTTATGCAACAATACTCTGATTAAGAGTCTACCATGTAAACAGCGATTTTTGATTACCTTAATGCGACTAAAGTCATAACTGAACTAAACAGAAATGGAATTAAGACGTGGAGTATGCAGATATCAGTGGCATTACTGACAAAGTATTACCGTCATGTAGGACTTTTCGCCATATTTTCCGACAAGATCCACACAGGCGGCTGTCAGTAAAGGACCGCACACAGAGACACAGATGCACACACACAAATCGCGAAATACGGAAGTTTTTTTTTCTTTTCATTTGCCGTGAGTTATTAAATTCCATAACACCCTCACCAGTCCTTACTCATTATTTGCGTCTAATACCCCAGTTTGTCACGGTGCATGAATGAAATGGTCATGAGTTAAAGTGAATCTGGCGAACTGCAGTTAGAGTCAGTCAGGCATCCTGCTGATTTGATTCAGAAGGACACTTGTTTGTCAGACAGCTCACCGGCCAGGTATACATCCGCGCTAAAATATCAAGGTGAAAGTCATTATATCTTGCGTAAAATAGACCCAGCTCCCAACCCAACTTTGAGAATAGATTAACGGCGATATTTGTTTTTATTGCGTGATAAGAGTCTCGCGTTAACGCCGATAACAGCCCACCACTAATACACATATACATATACACACACTCACTGACAAATGTCGTGAACGCAGTATTACAAGCAGAGATCGCATTCATGTAATATGAGCATGCAAATAT
This sequence comes from Danio kyathit, assembly GCA_903798195.1. NCBI lineage: Eukaryota > Metazoa > Chordata > Actinopteri > Cypriniformes > Danionidae > Danio > Danio kyathit. The sequence goes on from LR812539.1 coordinate 32,416,438, forward strand.
CTTTTCTTGCACACCGCTTTCCTTTGTTCGTGCACAAAACTTCTTGCACTTGCTTGGAATATTTATGAATGTCTCCAATAGACCTACAGAATTGATGTGTCCTGAAGTAAATTGAAACGACCATAAACTGCAGCAATATAAAGTAATTTTATGCAAAACCATAGACCTTTATCTATAAATAAATGATAATTATGGAAACTGTGTTCATTGTAACTGAAAGCTACATCGTGTTTGCTGGCCTCACGCATCTCGCAGCCCTGTCAGTCAGCCAGCATGTAACCTTAAAGAGTTAAACAAATAACGCACATCATTACTACAATTACAGAAAAGTTCGCTTTGTTATAATGTACTTACATTTTATATGCAAGTAAATTTTAATTTTTTATTTATGTAAATTATGTTATGTGATTTATAACCCACTATAAAAAAAAAAAGGGGGGGGGGGGGGGGGGGGTGTTGAATGAGAAGCTGTAATGTAGCCATGGCAGGAACGGGTTTTGGTGTGGCGCCACGCCATGGAAGAATGAATGAAGTGAAAACTATACAGGTATATACATATATATATATATGTTTATAAAAATCTAAATCATAAATATTGACATGTCTGTCAGTACATAGGAACACAAGCAGGAGGAAAAAGTAATGTTAATCAACCAAGCTAACAAGTAAACTTTTCCTAGACACGATAGTAAATCCCCCATCTAATCGCTCTCATCCTTTCATTTCCTCCTGTATTGGAGAATGCAATCATTTCCATTACAAAATGTAATTAGCAACAGCTTAATATTCAGCCAGTGCATTGAGAGTTTCTCAAGCAGTGTGATAAATCCCTATCTCTGCTACTTGCAATTAAGGGAGTGTGTTTATGTCCTACCGCAGCTTCTGAATGTTGGAGGCAATCCCAGAGAGACGATACATTCCATCAACCACTCCATGCTTCTCAATAAACTCGGTGCAGCTCTTGAGTACCTGGGGGACTGGAGGTTTTAGACAAAATGTTAGTGGAGCATCCCTTTTGGCATACAATGTTTAAAAATTGTCAAAATGCCAATAGAAACGTAATAAAGACTCTTTCATGCAGTACATTTCTAGAATTTTTTAAGTTTGATAATGGTCAAAGCACGCTGTGAGGTGAATTTCTATATTTGCATTTATTCCAGTGGCATTAGACAAACTCCAGACCTCCAGTATGACCTTGCAATGCTTCACCCGGAGGAATCAGTCACAGAGAACCCTGACTGGCCTCTAGTCTTGACAAACATTATCCGGCAGGTGATTGAGTCCAAGTTTCTCAAAGGCAGCTGTTCATCTACATTCCTTTCATAGCAGTCTGAAGCACTAAATCCACTTAAATGCAGGAAACAAATCTGTCCCTGAGACATTTAAAAAAACTTAAACTTCAATGATGATGATCAGGAGCCACTGTGAGTGTTTCAGGTAAGCTGATTGAGTGGCCACTTGCCCTATAGGGTCAATTGATTATGTACTTTGGATGGTTGAATTGTTTATGCAGAGAGGGTGAGCAGAAATCTACTGCATCACACCCTAATTTACATTTATGAACAACAAAAATATTTTAAACAAATACACTGCAAACAAAAGTTATTGGATTGGATGTGAAGATTTATGAAACAAGTCTCTTACGGCCAATTCAGACGGGGCTTCAGCATCAACTCTTCCCATTCACTTTGAATAGGTGACGTCAAGTGTTGCCGAACTGAATTGTGGATACATCCGCACCGCTTCAGCAGTGTTGCTCACTGCAGAAGTTGGGAATTTCTCAACTTGTCAAACGCCAACAGAAGCGACAGCCAATCAGATTGCTTTATGCAAATACCCCAGCTTAGACAGTAGCTGATTGCGGGTTAAGTTTATTGGCTGACGCTGCTATGATGATCATGTCAGCCCCTACTTCAGACACACCCTCTGTCAAACGTTGATGCTGAAGCCCCGTGTGAAGCCCCCAGGCGTTAGGCTCACATAGGTTGCAATTATTTATTATAAAGCCAGGTAATATAAAACAACTGAGTTAATATACTTCACTTGGTGTACAGGAATTACTTCAAAAGAAAAGCAATTATTTTATTCATTTTTTATGTCTTAATTGTCACATTTCATATTAATGATTTCTTTTAATCTCAGGATTAAAATACCTTTAAAAGACAGTGTATAATAAAATGAAATTAAATAAAATAGACTCCTTTTAGTACTTTGAAAAATGCAGCAAATGCCATTACAGACAATAACCCTATAGTGAAATACTTTCCAAAAGAGTAAGTGCATTGCAGGGAGGTCCACAGAGCTTTAAGTTCCTATGACTGATCCATGCTAATGACTCAGTTCTTGAACAAAGTGTTTAGCCATGTCATCTCACGTTCCTCTGAGATCAGAGTGTCTGAGACGAAGAGTACACAATCTGCCATTACTCGCTTTACAAACACATTAAAGCAGTGTTTGCTCATGGGTGGGATAGGACAGTTAAGATCCAAGTACTAAACCTGAGGACTATCTAAACAGCCCAAAACAACAGGTGACCTTTTGTTGAAACAGATTTCTAAAGAAAACCAGGATTTTCTGCTTTAAGGATACTTGCATCCTCAGGGAAAGAATGTCCATTCTGAAGCATTTTAATAAAAGCCATGCTTTTTTTTCCCCCTTCTAACTGTAATGGTCGAGCAGTCGCACCAAGTTGCGCGGATCCCGTTTGAAAAGGACAAGGCTTAGATTGTAAGGGCAGGCAATGGCTCAGAGAGGATTGAAGTCAAACAAATGGAGCAAATGCTGAAGGCTGCCAGGGAGCTTTGAATCAATGGGGAAGAAATCTCTAGACACGGCCCCCTAACCATTCCTTCTGACCTTTAGACCCCTTTAAGCCAATCGGTTTCCATCGCAACCCATGCAGACAGATCCGAGGGTGATTCAAGGGGAGGGATGTTTAGCTTTGGTTTCAAGCCCACCCACACTGTCAAATACCAGTGTCAAGCACTGTCTGAAGCATGACAAAACGGGGCAAAACTCACCATCATGGCCAGAGTTGAGGAGATGCTCTCCAAGGTCACAGCCGAACACCCTCTCCCTGAGGATACCTCTTTGCTTCAGCTTCTGCTTGGTTGGCCTGGACTTCATGAATGTGCGCAGAAAAGTGATCAGTTTCCCGTGTTTCTTGGATACTGAAAAACGAAATCAAATTTAAAAAAAAATTTAAATCCAGAACATATTAATGTCAGAGAATAGCGCAAGCAGTGCAACAATAAATGACCTAAAGAAAATCTGGCTTAGTGCCAGCCACATCATGTGAGGAAGCCAAGATCTAATATAATGAAAAGTAAAAGCACTGGGTTGGATGAGAATAATAGGTTTATGTATTAACCCTGAACCTTTTACTGAAGGAATTTCCCAAATCCTACATTGAATTGCTGCTTGAATAACCTTGATCACAAATGCCGTTTCGTTGACTGAGCAGAATAACTTCATTCACCCAAATTCCATTGACTGAAGTGCATCCTGTATGTCTGGGTATTTGCTGTACGTCTGGTAAAGCATTTAAGCATTTTATTGCCCATGGATCAAAACAGTGGTTATAAAGATCAAAGTATAGTATAATTTAATTAACCATCAAAAGGCCCTGGTATGCTGTTCAATTTCACTATACATCACTATGAGGTCCATATCATTCTTCATTTAGGGTAAAACACAAGCTTAAAACCTAAGTAGAGGTACTTTTAGCACACATCTCACAGGGTATATACAGCAATCAGAGAGTGAAATTCAGTAACCTTTAAGACCTTTTTTAAGACTCTTTCCATACATTTTAAGACCTCATCGCCAATTTAGGTTTCACCCAGTAACATTGGCGACATTTTAATATACAGTACATTTACTAAATACTGATAGTAACAAAGTAATCCTAAACTCAAACATTATTCATATACTAAATAAAGAATCTCCAGGATTTTATTGACTTCATAAACTACACAGCAGCCCAATATTCAGATAAAATTCAGGCAAACTTTAGCATACAACTATACATTGTAGAATCAAAAATGATACATGATACAATTTAATAACTTGTAAAAAAGCTTTTAAGACTTTTTAAGCGCCTTAAATTTCTTTAAATTGACACCGTCTCAATGCTGTACACACTGCTGAGAACCACATTTTATAAATAAGATCATGAAAATTCCACTTTAATTTCAATATTAAATATGCTAGTTAGTGTTTTGGTAGCCACACCTACTTAATCACCACAACCAATGACAGCTCATTTACTAACTGAATAAACAATTCTGCTTTGACAAGCTGTTTTAAACTCCGGAAGCAAACTCTATACAAAGTTTGTTTTGACTTGACTTTGTTGAAGATTACACCAGTTCGTGGTACAATTTTGCTTGAAGAATTATAAAGGCCCTAAGAGCTCAGAGTTTGGACGTAAAAAGCCTGATGATGAGTGGCTGACATATTACATCTGCGAAAGTCTTCAAGAAAGTAATAAACGTTTCCTTTCATTTTGTTTTTGAAGGAGGCCAAGCAGGAAGGACATCTCAAGCTGTTTGGACACCAAAGAAGCATGTGTTGACATCACACAAACTGACAGTAACTGCCATATTTAAAAAAAAAACCTGACCTAGAATTAGTTTGAGAAAATCTTGGATGCCACAGAGGAAAAGTATCAAGAATAAAATTCCAAGAATTTTACAGTATCAATTCAACTCATCTTTATTTCTATAGCGCTTTTACTTAGTATATTGTGTCAAAGCAGCTTAACATAGACATTCTATTAAAGGGTCACAAAAACACCAAAACACATTTTTTGAGATGTTGACAGTCATATATGTGTCCCATGCTGCTATAAACACTATTAGGACTCATATATATTTCACAAAAAAAGTGAAAATTGGTTGTTTTTGCGTTTTTCCAGCAAATTCATTCTTCCTGTTTAATATTTTTTTTAAAGCTACGTCACAGCAATTAGATCCTTGTGTAAACTCCAGCATGTTGACTGGCTGTCTGTACCGGTGGGTACAACATGACGTCTTTGAGCTTTCATCATTAATTCAAGAGATAGATTTGGTTCGAACCAATCAGCGCACTCTATTGTGTAAGAAGTGCAACTTCATTAATATACATGATAGCTTCGAAGACCTTGTTTTTACCTGTTACAATGTTCAGACGGCAGAGAGGCGCCACGTTGTGTTGCCAACCGTAATTAAAACAAGTGAAAGAAGAAGAATCGTTTAGAGCCATGAGTCGTCAGTGTTGCGTTTATTAATGTGCTGCAACGAAGGTTTTGTTTTCATTTCCCCGATATGAGAGCGCAGCTGGACTCACATGTGGATTACAGTGGTCTGCTAACACGTGACAAAAATACATTTGTAAGGAACATTTTTTACTCTAGAGCTTTTCGCAATCTGGATTTGCCACTCCTCTCCGTTTAAAAAAGACGCGGTTCCAGTTTGTGTTGATTGTCCTGCCTCTACAGATTTGGTAAGTGTGTGATCAGTGTTCTTTGTTTATGTTTCTTTAGAGGCAAAGTTAGAATCGTCAGCAGTACACCTTAGTCAAAATTATTTAGTTACTAAGTTTACAGTACTTTAATATCACTACAATATTATGGGCTGAAAGATCCACTGTAATTGCTAAATTACTGAAAAAATGCAGAGGTTTTTTTTCTGCCATTTACTGTGCGTGTATTAAACATTCCATTAAAACAACACTCTTCCAGCAGTTCCTCGCATCCAATAACTTGTTTGTCATGGGGGGTGTAAAAGTCCATCTATTAGCCCAATGACGAAACTAACAGCATGGTCGAAGGTTAAATGCATGTAAGCCTTTTCCAGTGCTTCTGAAAAGAATTCTGTTATTTATTAGAGTTTATTTATACTCATTTTCTAGCTCCGAACTTTATCTGACTCCATTTTTAAGTGATCGTAATATTTAGACTGTATTTCTAATTTTAGGAACGGATCACAATAATCATTTATGACTTAATTTAGAGTTTTGATCTATCTGTTCCCATACTCTTCAATTTATACGTTCATTAGTGGCCAATCGCCGCACAGAGTTTCATGCCCCGGGAATGCATCAGAGCTCACGATCAGAATGCCGGCACTCTGAAATTAGTCAGAGGATACGGGATGAATTAATATTTAATTAGGCTGGTTGTATAATATTAACACATGCCAAAAGAAAACATCTCACTTAATTCAAGATCCGCACTTGCTAGTTCCAGTGGTTAAGGAATTAAAAGATCTCTATAATACCGCGTGCCATACTGCGTGTAATCTATAGGTCTAATAACTTCCAAAATTATGCCGATCATAAAGGTAGCGAAAATGACTTCACATAATCTACTGGATATAAAAGATTTCAGGAGAATTCAGAATGAGTCAAAACTTAACATTTTATTCGTCAGGTAAAATTGTATAATGCCAATTATATAATCAAACAATCATCAAGCCAATTCAGAGATGATATCTGTAACAATATAACATCCATTAACTCAAATATAGATTACAGAATTAAAGAATGCATACCTGACCAGAGAAATACATTGCAACACAAATGCGTGCCTGCAATGGGGGTCTTGTCTGCAAGAGTTCCCCCGAGCAGTTTCACACCTGATCCTTATATACTGTAGTCAACTGAGAACAAACAGTCATAAATTCAAGACAATAGAAGCGTCACAGAGACTCTTGCCTGGTTACTTTGAGATGTTAATCATCTCTAGAGAGGGGGGAAACATCTGGCAAAGATTATATCAAAGTCAAAAACCAAATCAACATATAAAAATGAAATATCATCGTGAAATTAAGACCACTTTACCAATCACACAGAGACATTTAAAATGATACCAAACATGAATACAGTGCTATAACATACATCATATTAAAACCTTGAGCATTTTATGTGGACTGTGAATTATGGAGAAAGGTAGCTTACAGGTCAAGAAGGGGGGCTTGAGGTGAAATGAGAACTTGAGGTGAAATGAGAGGGGGGTCTTTCTCGCATTACCCCCTGGAAAGACGGAGTCCTGTTGGCAGTCCACACCTATGTTTGGATGGTCAATAGTAATTAAAATAGAACAGTGGGAAATCTGTAATCCTTATCTTCTTAGACCCGAGAGATTGTTTTTATTGCATCTCATGAAATTCCATATCAGCTCTCAGGATCTGCCATAGTGAAGAGGTTAAAAGCCATCTTACAGGGGCATGCATGAAATATTCCTGAATAAAAGTGAAAGTGCCAAACTGCAGTTAAAGTCGACAAATTAATAATTTGGCAACTAATTTGATTACTGATGTACGTCCATGTAAACGTAAACGGTCTTTCTCCTCTGCATCTGTGTTCGTTTGCACAGCTAGTGTTTTTCAGCCAATGATGAACGTCCGGTGAATGCTTTATGTGACTATTTTAAAGTTCATAATTTTCCATTTACAGCATTGATGTTGTAATGTCATTCAAATATATTCAGTTAAATAGACTTAAGCTTCCATTTGGTTGTTCAAGCGTAAAAAAAGACGAAAGACCATTTAAACACAGGCGTCGTCACTCGTAGCAGGCTAGCGCAAAAATTCCATTGAAAATTCCATTACTGGGGTAAAATTAATGTCCACATTTTAAAGACATGGTGCGGAAAAATATAATGTAATGCAGTGCTTCATGTTTGGTCTAATACCCACTTTATATCGTATATCTATCAGGCAGTGAAGATCACTGATTTTTAAAGAAATCAGATCTTAAACGCTGTGATTTTGTATGGGATGACAATTAACCGGAAGCCCTAGGGCTGGCTGACTGATATTAAAAGTCTGTGTGCATATAACCCATTGCTCATTAAACTGTGGCTGCATTCATTTTTCTTCATAAAATATTAGCAAGCCTAAATGCTACAAACCAGAAAAAAAACTGTCTGCATAATGAATCAGCAAACAATCTGTTGCCGGAAACAATTTCCGAGCTACTATGAATGCAGCTGGGATTACTGAAAACCACAAACTGGTCCATCTGTGTTTATCTGTGTGGACACATGTGGTGGATTTAGCAGGAGACGCAGTCTAAATGATCAGCAAAATAACTGCAAATATCACAGTTGCTTTATTGCAAGACTTTAACTCGCTGGTGATTTCAAGGATGTGTGATCCTTCTCATGCTGAAACCACAGTGGACGTGGCAAGGGGACATCTGCCAGCTGTGATCTCATCTGCTCCTTTGTGCCTGTACCTTTAAAAAAAGGCACATTAGCTAGTATTCTCTACATTAATGCTATTGAAAATTCCCTGTTTTAACTAGTCTCAAGGCAATCAATCCTTTCAAATCCAGTCGAGGTTAATAGTAAAAGTTGCTGCAAAAGGAATTTCCTGTTCTACTTTTTTTTTGAGCCAGTAAAGAGACTGCCACACATTTCACAGAACGTCTTATTCTGAACACCACCACAACAAACCAAACACAGAGCATGTGCTGAACTTCACAGAAGCAACAAGACTGTGTGTGCTACTGAAGAATGATTGTTTCCTCCAGGCTGCACTTTACCTCCGCTGAGGAGACACTGATGACGTCACTGCACAACGTGACTGACTGACACATTATACTGTTTTCTTTTCGCCCTCCAAATCAACTCAGCATTGCTTTGAGACTCTTTCTGGCACATTTCTCTGTTATATACAAATATGACACACATATGTAAATAAAAATGGAATGAAAGCAATTTAAAAAGAACACCAGCAGCTTAAAATATTGAGGGAAAAAGTCAACGAAATACATTTATCATAAATGAAGTATGCAAATATTCAAAAAGCTCATTTCTAAGCAATGCAAACGAATAAATCCTAAGTAATTTATACACAAATTTGGATATATCTCAGCAGTGCAAGTGAATAAACCCCAAGTAACTAACCAAAGTCTGTCTATTAAAAAGAGCTTCAGCTGCATCAAGTTTTCAATATTTACCAACTGTATTAGAGCTTAAAAGGCAACTTTATGACTTACCTCACTGTGAAATATCCATTAATAAGGACAAAGTCAGTGCTCGAGTATTCACAAGTTTGTCAAACTGCAGCTGCTTTAGAAAGTTTGAGAAACAACAAGAAGGATCATCACAGACCACTCTCTCTTTCTCTCACTCTCTCTCTCTTTCGCTCTCACTGCCAGCCGGTAAAACTAATAGTCAGCATGCATTCTTTCCTCTTCGCTTTTTCCCTCCTCTCTTTCCTCTCGGAGATTGTCCAGCCCCTAATATCCATTTTCAGTGAAGTGGAGAGAATGGGGCGTGAGCGACCGCTTAAACCAGAGAACGACAGTTTCAGCCTGCGGGCTGTTGCACTTATCATATATCCAATACTGAGTGATGAATGTATTTTAAAAGACAATGGCAGCATAACACATCTGTCTCCTGTGATCTTCAATAATTATACAGCCTAAATGTGACTTATAATGAACAAGTTCTAAATAAAGCGACGTTTATTTATTATAACAAGGCAAGAAGTCAAACTAAGATACATAAAATTCAATTGACCGCACCACAAGGGTGACAACAATGCACTCTTTCTAAAGAAACCCATTCACAGCCAAGGCCATGGTCCCATTCAGCCTTTACAACCCAGAATGACATGGTACAGCCATACTTCGACAAAGACAACCTTGTTTGCACCGGGTTTGTGGTTAAACTGTCAAACAACACAGAGAAATGCGTTGTGTAAGGTAACGCTGACTCAGCAAAGTTAAATGGACAGATTCACCACCAACAACAATAATAATAATAATAAAAAATAATAATAATAATAAAATAAATTTCACAGGTTTCCAACTTTATACAATTTAAAACAACATGCTGATGTAATATTCAAGAAAAATTATCATCAAAGCTGAAAAACAGCCATGTTGCTTAATATTTCTTATTTAATATATAAACTATTAAACATTTAAAGGGGTGGTCCAGAGTGTATTTTTATGGCTTGGTTGTGTTTATAAGGGTGCTTTCACACCTGCCTTATTTGGTTCGGTTGAATCGCACTTGAGTTCGTTTTCCCTCTTGGTGCGGTTCGTTTGGGCAGGTGAGAATGTAGCAATCGCACTCGGGTGCGCACCAAAAGCGGACCAAAAAAGCGTACCGAGACCTGCTTGAAGAGGTGGTCTCGGTACGCTTTCAAACGAACCCTGGAGCGGTTCGTTTGTGGTGAGAACGTGATCCAAACTAAAACAGACCCAACCGCAATAAGTACTGCGCCTTTTGGACTAATCCAGCTGCCGTAGTGCGATGCGCTGTCTATGTTATGGGGTTTGGAGGAAAAATATTTGTTGACAGCGCTTTACCAACAGTTTTAAACAGAGAGAGAGAGAGAGAGAGAGAGAGAGAGAGAGAGAGAAAGAAAAAGAAACAAACAAACAAACATTACTTGATGGATCATTGGTAATATTTCCGGAAGATGACCATGTCGCAGTTTAGCTAAATTAATTCACGCCTTCTCCTAATGCCTTGGCCATTGCAATGCATCAAAACATTGTTTTCCAGCCGCAGCCGCGCTTCATTCTCGAAATGTATAGTTTGTCTAAAGTGATGTATACAAACTACATAGTATACTATGACCAGGGATACTGCGTCAGCCAGCGCAGCGACATATGTGTGTCTGCCGGTTTGTTTACTTGCGGGAGTTCCACGTGAATTCTGACCAATTGAAAAGCAGTTTAGGAAATGCGTTCAATAACATCTGGCCAATGAGTGATGTAGATTTTGTCACATGACTGCATTTTGGTTCGTTTCAACTGGTTCGGACCAAAGCAATCAGTGTGGTGTGAAAGGGACCCAAAACGGCAGAAAAATGCTACAATGTATCATTTGTTGCCCTTGGTCCGGACCAAATGAACCGAACCACATATGTGAAAGCACCCTAAGATGCAAAGCAATGTGTACTTCATGCTTCATTTGTAAAAATCCAGTAATTTTTTTATACATCTTAGTTTGATTATATACAGCTACTCATCAAAACGACTGTCATATTTCCTAGTTCCTCCGAAAGGCCCGCCCTCAAGAGGCTCTGACTGGTCAGCTAACATAATGTCTGTGATTCACGGATCGGCTTTATGTCACCAGGAAAAGCGTCACGCCCCTACAAGCACACGCTTTGCCTCTGCTGTGTAAATACTGTCAGTCAGAGTAACTGTTAGTCGTATCAGTTTGAGCCTGAATCAGACAAAAAAATTACCCAAAGGACACAGGTAAATCCCACGTCTGCTCTCAACAATACAATCTGACAAGTGTCTTTTACATACATTCGGAATAAGCATTTTTAAGTAATATGAAACGTTCACATATCTTTTATGAGTTTGTTATTTGAGATGTATAACACAGGGAAAGTGGCTGCATAGAGAGACACTGCAGCGCTGCTGAATACTGTACCTGTTTACAGCGGTTTGATGGATAAATATGAATTTGTGGCTAAATTGTTAACGGTGCCAAACAGCATTACCCGTTGCTTACATCCTTGTTTACGTCGTTACTACAACATACCATTAACGCTAGAAACTGTGCATGTAATAGATCAATTTTAACAAATAAAAAATACTTACAGGTAGTGGCTCACAATACACAGCTTCGTCTATTATGGTTGGAGGGGTTTTTAACCGAATCCAACACTGAACTGGGAGAGATTCTGGAAGCTGTCCTTTATCAAATACTAGCTATATATTTCTATAATTCTCTGAAACATAATTAAAATTAAATTGTAAGCACTTCTCTCTATGTGTCGCGTCCTTTGGAAGCCCAAATACAGAAACAGAACAATCTCTGTGGAAATAGAAGCGTTTGGACGGCATTTTAGCTTCTCTGCTATAACATTACAGCGTCTCTGGCCACGACCCTTCGATGTGCGGGGTGTGTGCGAGTGGTAAATGCGTGTAACCAGAAGCGTTTGTGATCTCACTAGCCCGAATGTATTTTTGTTTTTTGTAGTCCCTAAACTTCATTCGTTGTAGTGCTTTGCAAAGCTAACTCTGTAAAGCCAATGTCTCCCTTTGCATTGAATTTTGAGTGTATTACATTCAGAGATGTTGTTTATGTGCACACAGCTACATTACACATGAACTAAAGTATAAAATATAGATATATATCGTAGTGGACCACCCAGGTCTTATTTCTTTATTATTTTTTTAAATATTATTTTTTTCTTTTGTAAAATAATTTTGAAAATCAAATCATTTTAATATCATCTTTGCTAAATAAAACTATTCATCATCATCTTTTTTACGAACTGACTCCAAACTTTTATAACAGTATTATGAATATTTAATAAAGAACAAAAAAATAAAAACAAACTTGTGCACTACAAGCATAAAGCATCTGCTGATTTGATAAACCATTAAGGGAGTTAACAGGAATGTGTACACGTACAATAATAATAAACCAGACTCCCGACCCAACAGCTAACCGAAGTTCATATCAAAATGTGTTTTCAGAACAGGCCAGTAAGGAAGTACAAAATCCCCTTAAGGACAAACTGACACATATTGCTATGTAAACCTAATACAGTTTGTCTCTCTCATTCTCTCACAGTTCCTTCCAGCTGTCTTGGCGTGTTCACAGAGGCAGCTGCCCTTTACTCCACTGAGAGGAAGACATTGTTGCCCCACAAGGAACTTAGGAAATGAGGACAAGCTAAGGGAGCTACATCTGGAGCAACACCTGCTACAGCTGAAACTAAGAGCATAAAATAAGGGCTATTTATTTTGTGAATGTGAAAGTGCTTGAACAAGAAAGGACTGATTAGACCCAAGGCATTTTCATATCCTACAATGTGCCCTATTCATGCTGCAAAACCTTGGTAAACAAAATATTACAGCTACCTTTATCACTGTTACGCCACCGGTGTGATAGGACGCTATAAGGTTAACCATTTACATGGAGCATTTGCTTAATGAGGTGAATGATTCATAAGACGTTTTGTGTCGTTCGCTGTCGGGCTGAAGCTCGGCAGGGGAGCGGAGAGGTATTCGCTGTATTTGAACATGCACAAAGGCAATACACAAGATTGTGTTTGAGTCACCATGGAGAGACTGTAGCTCATATTGTCAGCAGACAAAGCTGGGATTATTTTATAGCCTATCTTAGCCAGGGTCATGTAAATCAGCCCAGAGTTTGTTGCAAACTAGCTTCACAATGAGTCATTCAGGAAAACACAATGAGATTGGCTTGAAAGAACAGATGAACTGTGCCATAAACTGACGTCACAAACATCATTTAAATAGAGATGCTTTGAATGTAGATATAGTCAAAACAGCATGGTGCACTGATGTTAAAATTCTGGTTAATGCTGATATTAACATATAGAACATTGTCATGTTATGGCTGACTGATAAAAAGCATACAATAAAATATCAGTATAAAAATTATAATAAACTCCTTAAAAGTCTTAAAGTGAAATTTGTTTATCTTTAGATTTACTAAAGTACTACGTGTGTTTTAAATTTTTTATTGTTTTTAAAGTATACATGACATGTAAACACTGGATCTATTGGTAAAGAGAGAAGTTTATATTTGCATGTATTTTGCATATTAGATTTGTATGTATTATTATATGTTTTGGATATTTAATTGTGCATGCTCATTTCTCCTATCTAGAATGCGTTGAAAAGATATTGTAAATGTAAAAATGTGAATAATGAACAGGTAAAATAAATTACCCAATACATTTTAAATGCATCAGGTGAAATTAGGCATCTAAACATTATAATGTACAGCAAGACAAACTTTTGAAATTACTATTTTTTTAAGACTTTATTTAAAAGATGCAATTATTAAAGAGATAGTTTACCCAAATATTTAAATTATGCCATCATTTAATTACCGTTCATTTGTTCCAAACCTGTTTCTTCTGTCGAACACAAAAAGATATTTTGAAGAATGCTGGTAGCTGGCACCCATTCAATAAAATTTTACTTCTATAGCGCTTTTCACAATAATTATTGTTCCAAAACAGCTTCACAAATGGTGCACATCATTACAGTACAGTACAGTCAGAATCAGAAACATTAAGGCGTTGTGTATATGGTGGGCAGTACATAAACATAGTTAACCTGCAGTTATACAGCATATAGTGTCCTTTGACACTACATACATAATGTAAAAAAAAATTCTATGGAAGTCACTGAGTGCCAGCAACCAGCATTCTTCAAAATCAAGTGTTCACAAAAAAAAGAAACTCAAAGATTTAAAACCACAGTAAAGTAGGTATTTTTTTCTTCATTTATTCCCATTTAATTTTTTGGTGAACTGAAATGTGATAGAAATAGTGGCTATGGTCATTGAAATGAAAAAACAGCAGAAACGATGATCCACAATTAAAATTTTAAATACAATAATAAAATATATACAGTTAGTACTTTAGCCCCCCTTTGATTTTTTTTTTTTTTTATATATTTCCCAAATTATGTTTAACAAAGCAAGGAAATTTTCAAAGTATGTCTGATAATATTTTTTCTTCTGGAGAAAGTCTTTTTTGTTTTATTTCAGCTAGAATAAAAGCAGTTTTTAAGTTTTTAAAAACCATTTTAAGGTCAAAATTATTAGCCCCCTAAGCTATATTTTTTTTGATAGTCTACAATAACTTGCCTAATTACCCTAACCTGCCTAGGTAACCTAGTTAAGCCTTTAAATGTCATTTTAAGCTGTATAGAAGTGTCTTGAAAAATATCTAGTCAAATATTATTTACTGTCATCATGGCAAAGATAAAATAAATCAGTTATTAGAGATAGGTTATTAAAACTATTATGTTTAGAAATATGTTGAAAAAATCTTCTCTCCATTAAACAGAAATTGGGGGGGAAAATGGGGGCTAATAATTCCGACTTCAACTTTATATCAGTATTAAATAGTGGATTAAATATGCATTACAAAGTTCTAAAAGACACTAATTGGTGGTAGGGCAGTATTATAGTACAATAAACTGCAACGACATATTTACATGCATTTAAATGCAGATCAAGAGAGGGAGGAGGAAAAAAAGTGAGTGAGAAAGAGAGTGTTATCAGTGTAAATCTATAAGACAAAGGTCAAAGTCACAAACTACAGAGACCAGAAGATGACTCCATATTTATTGTGCTTGCACCCAGTCATCATGAAGGTTAGGAAAGACCAGTGAAAAAAAACAGTAGTGTTCAGAGCACCACTGAGAAGCGGGCGATTGTGCGGAGATGCACAGGACAGTCTGGAGTTAGTCTGTGTTAGACGTGGTACGTGGATAAACGGTTTGGTCACCTGAACTCAGCCTGTAGGGGTTTAATGGGTCGGGTGCCAATGCACTGTCCTGCTTTATACTCTCCATCTCCAAATCTACATGCCAGGAGGACAGAAAGGGAAAAGGAGGGAGGGACCCAGTTAGAGAACATGAGAACAACAGCTGCACATCCAGCTCTAATAACCTTTGCAGTCTTTCAGGAGAGAATCCCCTCACTCCACGTTTCCTGTCTATTAGGAGAGTTTCACAACAGTTCTGAAGGTGCCATAAATGATAATCAACAAGCTGGTGCAGTAAAATGCACATGAAGACAAACACTAGTCTATCATGGATAAGAGTGCTCTAAGCAGAAATACAAGAGAAACACTGTTTTATGATACTGCCAAAGGACAGCTGATGCATGCAGGGTGAAAGTGTGATAAAAAAGATAAAATGTGTGTGTGTGAGAGAAAGAGAAGCAGGAGACAGAAAGTACCTATAACTAAGGTAACTATAACTATGTCGGTGTTTAAAGGGACAGTGAACAATATTAAACGGTCATCATTTACTCTGCTTCATGCCACTTGAAACTAGTATGACTTTCTTCTGGAAAGATACGAACCAAGCCAAACCAAACCAAAAGAGAGAGAAAAAATAAAACAAGCCAAACCAAACCAAAAACAAGTTAAATTTAAGCCATTTTAAGACATTATTAAGACTATTATGAATTAAACTTTAGACTTGTACATGGCTAAACACTAAAGATCTTTTTTACAAATATTGGAAAAGATTTTCACTTGCACTAACAAAAAATTATTAGAATTGAATACATATAATACAATAATAATAATAATACTAATAATAATAATAAAATACAGGTCAGGAAAATAATTAAACCATTACGGCAAATAAAGTAAAAAAAAAAAATGTTAAATAAAAAGTTTTATTGAGATGGATTGTTGGTGATTGTATGAGTGTTAATGGCCAGATTGGGTATAGCTACACATGAACAAAGGAAAATTAAGACCTGTTAAAAAAAATTTTAGGACATACAACACAATATTTCAGTAGATTTAAGACTTTTTAAGGCCTAAATATTAGTTTTTGAGATTTAAGACATTAAGACTTTAAGACCCCGCAAAGACCCTGAAAAAATAAAGAAATAATCCATATGCCATGGAAAATAAACTGAACTCTGCTGGTTTTCTTATAAACTAACCAGGGCCTGCCATGGTAAAAATAAATAAATGCAATGAATAAATAAATAAATAAACAGTAATATCCAAAGTAAGCATACAAATTTTATTCAATTATGCAACCAAACATGACCAATTAATAAATAAATTGGTAACACTTTATTTTGATGGTTCATTTGAGTATTAGTAGACTGTCTGCTTAATATCTGTTGATACTGCTCCTTCAACAGACATTTAACTGACTATAAGAAACTTTGCAAGTACATGTCAACTTATACTAACCCTAACGCCAACCTAACAGTAGTTGGCATGTAGATGCAATGCAACTTAAATTCAACAAACGGGCCATCAAAATAAAGTATGACCAATAAATTAAATAGTTCCACACATTCCATGTAAAAGAGAATGTAAAAGTCACACGTGTTTATAATGGCATGAAGGTGTGAGCAAGATGACAGACTTTTTATCTTGGGCAAAAAAGGGAGGCGTTGGGGTGAATATACCAGCACGCACAGGGTGGGAACAGACTCCAGGATGCCGGCCGCAGACCAGAGCAGGGGGACGCTGAGGGAGCAGTGGAGGAAGCATGGTTAAATAACACATCACACATGCATGCAATAAATGCAAAGCAACGCAACATACATTCCAAACATGTTCCATAGAGTACAAGCAGTAAAAACACAGCTAAACTACATCAAAACCCTTCTGCAGTGTCATGTGCACCATATACCTCATTAATTTCTTGCAATGCCCTAAAATAAAAACAATAAAAAAACACTGCTGTAATTATAGCACAAGAACCCCAGGCTCTTTTCGGGGGTGATTGCAATATTATTCCCAAAGGACAAGATGTATGATAGAGTCTTCCCACGATCCACTGCAAGCCATTTTGATTTCTGATCATTTGGATGACTCATGATGATGATGATTCACCCCTCAGCAGATGCCAATAAGTATTGACTGGATACGCAATACAGCCAAAACCAAACAAAAACGTCTGGAGGTGATTGATACCTCTCCAGAGTGCTTGGCAAGCCAGTTAGTCCAAGTTATGATGTAAACTGACCCCTTATAAAGCTGTCCACATGCTTTCACGGCCACTCCAAATATGACTAAATGTATTACTCTTGTTAGGGTTGAGAAAGCTAGCAACAGTCCATTTGAGATGTCTATTAATTAAAGGGTTTCTTTTGACGTTCTGGTGCACAGCCTGTGAGATGTTGTGTCAATAAGAGGGAATAAACCACACAATGCTGTACCAGTGTGCGATGCATAATGGCATATTCGCTCGCTCCAATAAAACATTAGTAGTAAAATGAAGGAAAGCAAACACATTCAACTATGAAATGAAGAGGGTCAAAGGGTTTCTATGTGCAGAGGGTGGAGAAAAACAGAATGTAGCCTGGGAGTGAACCACAAATTTCCCATGCAGCATGTTTGACTATGTGTTTCGAGATTCGAAAACCTTGAATGCCTCATAGCCAATTTGTTGAAATCTGAAGTGACACTTTTTAAAAAAGCAGCTGTGCCCTTCCTGCAAGGACGATTTCCTCCAAAACATCAAGTAGCAGCTTTGCAGACTTCTCTTCATGGAGGTTTGAAGATCTGCAATTCACACAACAGGACCCAGAGGCTCCAGCCTGCACCTGTTCCAGTTCACTCAAGTACACACGCGCACACACAAATACCACAGACTCAATCCACGGCTGATTCAACACGTCACTTCTTGTCTACATTGTTCCCATCCACTCTAACATGATTACACCCGAGTAACAAGCTACCCTTCAAAAACCTGCATCTTTTCAAAGGCCTGACAGCCTTGGGCGTAATCTGAATGCTTATGAACAGCAATCGTGACCTTGTGCTCGTATGCTGATGTTTGCTGGGCTGCTGCTGTTTGTAATGCCTTGCAGTGCAAGTAAGCTGTTATGGGATGGTTAATACAGACGTGCGCAGAGGAACTGATGAGCTGTCCCTGCTGGATTTGAGGTATGCGCGAGTGTGTGTTTTGTGGTACCTGGTTTTGGCACAGAGTTGGTGACAGACTGCGGGACCTTGTCGTTTATCAGCTCCACACACTCGCTGGGAAAGAAGCCAACCTGTGGATGGAAGAGAAGGTTTGAAAAAAGCGCCTTCTCTCCACGGAGACAGGCATGCCAGAGCTTCATCATATCACTTTTCTGCATCCTGCACTTATTTGCATTCACGAAATAGCATTAATAGTTATGTCAGAATTATATTACAGTGTGTTAATATGGTAGAATAAATCTTTTTACATTCAAACAACAAGGGCTGAAAAAGAGAGATTAGAGAACATTTGGATAGACAATACAGGACAATATCTGGTATCAGATTAGGGCTGCAACAATGAATCGATTAAATTGATTAAAATCGATTACTAAAAGTGTTGGCAATGAATTTCATAACCAATTCGTTGTGCCGCGCGACGCAAAGACGTTTGATTAATAAAAAAATTAAAAAACTGAGCGCGGCGCAGAGCGAACGCACTCTGCCTCTGTCGCAGATGCAAGTAAACATGGCGATGCCCATCTTACGTCATAGATCACGATAAAGATCAATTAGTCATCTTTTAAACAACAACAAAAAAAACACTTATTTACACATTTTTTGTGAATTGGAATATCAGGTAGTTGATGACTTGAGCAAGCGTGTGAATATTTTGTATTAAAATAAAAAGGCATAATAAAAGGGATACATCTGACATACAGCACTATTGAGGATGCTGTGTGTCACGTGACAAACACGACGCGTTGCCACGGAAACATAAAGGATGAACGTTCTAAAATAATGATCGCTTAACAAAACTCACTCCCGGGCCAGATAGAATCTTTTAAACTCACCAGAGAAAGAGTTAAGAACAGTAGTAATGCAGCAGTGGTATAGTTACTTTGCATTGCAAGACTAAAGACACGTTTTTATTCACTCGCCTTTTTGGATCATGCATTTTTCCATCTGTTGTCATGTATAGCTACACTGCAAAAAAGCTTTTCTTACTTAGTAATTTCGTTTTGTTTCCAGTCCAAATATCTAAAAAATCTTAAATCAAGACTAGACAAATAAATGGCATGAGAAAATTAAGTGATGCCTAACTTGTTTGAGATTATATCACATTAAGATATTTTTTCTTACCCCATTGGCAAATAATTTAGCTTGTTTTAAGCAAACAATCACTTCATTTTGGGGTGGGTTTTTTCAAAAAACCAGACATAATTTCTTATGCTATTTCATGTGTCTAGTATGTATCTTGATTCAAGATTTTTTTTAGGTTTTTGGATTGAAAACAGGACAAAACTACTTAGTTCGTTTTTTATTTTATTATTATTATAACAGCTCAGGGATGTTCAAGGACAACATGTTTGTGCACTTTCTAAGATTTCAGTTCTGTTTTTGAATAAGGGGTTGGAAATGAATGCCTTTTCCCCCCCGACAGATTAATCCATTATTAAAATAATTATTAGTTGTAGCCCTATATTAGATATAAATGTTGTGTGTTGTAATCATAGCTAGGGCTGGGCGATTAATCGAAAAGTCGACAATCAGAACCTATAATTGATAAAATTTTTCCATGTAGATTTTTTCAATTACTTTCCCTAGTTCTTTTTTGACTGTTCTTTTTAGACAATTTGTGTTTTAATTTCAGTTGTTCAACGTTGATGTTCAATAAATAATCATAGATAGTAGATAGTGTGTGTTTCTTTAAATTATTTTAAAATCAAGTAACCACCCTACATTCAAAAACCTCTCACTTGTAATATGTGAGCATATTAACTGTATAAAACCGGTCAGTGAAGGGCAAAAAAATAAAATAAATAATAATATAATCGTTCATTAATCGTAATAGAGTTAATGTTCAATTAATCGAGATTTAGATTTTAGGCCAAATTGCCCATCTCTAATCATAGCTAGGCTTTTTAAAAACATTTTTTGAAATCCAGTCGAATCTTGTTTGGTTATGTGCATTTATTTTGAGCTCCTGTAGTGATCAAGAAGTGTACACCACAGTGGAAACGGATTTAGTAGTTGGAAAAAGCTTTCATGTGCTGGATCAACACATCTAGAATAATATTTTAATCATCTAAAACAGCTGAGAATAATTTATTCTGATTAAAGAAGTCTCTTATGCTCAAGGCTGCGATTATTTAATAATACAGGAAAAAAAAACTAATGCTGAAATATGTAAATTACTAAAATAAGCGAAATGATTACATTTTTCCATTGAATTCAATTTATATTTTCCAGTAAAGATCATTTTGAGGGATGTAAAAAAAACAATGGTCCCAACATATTTTCTGTTTAACATTTTTAATTTCTTTAACTTCCAAGAATCCAAAAAAGGTCAACATATTGATAAATAATGTTATGACAGCTGTTTTAACATTAGGTTATGATTGAATTGCCTCTTGTTACAGTTATGAAATGGTTTGATAACCAGCAGGAAATATTCATGGGCCAATGACATGACGTTGAAATGGTCAATACTTTTTCTCCATATGCATTGTTGCTGTCCAATAAGTCAATGCTATTTAATTAGTCATATCTTCTAAGTAATTAAGAAGTGAAAACAAAAATCCACTTTAGAGATATGCATGAACCATTTTGGTATAGTGCTGCCACAGAGGTTTACATTTTGGGCTAAAAAAGAATCTAAACGTACTCAAACGACAACCAGGTTTATATCAATTTTAAAAAATCTTTAAAAACAGCAACAGACTAAAACCTTGACTTTCTCAAACATCTCAGACCTAGAGCTAAGCCCAAACTTTCCCTGATTTGTTTCTGACATTCCCCAAGACCCTGCTGACACCAGAGTGTGCTGAATCTCATAATGACAGCTGGCAGAGCTGTGCGCTCATCCTCCATCCAGACAAATGCTGGATAGTATATACCTGACCCAGCTGCCAGAGCTCAGCGTCAGGCTGCCCCCTGATGGAGACCGCACACATCTGCCAACAAGAGCCCGTCTCACTGCATGGGCCCTAGCAGTGAGTCAGTGGAGACCCAGAAATGCCATAACATGCCAGAGCAGTGCGTGCAATAGGGCTAAACAAAGATGGCAACACTGGCCATATGCTTGTGGGGCAATGAGAGAAAACGGGTTGGCAGGTCGGCAGAATATGAAGTGACTCATGAGTAGATCGGTGTACCCATGCACGGAGGGGAACAACAAGCTGAAGTTTGCTATCAAACTAAATTGGATCATTTCATATTTATATTTTGATAACAATTCAGCATCATTTTCAATGCAGAATATTGTATTATAATACAAGACTGCTGAATGCATGATTCTGATTGGCTGATAAACATTCTGAAGAGTTCGTTATTACCACATTACTAACTTGGGTGTGCATTTTTAATGGGTATCTGTCACTTCATATTTACATTTGAAGCTTCTATTGAGATATTCGAATTAAGCTCTGATCGTCTGTCATCATAATTTATGAAGTCAATATTTTTTGTAAAGTCTATAATTGTGTACAAGTTACTAGTCTGCCCACGAAGATGTGCACCTCACTTTGTCTAGCAAGTGGAACAACAAAGTTTGACACCCCAGTGAGAATGTTGTTTTGAAAGATATGTCTGATGTAAAGCTGTTTTGATATCAGAAAGTTATGTTTTTTGTTAGAAAGTTGCTAGACAACAGAGGCACACATATTCAAAAGCACAGGAAAAAGTAGTTGACGCTGCAATGCATGAGGTCAATTTGACTATTATGGCCATTCAAGAAAGAAATAATCAGAAGAACTCTTTTTTTTTTTTATTCTGAGAGCAAAATTCAATATCTTTTAAGACCTTTTTAAGACTCTTTCCATACATTTTAAGACCTCATTACCACTTTAGGTCTGAACCAGTAACATTGGCAACATTTTAAATATATTCACTAAATACTGATTGTAAAAAAAATCCTAAACTAAAACATTATTCATTTACTATATAAAAATGTTAATCTAGAAGGTGTCCCCTATAGAACAGCAGAAAAAAATGGTGCTGTCTTGGTTACCTCAGTAAACAATCCAGTGTGACATCAAATATAGCAGGACTTTATCGATTTTATAAACTACACAGCATCCCAAAGTTTCAAACTTTAGCATACAACTATAATTATTCAACTGTGTAATCAAATATGATTCAAAAATTTAATACCTTGTAATAGCATTTAAGACTTTTAAGGGCCTTAAATTTCTCTAAATTGGTTTATCAACTTTTAATACTTTAAGACCCCGCGGACACCCTGTTATTGCAATTTTAATAAAATAACAACGTTAGAATGAAATATCAGGGTACTACAGTTTATAGCTTTTAACAAAATTAATAAATTACAAAATGTAAAAACAGTTAAGATGACTGCCTTGACAGTTTTTTGGAAGTTTTCCTAGATGTTTAACAAATAAAATATTTCATTTACAGCCATTATTCTCAATTTAAATGTATTTATTGCATTTTGTTTTGTTTTAATTTATGATTACATTACATGTATTTTCTTTTGAAAACTTTTAATTTAAGTAATTTCTTTATCTTAATTATTATTAGCTTACCTGTTATTTAAAACAAATATTTTAAACGTATTTATATCAACACACCAACAAAAAAATCCCATTAAATTGTTGTTTTATTAACATACTGGTTTCAATTTTGTCTTTCGGATGAGACGTTAAACCGAGGTCCTGACTCTCTGTGGTCATTAAAATCCCAGGATGTCCTTCGAAAAGGAGTAGGGGTTTAACCCCGGCATCCTGGCCAAATCTGCCCACTGGCTTCTGTCCATCATGGCCTCCGAACCCTCCCCATATCATAATTGGCTTCACCACTCTGTCTCCTCTCCACCAATCAGCTGGTGTTTGGTGTGCGGTCTGGCGCAAAAATGGCTGCCGTCACGTCATCCAGGTGGATGCTGCACACTGGTGGTGGATGAGGAGATTCCCCCCAATATGTAAAGCGCTTTGAGTGCCCAGAAAAGCGCTATATAAATGTAAGGAATTAATTTATTTTTAAGCAACACTGCTAGATCCGTTATAGCAGCCACATGATAAAAGACCCGAGCTGGCAACATTGCAGTTTCCAGGTTCAGCCTTTATTGCAGACTAGACCTATTATGACCACAGTAAAAGCCTTTAATCGTCACTTGCTCCAGGGTGCTTATACCTGCAATTCCAGAATCTGCCATGCACACTTAAGGTAGAGCGCTAAATCACATGGAACAAACCTGGAAACCGTGTTTTCCCCTCCACCAGGTGGTGTCCTCTTTGGGTGGCATGTCTATAACAGAAACAATATCCCCCACCTGAGAAAGAGAGAGAGAAATTCATCAACGACACTCCTCACAAAACAATCATTGTCAGTATGGCAATCACAGATTTTCAATCCTGCATAAATCGCTCTTCATTTTTATCTCTGTCACCTCAAATGACAGCTCATCAGCTGCCTGTGCGATGTAGCGCTTGATCACGTGGGCCGCTGCGATAGCAGGAACATTTATAGATGATTCTTCATGCACCAGCAAGTGATTCCCTTTGTTGTCAACCTAAAGGGAAGAGATTAATGTGACACCTAGGCTAATGGCACCATTGAATATACGTTCCTATCCTTACTGATTATTTAAGTGAATAATCAGCGCGCAATCAGCTCTCTGCCCAAATGACATTAAAATCAGTACCTCCATCCATGTGAGGGCCGGCCCACAATTGATCTTGTTATCAGCGATGGCTGAGAGACGGGAGAGGTAAGCCATCAGCATCTGGGAAACTGCCTGTAGGAAAAAGAAAGGGAAAGAAGGAGAGTTAAGTAAGCATGATAACTTCCAAGCGGTAATTCTATAAATACAGAGTATTTTTACGAGGGTTTTGTGAAAGCTCATATAAAACTGAAGGAGGAATGTTTTGAGTTTGCCTACTTTCTCATTACAAAATTGCAGGGTAGGTTTATGGAATGCAGCTTTCTGTTTAGAAACAGTTTAGTTTTTTGACAAATGCAGAATTTCTATTTCAAGCAAGAATGCCTTTTTGACATTTTATTTTTGACATTTTGTTTTAATGATAGGACAATGTTTTAACAAAAAAGTAAACTGGGAAACAGGGTGTGGAATATGATCAGGACAGGCCCGCAAATTGGGACTTGAACTTGGGACAGTTTCGCTATACTTTTTGTTGGCACACTGAACACAAGTAGATTACGATTTTCTCACGATTCTGTAGATGTAAATAAAGGTTATACGAGTAGGCTATTATTACAGTATTGTTATTTCTCAAACATACAGTATGTTAAAAGAACAATAATATTAGGCCTATGTGTAGGTCTACTGTTGGTTAAAATGCTAAATTTCGTATAGACTTGGAATTGTGAACTTGAATAGACTTTAAATCTGTTCTGGTTGTTGAAGGTGCAGTAGGTGATTGTCTTCAGAAACATTTTTTGTTGTGCTGGTTGAAAGTCTCTTCACAGTGCAGTAATGATGGAAGTAAATAATCTAAATGTGTTTATATGTATTTTTATATTCCCGGTAAGGCGTAAAACTAAAAAATGTTCATCCAATTAAATATTGTCAGGCCGACATCTCCCATAATTCCGATAAGTAGCCCAAACTGTCTGTCAACAAATGTAGATTTGGGCTTCTGCGCATCTCTGTTCATGCGGTAAAATCAAATGCTGAAATGAAACTTTTTAAACTATTTTAGTCCCCCAAAGCTGATGTAGATTGTGTTGTTATGAATGGGTTATATGCACTGAAGTGTTGTTTAGCCACTGAAATCTCCCGGCAAAAGATTGATGTGACTATTTTCAGTTTTATAAGGGCCTTTTACAGCATCGATAATGTAGATTTTTATTTAGTTTAACAACAAAACATCAGTAAATAGCGCTATTCCACCTTTCCTGAGGTGAAGTTACTTTTATATTCACGTTGGTTCATTTTTCTCCCTATACTGTTTACCATGCTACTCGGAATATTCGCTCTGAAATAGCATGTAAATGTGGCTTAGTAACACATGTAATTCCTGCATGCCGCTGGCCAACCACTAACTAAATTTCTAACTGGCGAATGACATAAACTAGTCATGTTGCGGTGTGCGCGCGTTCGCGATTTCAGGAGGCGTGGCTTTGAAACACAGCCCCCCTCCCCTGCTGTCCAAAGATAATATGCTAACCGGTTAGCATTTTGGCAGATCACCTACTGCACCTTTAATGCACAGTAAAGTGATTACATAAGAATACAACTATTCGTAATTTTAATGTTGAATTATTACGTTTGAGACATATACTTGTCATTTGTCATTGAGAACATTATTAAACCATTTTTTTTTCACTGATAAAAAGAGACATTTGTCAATATCAGATTCAACTCTTTATATTACTGTTTAATTATATCATATTATTTCTTAACATTATATTCAACAGGCTAGAGTAGTTATACAGACCCTGTAAACATTTAATTACATGCACAACACTTTGTTCACTACGAAAGAAAAAACATTAAATTCTTGCCATAAACATAATACGATATGATCATTTAAATGAGGTGCGCGCTTTTGTTTTCATTTTTACTGCCTAGTGCGGCTCATGGCTGCAATCACTTTGAGAAAAAAAAAAAAAAAAAAACATACATGCAAATTATACTTCCCGTGCAGCTCCCAACTGATCGCTCTGTGCAACAAACTGAACGTTATTTACAACTTTGTTACCTGTTATTCACAGCCTATGCAGGTTCTGTTCACTGAAGTAGACTACATTGGCGGGCACATGTGCCTTTTCTCAGTAGTAAACAAACAGTGCGTCAGCTCATTTGTGATTTCGAAAGTCGTGAATACATCATTAAATTAAGACAGAATTGACTAAACACTAAATACAATAAAATGTATTGACAAAATAAAAAGGTAAACAACCTAACAAAGCCATTGATGAAAGGACTAAAACTAAACTAAAAAGAAAAGCTAATTTAAAAAGTATCAAAATAAAAACTAATTTAAAAATGTAAAACTATAATAACCTTGACCAGATGTGTATTTTTCAAAGAAACCCTAAAGAAAAAGTCTCTTCATTGACTGCCGCAGTATGCATTTATTTGCGTCTA
Source organism: Danio kyathit (assembly GCA_903798195.1). Lineage (NCBI taxonomy): Eukaryota > Metazoa > Chordata > Actinopteri > Cypriniformes > Danionidae > Danio > Danio kyathit. Next base: position 32,442,919 of record LR812539.1, read on the forward strand.
GGGATGTCCCGATCCGATATTGATATCGGAAATCGGTCCGATATTAGTCCAAATAAATTTATCGGACTGCGTTAAAAATCTCCGATATTAGCAGCCTGTTCCGCTCTAAACTCCGTTACAGCTATTTTATCCAGCAGCGTCCAGAGCCAGCGTGCAAAGCCCACGTGATCACAACACTGCTTGCTGGCAAAGTCCCTTAAAGATTTAGCATGCTCTTCACGCTGAGTTATGGTGTATTACGATAGAAATCTATGGTGACGGTAGCACACGCTAACGCTATCAACATCAGCACATCTATACTGGTTTATTTACTTCACGTCAAGCGATCTTTACATTGTTTTGTATACGCTGCTAAGCAACGCAATGCACCGAATGGCGGCGTGTCGTGCGAGCCTCATAGAAAACGTTTACAATTCGGTCATGGCATATCATGGTGCATCCAGTGTGATCGATACCCCATTCATCACCTGCGCTTCCCACACAAAAGACTTTACCTCAGCGGCCCGGTTCTGTGTGCGTGAGATACGAACACCGCCACAGACTCGCATGCTCTGCTGCTGCAGACCCACAGAGACGCGACCTGTTCACAAAACCTTTAACTAAATAGACTGATCCAGATCATTATATACTGTGCTTTCGCTTTCTACAACTGCGTTTTACTTTATATGCGCTCGCGGGGGTCGCGAGAGAGAGAGAGAGAGAGAGAGAGAGAGATAGAGAGAGAGAGAGAGAGAGAGAGAGGGAGAGAGAGAGAGAGAGAGAGAGAGATTTGACCTGTCGGTGGTGCACATGGATAGTAGGAGTCAAATAGTGGATTTCTTTATTTTTATTCATTTTTTTACTTGAACTCACTGAAAAGAAACGGTGTCATGTAAAAGGTGTTTAATGATAAACATTTTTGTTTTTAATTGTTAAATAAGAATAAGAAATCATTTCTGTTGCTGAGGGCCATTACAGTTTAAAAGAAAGAATGGTATTCCCATATTTAACTATATTTAACCAGAAAAGATAAAGTGCTCAGATAACAGTGTCAGCTTTGCACATGAGTTTGTAGTTATGTCTTTCTTTACATTGTCATACTTTTCCCATGTGGGAAGTAGGGTGGAATCTGTGCAATATATTATGCAAATAAAATTAATTTTGATAAATAAAATTATTTTTAAAAGTCACATTATTTTATGTAATGTGGAGAAAAGTATATCTATGTTAAAGATAATATGTACAATATATATTATTATAAAATAAATAATGTTTTGTTTGGGAGCACTGATACAGCCATACTCATCTTATGATACAAACACAGATTAAATAGATCTGATCATGTGAATGTTTGCACTAACCATACTGCACATTTTTATTAACTTAACAATAACTTATAACTATAACTCCTTATTTCTGCTGCTCAGTGTGAAAGAGATTTTTCAGCTCGAAACTGGATTGAAAAATTCACCAAGAAGCTGCCTAGGCATGTCCACAACTGAAGACTTGATTCAGATCAGTTTAGAGAGGCCTTCATTAGAGCAATATGATCCCAGACCTGCTGTGGACCGCTAGCTAAACTCCATACAGCTTAAATTATAATTATTAAACACTATTTAAGCTGTTGTTGCAGTAAAATAAAACCTAGTGTACTTATTGTATTCAAATGAATGACACTGCTTTGTTTACAGATCTCCTCGTGTACATTTATTAGGCAAAAACACTATTTATTTTATACATTTTCACTGTGCTCCTAAAATTCTTTAATGTGCTTCTAAATTTTTCCACTTAGGAGAGCATGTCCTCCTCCTGAAAAAAGTTAGTGTCAAACCCTGGAAATGCTTATATCTTCTTAAAAAAGTCTAATGTATGATCTAGCCGTTTACACATTACTCTCAACAAAATAGGCAAAGTAAAGTATTCATGATTTGTGCTGATTATTATATCGGATTTATATCGGTATCGGTTCGTACTGAAGGCTGCAATATCGGTATCGTATCGGAAGTTAAAATGTTGTATCGGGACATCCCTATTTGCGTCCCATGTCTGTTATTGTTTTAGCGTATGCTTGTGGACTGAGGTTACTTTAAATGACCTGGAGTTGCACTCGGAGATAAAATGATCTGGATTATACTTACACACAACCAGCTTGCATAAAATCCAATATAGCAGAAAGAGGAGTGGTGGAGCTGTCCTTATATTTATACAGCTCAAAAGATTAGTCTAATAAAAGAGCTCAACCAGGCATATCTTTCTAAAAATTGACATCCCATTTAAACTACATTACAAACAGCTCAATCTAAAAAGAAATGATTTCTTTCCCAGTGAAAAACTGAGACAGGAGGACATAGAAGCTTAAACTAGAAGTTTAATGTTAAAACCTGCATTTTTTACTGTGGTAATGCATTCAAGCTCAGAAGTGTGTGTTTTACAGATGATTTTTCAGGAAATTAAAGACAGCATTTCTTAAATCTCAGCCTCCAGAACTAATTGAAGGTAAAGTTGCTCTATAAAATATCAGCATGTGGGTTTACTCTCAGTTTATGATTGTCTAGAAGAAATAAAGCGCTCCACATCCCATTTTGTCTACATCATTTGTCCTCAGCCATAATGCAACAATGAATGTATTTATAATGCACAACAAAAGCTATATGCTAAATACAGACAAGAGAAGTCAAAACATCTTTACTAAATGAATGTTTCTGTGTCTCTCTGTTTTTAGATGCACTTTAATATGTAGTTTCTACTTATTCACATCATACACCCACATGGCATAAATACTGTTACATATTAACGCCATGCAAGTTTCTTTAACTATTTTTTATGACAAGTAAATAAGATTTAAAAAGAAATTTGAAAAGATCATTTTATTATTACCTTAATTATGCTTTATATTAAAATCAAACCTAAAGTTAAAATGGATTCTGTTCATCGAAAATGTTTGCAGTTACATAAAAATTGAAATTTAAATAGTTGAAAATAGAGTTTCTTTGTTTTTTTTGCTCAATTTAATGTATAATATATGATGCTCTGATCGATCGGCCAAAGATCGGTATCGGCCGATAATCACATTTTCATGACTCGATTGGTACTCGCCAATCTGGACGATCTCATGAACTAATCGCAGGGGTTTGTTTATGAGTTTACAAGCAGAGGAAGCCTGCACAACCTACAGCAGCCACATCACATGAGGAGGTAAATGATGTGTGGAGGCATGAGCGATCATGTCACAACAGCTAAAATATATACAGATGTGGTGCGACCCGTTTATACAGTTTATTGGCATGACTCGCGAGAGTGATGCTCTCTTTGTTGCAAGTGAAGCCATTGTATTTCCAGTTCTTTGAGCTCTTGTGACGCGAGCAGAGAGATCACTCCTATCTAGTGTCTTATCCAACCTTATGACTTCTCCCGGAAGCTCTGGGAGTCTCCCGCATATTCATACCAGCTCTGTACACCTCAAAAATGAGTTAAAATACCCGAAAATTATGGCAACGAGAGTGAAGGAGCAAGTGAACAGAGATGTTCTAAGCCAGAGATGCCCAAAGTAGGGCCCGCGGGCCAAAGTTGGCCCATGGTAACCTTTGATTTGGCCCACCATCCCATCTGAGAGTGAGAATGATGGGGATGTAGTTGGGGCGAATGCCATTGACCGAGATCGTTATTTCGATTTGAATATAACCCTTTGTTTCTTTGTGTTATAACTGAGTTACAAAAAAGTCAACTAAAATTAAATAATTCAATTGAATGTTGTAAATGAAGCAGACTTTAAAATGTAAAAAATGTGTCACTTGACAAAAAGCGATGCACAAGACATCGGAGAGCAAATCAAGGCAAAGGCAGGTGCAGGTCGACTAGTGTTTTCAGCAGAACTCTATTGTGGTATAAATGAGATGAGTTTTTACTGTAATAATAAGTTATTATAAAATGTTAAAAATGATAATGCATCAATTAATATGATTAAAAGCAACGTTTTACCGAATAAATTAGGAAATAACCAATGTCAAATTTAATGTTGTACAATGCGATACATTCGGTTTGGTATATATTCAGCCCACATCCCTCAATCAAGTTTGATTTTTGGCTCTTTATAAGTAAAAGTTTGGGCAACCCTGTTCTAAGCATTACATTTCTTAGGTTAAATGAATACTGTAGAGCAGTGAAGATATTGCGAGATCTGATCAGAACAGATCTGCTGTCAATAGTTGGAGACGAGCAAAATATTTGAATGGTCTTGCATGCATTTAGGTCTTTTACATATAACAACTGAAAGGTCTGTGTTTTTGGCAATATTGCAAGTTCACTAAAAGCTGGCTGAAATTATAAGAAAAATAAAACTTAAAATTTCTTTTTTTTCATGAATAGTTAATAATATAACTTCTTGTAATATACTTATTGCAATAAACAGTAGTTTATAGGCATATTTCCTTTTATTAAAGTAGTAATGGATTTATACTGTAGGTGTGCATTTTAACTTCTTTTGCATCAAAAATGTGCTCCAAACTTTTCCTTAATTGAGACATGTTAAATTCTACTTTCATAATTTTCAATGTTTCTAAATTGATTTGCTTGTAATTTTTCTTACTAATTTTTATATCTGTGTTATATTATTTTCTGTAAATCTGGCTATGACATGTCCACATTTAATGGTTATAATAGACATGTTTTAGGCATTATATGCAACATCTTTAATTGATTATCCGAGATCTCCACCTAAATATTAACTTAGAGTGAAAATGTGAATAATGCATTACAAAGCTTGAAGCATTAGAATCAGTACTCTGTATCGGCTGATCACTATGACAAAGAATCGGTACTTAGTATCGGTTGCAATAATCCTAATTGGAGCATCCCTAATATACACATACTAAAAGCTTTTTAAATTAAAATGAATACTTTTACTCAACAAGAATGTACTAAAGTGACCGTGAAAACATTAAAAAAAAAAAAAGAATCTTTCAGTTTTAACACTAAACTTACCTAATTCTAATTAATAGGTCTGATGCCATAAAGTGTACACATATTAGTATAATACAAAACAAAAAGTGATTTGGTGACTGGTAGAAAGCCAAACAGTCTATGAGAGAACATACAGTATGAGGAGCTAGAGCTGTGCCAATGATCTGTGCCAATGAAGGCCCACAGGAGTGTAATCGTGATCCAAAAGGCACTGAAGGGATCGGTTTCATCTGAGCATGTCTCAGGATCCACCCTCCTGTCAATTCCTTTCCCAGATACATGCTGGCACAGACTCACCAAAATGTAATATTAAGGCCAACTGGGGCTAATAAAGAAGCATAAAAGTGAAAAGAAGATCATGAAGACAACTGCTTGATCTTTTATGTTTGATTCTGCTTCATGATCCTCCAGAATCTGAGATAACCCTCTACACTAAAGAACAATATTAAACAGAAGTTGAACAGAGTTAAATGACACAAAGACGTTCTTGAGTTATTGCTACGTCGTACTCATGTTCTAATGAAGCTCATTTGTGTGAGATACAACACGTATAATGCACAGGCAAGCTTTGTAATGAGGCTGTCCTTTGAGGTGTTTGTTCCTATAAATCAGAGCCAGTTAACCTTTTAAGATCATCACAAGACTTGTTATATTGAGTCCCCTTTTCAAGATTCACCAACACCTCTAAATTGCCTCTCTCAGAGTAAACCTGCACAACGCAATTGGTGAAACACGACCTTAGAGCTGTTTTCTAGCACTGAGAAGCTCAAAGCGCCCGATTGCACAGAAAACCATAATGGAAGCTTCCACTTAGCAGCTCAGAGAGACTTCCATTACTGTAAAACATAATGGGCAGCATTATCAGCCACTCCAACTTCAAAGCAGATCAATTCAGCTGTGAAAATATGCCACAGTTCAAGTATACTACTCTGGAAAACAAATGCTAGGTATGCCCAACACAGCCGGAGAAGAGTTACTTTTTTTTTAAAAAACACTACAGGGATAACCATTTGATGGTTTATCAAGGGACACCATTAGGTGCTGTTAACCAGCATCACTGTGCACTCGCTCATCACAGATGACTAAAGCTGCTCTGAGAGAGCCATCCTGCTGGATAAGCATCATGTATACTGGGTATAAAAGGTCTGACCACTCTGCGTTTACAGGCAAGAGCGTATAATGGCTCATTGGCCACAGGGGAGTGCTAAAAGAGGTGTTTTGGGGGCTTACCTCCGCTCTCTCCCTCAGGCTGTCGAAACGGGGCAGCTCAGGGAGCTGGGAAAAGCGGCGGTCATAGATGCAGAGATGGAGATGCTTATCCAAGACTCTGAAATCTTCATAGCTTCGTCTCACGATCCAGCTTCGTCCCTGTAGGGATGTAAAAGAGGGCCTTAACTCAAAAGGTAAACAAACAAATTAAAGTGTGCTGATGTTTGGTTCGCAGAATAAACATGAGGGCTCAGTTCTTGAATAAACCTCATCTGACCAGAGTAGTTTCACTGTGACCACACACACATACACACACACACACACACTAGGCCACTTCAGAGCAGTCACACCACAGCTGTGTGTGTTTAATCCCGGACAAAGCAGCATTCAAAGACATGAAGAAAGGGACACTGACCACACATCCTTTTTTATTTATTTATTTATTTTTACAGTTGCTTGTTTTACAGTTCCTGATAGAAAAACTGATTATTTGAGGGAAAATAAACAGCATACAAAGCTTTGAAAAAAGAATGAACGGATCTACGTATATATCATGGACAATTGAAATAGGCAAATCCTTCTTCATCATGCAATGTTTTGTTAAACGCATTTTAAAAGTTCCAGAAGGGAAAGTATCGCTGGGTCATTCATAATGTGGGGGGATAGGGGTGGGGGGTGGGGTGAGAGATTAGATCTGATTTTACAGCATTGCATCATGACAAAAATATGTTTAGCGTTCAGAAAACAACACTGACTGAGCTAAAGCAGACAAGCTCTGGATTTTATCAGCTAATATGAAATAAATTATAAAGGAATGTTGCATGAAAGAGAAACAGTTGCATCACAGAAGTTTGAGGTCAATACGTTTCTTTAAAAACGTACTCTGCTTCAACAAGAACTTTTATTCAACGAGTACGCAATAAACGTATCCAAAGATGTTAAATATGACATTTTTAATGCTACAAAGCTTTTTCTGAAAAAAAAAAAATAACCAAAGGATCACAACACTAAAAACGATTTGTATTTTAATTATTTTCCCAACATTAATGCTTTCATTGGAATTTTACTTAAAAAAATAAATAAATAAAATAAATAAAACGTAAGAAATCTACCAGCCTGGATCTTTTTAATGACATTGGGCCCTATCATACACCCGGCGCAATAAGGCGCAAGATGTGTTTGCCAATATATTTGTTGCTATTTTCAGACCAGCACAACTTTAATTTTTACATTTTGTGCCACGTTGTTTAATTAGCAAATCCATTTGCACCATTTTGTGGACTCATTGGTGTGCCGGTCTATAAAGGAGGTGTGTTAAGGCACATTGTTGGAGCGTTGCTATTTTGAGAAACTGAAATAGACCGTGCCACTGGTCTAAAGTCCAGCGCAGAACACGTTAGTTATGTGCCTATGCAGGTTCAAATGCTTAAAGGTGCAGTATGTAAGTTTGACACCCAGTGGTTGAACTAGGTATTGCACTCCTGGATCATAATAAAAACACGCCGGGATGCCAGTACAGGAGCGATTTAAACTGTTCTAAATAAAAGCAACGACACGCGATAGAGGGAATATTCTCCATATTAAAAGCAGTTTTGATTCTAACCAACACCTCGAATTGATATTAGAAGTGGCTTCTATTTCAAACAGCTGAACAACAGAAACCTATGACAGATCACCTCAGGTAAGCCTCGTGTGCCTTATTTAGTGCTAAATGCTAACAGTGTGAGTTTGAATGCATTTTACATGACATGTATTGCCATATACTGAAAGCAGAAAGTTCACCTCATATCTTGAAAATACAATAAACCGTTTGAAATTGAACTTTAGAACTAAACACATATGAATGATTCAGCATCTACATTTATTGATGTTAAAGAGGCTTAAACAAATTTAATATGTATTAAATAGATTCTAAACCTTACCGTTTCGTGAGTAAGTGCATATTCTGTGCTTCTGAAAGGCTGTATTTAAATTCCTGTCGTGTTTCGTCTGGTGCAAACAGCTCATCACTATCTCGTCACAGCGTGTTGTTAGGACACGCGATTACAATGTAACCTGCTCACGTTTGTAATATTTATGTCATTTGCTAATTAATAACCTCATGTGGAACTGAATCTGTCTCATTTTGACATCTGATACTGTCCACTGACACTGTCGCATTTCGCTCACGGATGCATGCTTTCAGAGCCTTTCTGAATGAATGAATGAAATACGCTGTTTTCCAACAAGGCAACCCGGAGTGCTGAATTATAATTGGCTAAACTGGCATCTTGCATATGAAATTGACCTAAACAAAGACATCGTTCCGGCACGGAAAAGACATTTTCAAAGCAGAATATCTGACTTTAGCATTGTTTGCCAGTTATACAAGTATGTTCACTTGGGATGTTTCTTAAATATCTGCACACATATTATGGTATTTTTATGCTTTAGAAGACTAAAAAACTTACATACAGCACCTTTAATACACACAGGATGTACAGCAATACACAAATATATTTATTAAGACGTTACAAAAATATTATTTTTACACAAATATAAAAAACACCACCTCCACGCCTTCATGTTCGGGGGGGCTTTTTTCAGTTTATTCATGACAATTTGCATTTTTATAATGTTATTAATACTAGCAGTATTATTTATTATATGCATATTTATATTTGTTTAATAAAAAAAAAGTTTAGACTTGTCCACCTGTCGGGTTTTGAAGATGTATGCATCACCATATGGGGCATAAGAATAGGACATGTGTTTGGATATAACCACACTTCATTATTATTGTTCATTTATTTGTTTTCTGAAAATTAGAACTGAATTTAGAAATAGTTTGGAAGCAAATCTTTGTGCTTAACAAACTAAACTAAATATGTAGGCTAGTGAATATCTTCAGTGGAGTGCGTCAACGAAAGTAAAGTAGTAAAGACTGAAAGTAAAGTAAAGAGAAACTAAAGATGCCGAATGGAGGAGGCTCATTCTTTATCCTCGTGCAGATGGTGTTTTCTCGCTAGTGAAGCAGTCGGCTTGTCTATTCAGTTTTTCCACTTACAAAGGCCACCATTCAAATGCGCCAAGGCGCGACGCAACTGACTCTTAAAAAGAACATGAGATGAGACTCTGATTGGTTTAATGCACATTATTCTCAAAACACACCCATAACTCATTAAGAGAATAAGCACAACCCTGTTAGACCATGCGCCAGGGCGCAAAATGTATTTCAGATTCAGACATGCCCTTAATGCTTTTGTGGCATGCATCTTAGACTTTGCACCTAGATCAGTAAAATAGAGCCCATAGTGTCTGATAAAGTTGATCAACTTAATCAGCACATAAACATCTCTTAAATCTACATAATTGCACTGCAAATCTGTCTGACAGCAGGGAGCAGCGGTAGGGGATTCAGCAGCTGTATAAAGCACCTGAGAAATCACAATTTGAAGATGTTAATGAACATGAAACCGAATATGCTGATGGGATCCTATGGCGAAGAGTGTGGGAATAAACCCAGCATGTTAACCTTCTCATCCATGCCTCGCATGTTGGATTCCTTCTACCCCAATGCCTTTGTGGCTGCACTGTGCAAAGCATCAATCATCCTGACAGTGCTGTACAGCTTGACTGGGCCACATTGTGCACTGCTGCAGACCCACAGTTAACCAATCAGACATTCTAATTAAACTCTGTACTGCAGCACATGAATGTCTGCTAGTTAGTATACATGGTTTGATATATTAAGCACTAAGATGATGCTTAAAGGAACATTACCCTTTTTTTTGGAAATGGGCTCTTTTTACAAGTCACCTAGAATTAAACATTTGATTTTTACCATTTTTGGCAATTTTTGTTTAATAATTTTCCTATTTAAAGCTTAGACCAGTTACATTGTGTACTAAGACTGACAAACAGGGTTGCACAATATATCGTTTTAGCATCGATATGGCAATGTGTGAACATGCAATATTCACATCGCAGGATATGTAATGTGGAGTCATATGCATCATATGAAAATAGTTCCCATCTAGCACTGCATAATATCATTACACTTGGTGCAGCCATGGTACATCAGCAAAGTTCCTTGATTATTATCAGGGTATATGCAGGAATCCTAAAGGTAATTTCAATATCTTTTTAAGACTTTTTAAAGACCTTCTCAGAATATTTTAAGACCTCATCGTCACTTCAAATTCTTATCATTATCAAAACTTTAACTTAATAAACAGTTGTAATTAAATAAATCAATGGAGCACAACCATGCAACCAAACTCAGAAAAGCTCAGAAGAAGCTTGAAAGAATAAATGATGCAGTTGTTTTCAGCAGGCTTCAGCCACTGTTTAAACTCATCTTTCTCCAACCAGGAGTACTTTCATTTTCCCATTTTGCCGTCTGTTTTGCTCTATGGTTTCACTACATGTGGACAGCGTCACATAACCTTCCTGCGTTTGTTGCAAATTACGTGACATCACCTGGCCAGAGGAGTTTGGCCGAATGCACCCTAGCCCGAACCAATTGCGTAGATTGAGTATCCTGTTGTTAATATTAAGAGGAAAATAAATATATTTATACTTTTTTGGAGTCAAACACTTTGGACAACGCTTGAACAAAACTTAAGACCTTGTAAAAACGATTAAGACTTTAATACCTTTTAAGGGCCTTCATTTTCTCATAATTGATTTATCAAATTTTAATACTTTAAGACCCTGCATACACCCTGATATTATGCTGGAATTAGTATAGTTCCTAGCCCTATCAACATAGAAAACAGCATCTTTTCATATTCCATTGGTCTTAGTATACAAGGTAACCATCAAACTTTTTTGAATTTGAGCGAGATGCTAATGGTCTAATCCGATTTAGTGATTTATGCTAAGCTAAGAAAAAAGTACTCCCGCCAGACGCGGAAATTGGCTGAATGAATAAAAAAATTATAAAACTCAACTCTTTAACTCTAGGTTACTTGTAAAACGAGTCTAGAAAAAAAAAAAAAAACTTTGAGTGTTTCTTTAATAACTACTAACACAGCAAATCAACTTTGAAAACAGTTTTACAGAAACTAAAAATACATAAAAATGTATTTGCCGCTAGTTTAAAGATAAGGCACACACATTCATTTCGGACACTTGTGCGTGTGACAAGACTATAATGAAGTCTATTCTCACTACATTAACATTATATAGATCAATTTTCCACTCTAATGAAGCTCAAATCAATTCATGACACTACCCTTTTTCATAACCATTTAGTATTTTTCCTCTCCCATTTGGAATATACACACTTTCCCTTCCTTTGTTCTGTCCCCAAGCCACAAAACCCATATCCACAGTAAATGGAAAACCTCAATGCGTTTAATTTGCCATCTTCTCAAATGAGGACTAGAGAAAAAAAATACCTAAAAAATGCTGATGTACTTGTGTGTCCTTAAAAAAAAAAACACCTCCCTCCTTCCAACACGTTTCATAGGGGTCTGAGAACTGTATTTGTTTAGAAGAGCAGCAATGAGAGTGGAACTGAAGTGCTTTTCCTGTATGTCTGATCCCTGTCCATTCAAGAGGCTCCTGGCCAAATATGCACCCTCAGTCGTTAACTTTTTCTCTCTCTTTATAAACACACAGGAGCAGTGCTGTGGATTTGGATATCTTCATAACACTCTCACACACACCAGGATAAAATGAGGTTTCCACACACAAAATCCAGACTGCAGATATTTTTCCACTGAGTTTTCAACTCTGCCAGCACTCAAATCAAGTGCACAAGCAGCCAATTGCTTATATTCTACACAAGATTTAAAGGGACAGCTTACTTTAAAATTCTGTCCATTTTCTGACTTAAATGTATAGACCATTTCAATGTGGGGATGCCATTGGCACATGGAAATTTCTTGCTTGTTATCAAACTATTTCATAACTGTAACAAGAGGGAATTCAATCATAACTTAATGTTAAAACAGCTATCATGACATTCTTTATCAATATGTGTGGCTCTTTTTTCGGAAGTTATAGAAATTAAAAAAATGTAAAACAGGAAATAAGTTGGGACCTTTGTTTTTGTTTACATCCCTCAAAATGGTCTATAGCTTAAGTGCATGAATCATCTCTACGTTTAGTGAGAAACCACTGGCACAATATTAGCAGACTGTCATAACACAAGATTCTCATGCATATGGACAAAATTATTATTTTGCAAGAAACACTTTTACCTGACAGTAGATCTGAACCAAATACACAGGCTCTTTTGACTCCAGGCCATTCCGTGTCACTTCAGTCTGCTCATCTGCGAGGGTTAACTATGGAGAAAGAGATGAACAAAAGGATGAGTGGATGCTCTTGTTTTAGTGACAGCTGTAGACTGCTGATGCTGAAAACGTGTAAGACATTGCTATTATAAGAAACTTTGGTGCTATCATTGAATAAATGACTAGCAGAAGTGTGTGTCTCTGCAGTCATGTGTAGAGATGGCTCCTCTGGTAAGAAAAGGTGCTAACAGATTTGTCACAGACTGAGCGTATTGCCCGCATACTATAAATAATAAATACAGATGCACAGAAACAGTCCATCCAGTGAAGGACAAATCAGATACTGAGCCATGCATAGAAATCCACTAGTTGTTAATTCATACAGTGACATGAATACATTAATTTAGTTGCAATGTAGTCATGCATGCATTTATGACTTAAAGAAATAGCTCACCCAAAAATAAAAATTTACTGATTTACTCGCCCTCTAGTGGTTATAAACCTTATGGGTTTCTTTTTTCTGTTGAAGACAAAAGATATTTTGAAGAAAACCTAAATAAAAAGGTCCAAAGTAGGCAAAACAAATAATATTGAAAGTCAATATTGAAGTCAATGGTTTCAACATTTTTCAAAATATCTTATTTTGTGTTTAACAGAATAAAGAAACTTGTGTAAAATATGACAGAATATAAATCTTTGGATGAACTGTCCATTCAATACAAATCGAGAGACTATTATAAAAAAAATACTACTAATACTAAGTTATAGCTTCATAAAATATAAACCAAGAATGAATATTTCAGAACCGACAACTAGGGTTGGGCGATAAAATCGGTATTAATATTTATTGACCGAACACCATTGTCATCAATATAGATTAAAAAAAGATTCAGTATGAAGTGCTATAGAGGTGTGAACCTACACTGGCCTCACGGTTCGGTTAGGATTATCATGCCATCGATTCGGTTCAATTCGATATCTCGGTGCATCACGGTGCATTGACCATTCTTTCCATACACAGTTTTATATTTTCTTCACAGCACAGCAATTATTGTATTAAAATGTATAAATATATTTATATACTTTTTGTAAAACAATTTTGTCCTTTAATACCAACAGTCAGAATAAAGGTAAAGTTGGTTTTATATTCACACATTCGTTCATTTAGAAGTCTCTATATTGTTTATCATGTTACTTTGAATATTCGATTGGAATTAGCATACAAGTAACAAACAACATTAACACTATCTAATTGACTGTGAACAATGTTGTACTTTGATAGTCATTGGCTGCTAATATGATTTCCCTATTTAGAATTTGCAAATAATACTTTTCTGAAATTATATTATTAAGGGGAATGTCTGAATATCCCAATATAAACCCAACTTTACCTCTATCTTCAGATATATAAACTGTACCTTTAAGCAACACGAGCATTTATAGCAAATAAACAAATATAAATATCCCGCTCGCTTTCTGAGCCTTGTCTACCAACTACCAAGTTCCTTACACCCCTTTGATTGGTCACGCGATCAACAGAAAGGGCTGCGATTGGCTCTTACACGCTGGTGCTCTTCACAGCTGCACTCATGGGCCACAGTGTGAGAGAAATGGAGTTTACTTTCATTCTCTTAATCGCCGTGAAATAGGGGCTTTTGCTGTAAGTGTCAGTGAAACAGTGTTCAGCAAACACACACGCAGTGAAATTGTGCACAGTTTCAGAGTTTTTACACAGTTAGAGCGTTGTACTCGCCGCTCGCCTCCCTCGCCATAGTAAGCTACGGCGACATAGCGCATGTGAGATAAATGACGTCAGTATATAATAACCGGTTATGATTATTACTGAACCGATAGCGAATTGTCCGCGTCTGCATCGCGGTGCACCAAAGAAACGATTAATTTTGACACCCCTAAAGTGCTATAATTTTATTAAATTGTGGCTTCTGAGTGCGCGCCTTGAAAGCAATGTCAATAAGCTTAGACTGTAAGTTCGTCATTTCCAATGGAGGTGCGTGCCTTGCACAAATCACGTATGGAAGCGACGCACACATAAAGCTCGTGCATTTTTAGTAGTGAGGAGATAGTAAATAAAAAGGATGCAAGGATGTCGCCAGAGTGGCTTTTTGGTTTCTTTTCTTGTCCATTCCAGCCACTAGCCCCCCATCAGAAAATGTTTTTAGCAAAGGGTAATACAGTCATTCAGCCTGTATTTGAATAATGATGGTTAGTTCTTTTACTTGAAAGTTCAGATTAAATTATCATAATTAGTTTTGTTTACAGCGTTTGAGGTTTACTGTATCATTATTACTCACACCTTACAGTATGTTGATCTACCTTATAGTTTGCTTTGATTGTTTAGTATTTTTGATTTACCATTGCAAACACTAACATTTTATATATGAAGTTTAAGAGTCTCTTTAACACTTATGTTTATTTTATTATAAAGAGATCAGATATTTTGTTTAAATATTTTTGTTTTTGATTAATAAAACTACTTGCCTTAGAAATGTGGGTAAATTAAAATAAAGTGGTTAATTAAAAACAATTCTAATATTCCTAAATGTATTGTTAAATAATTTTTTTTTTGCAATATCCCCCGGCCCTAACGTAAACCCCAATTTTCATAACTCACGTTTGTGTGGGGAACAAAAGATGAATGCACAATGACTAATTCTATATAATTTATATAAAATGACCTCTGACCATTATCAGTGTATATTATCTTAAACATTACCCATTACATAATTTCTCAGGCTGTTCACACATACAGTAGAGCGTGTAAATGGTTCAGTGTTTTGCGAGTGACAAATTTCTACTGTGACTCATTTGAATTTGTTCATACTGTGAGATAGTTGATGACCTCAGTGAGACACACACAGTGAAAAAAAAAATCTTTGTCTTGCCAAAAACAAAGGGTGACTACATCTCTGTCAAGTGCAGCTAGTCACACTCCCACATCAAGCAAAACACCATCGCACAGAATCCCTCTATACCAGACTGCATTAAAACAGCAAATGTATCTAGCCTTTTTAATAAGCTTGAAGAGCTTTGACAAGAGCTATTTGGACTGAAGCATTGAGCTGTAAATCTTGATAGAGCGTATAAATGGTTTCATCCAGGTGGATCCACTGATGAATAATTTAATTATTTACACAAAATTTCCCTTGAGATCAATAAATGTCTTTCCATCTCCATCCATCTAAGTAAATAGCTTGAATGAATGTTTACGCAGGCAGCACACATCTCTGAGTGGAAGAGCAAATATAACACCACAACTCTAACCACTTGTGTTTGTTTACAACTTATATTAACATTATTTCTGGTCATCTGATCTCAAGTTGACAGGTTTTAGTGAAAATGTTGGCTTATTGCACTTAGTGTAAATGGGCATGAGAAAGATTTTAAACCCTATTTGGTGGAGAAAAAAAAAATCAAAACTGCAAGCTACAGTAGATCCTGTTCTCTCTGGGATGCATTAGGACACATTAACGCATAAACTTACAAATGTGGTCATGTACATTTTTAACCAGATAACAAAATATTTTGCAGTATGCAAGTATGTTAGCATTGTCTACTCACCTACTTTTTGTTGTTTTTTTACAACACCACACAGTCTTTTGCGGCAAAAAGGTGTCTTTCAATAGTTTCCATTTGTAACTGAAGGATCAAAACTGCATAAAAGGTACTAAATGCTCCTTTAAATTGTAAAAAGATCACGTGAACCCTTAAATCTGTAGTCAAATCTCATCTCTACGAGTGTGCGGCAGTGTTAATTACACTCAAGTTCAGAAAGCAGCCATTAGGTTGTATTCCTGTCACGATGAGTGAAAGCTCAGAGGCGCTGCACTCTTTAGAGCGAGAGGATTATGCCCTTAAATAAGGCAGGGTTACAGAGAGCTGTGAAGTATTAAATATCCGTCTCAGTGAGTGTGCGAGTGAAACTTCAGACATCTTAACAATACCACATGAAGGCCCGACTGAGCTACGGTCTGAGACTTCTGTTCATTCCACAACCTTACAAGTGAGAAGTGAAATCTAATGCTGCCGCTCTGACGTGAGCGAAGAAACAGACCTCTGACCAGCAAGGTCTATATGAGAAGAGTGGGAAGGGATTAGAGGGAGGCACAACCAGGTGCACTATACGTCAAGTTTGGAAGCGGTGGGCTTCAGAAAGGTCTGGAGAGCCAGCTCCTCGGAAAACCCTGGGTAACATGAGAAGTAATGACCCAGTTAAAACCAACTCTTCAACAGCTTGCCAGTGCTGAGAGAAAGAGAGGTATCCCCGCCACCACTGCCAGGAGATTCCACTAAACTTTCAGACTTAAATGGTTGGGGAAACATTCTTTAGCAGTGACCATAAAGTCCCACAGGACACGCACACAAAATCCTTTGCAAAAGTGGTCAGTGATCCTTGGCGGGGCAGAATGTTCAACTGCATTGTTTGATATAGCCCATGGATAGCATCTACGTTTTATGGGTGTCCTTCCGCTAATCGTTTACAAGCACTGACAGGCATGAAAGATATTAAAGTACTCCTGGCGCTTAGAAGGCACATCACCTTCCTCAAGAGCCGCTACAAAAATCCATTTAGTAATGTGTATACCTACATAGTGCATGGTTACATAGCAGTGATCTTCAAGATAAAAGCATGCATTCAATGGTCCTAGTGAGACTGTAAGACATTAGGTGCCTCTTAATAGCATGTCTGCAGAAGTGTAAATATAGAGCGATTAAAGTAAAGGTATGACTAAGAGTAAAATAAAAGTTTGGGAAGCATATGAGCAGAATGAGCAAGCTGAGCAAAGATGACTTACAGAGCCACAACATCCCGTCTGAACCGATTAACGCAGCATCTTTTGTTCACCCCAAGATTCTGGCAGCACGCTGGATGAACAATTCAGAAGCCCCACATCTGAACATTCAAGGATTCCCGCCTTCGATGTCCAATAGTAAAGCATGTGTGAGAGAAACACCCGTTGTTTTTATCCAGCACAAATCCAGTCTGCAGAACACAGATGTCAGTTGAGTTTCCCACCCCCTCCTGGGTGCAGTCCCGGCTGAGTTGTTGTAAAGCACGAGGACCGAGGTCCCCTCTTTGGTGTGTTCCTGCAAACCCTTAGAAAACATGCAGCACTGACTGCTCGGCTTTTTGCAATATTCCAGTTTTCCCAGGACTTCGCTGCAGTTTGGTTTTCCTTATTTGTGTTAGACCCACTAACTCCATCCGCAATCCCATAACAGCAGAGAAAAAAAAAAAGAATGAAAAAATATGCTGCAAAAAGCAGTCGTCCCTTTGCATCTGTTGTGGTGTCCTTTCAACACACGCTGTCGTTTTCTCTGGACTTTAACTGTCTCCCCTTGTTCCCAACCCCCAGCTGCTCCCCCTTCACTAGCGCTCAATGGTACAGTCCCTGGGACAAAGCACAGGGCCGGTGAGCCAAAAGAAACAGTGGGGAAAGCGCTGAAGAGGGGGTTGCCCTTGTAGGAGCACAGAGCGGTTCTCCAGCATGTGCCCTTCAATTTCTGTCCTGATCCTCTGGGACCAGTGCAGTCCACAGCGAAAGGAATAGAAGTGACAAAGAATAATGTTAGTGGTGCAGTGAGAAGGTCTGGAGAATCCTTCATGAACGACTAAAGCTGCTCAAGGCAGCAGGGCTGCATTGTCTAATAATCACGCTATTGTAGAAGCACAAAAGACAAAGAGCGGGAACAAAGAGCCTCCATATGTCTCGTACTTTGGCAGGGGTTGTTTTCTGTTCAGAGCCATTTTTAATGACCTAATTATCATGTTCAATGATGAAGACAATAAGGACAGGGCAGGATGGTCAACTAATCCAACAACATAGTCTCCAATTAGTGAGACTGACCAATTTATATAGCGTTTTAAAATGTAAACACTGTTAAACAATATTTCTGTTCCACAAAAACCTTTAAAGATTTTTTAAAGACTATTCATAGAAGCATTGATGCCAATAAAGAACCTTGAGTTGAGTAGAGTGAGTGGAGTTCCATAAAAGTGGAAATTGCTGTCATTTACACCTTAATTTTCTGAACCTGAATTAATCACTTTTTTCTAAACGGCATCAATTATTTGAATGATTAAATTAATTAAAATTCAAATTAATTGAAATTGCTTTGTTCATATAATACATTTTTTAAAATAAACAAATAAATAAACAAATGATTGTAGAAATAAAAATTGCCATTAAAAAGAAGACTGCTCTCCAAAAAAAAAAAAAAAAAAAAGTCTATTATCAAATTCTTGAAATTATTGAAGTTAATGTATGGTAATGTCCCTATTCATTTGTCAAAGCTTAAACTGACTTCTATATTAAGATCTATTGGCAACTCCAGAGAAGGACGCTTGGCCCTTGCTGCTTAAATGCCTCCCTAGTGGGATCTCCTGGGTTCTAAAGTTAAGACATGGCTTAAGTCTGTGATTGTAACAAAAGTGGAAAAAAAAGCCAACATAGATACTCAAGTAAACACCTTACGGCTGTAAATCAGTGGAGGCGACAGAGAAAAGCAGAGGGTCACTCCAAATGACATCACTTGTGCCATCACAGCACATCTGAGGGTGATTATAAAGATTTTCCTAGAGGAGTGTTGTGAAAACGCTGCAGCCAACCACACGGAACACAAGACGGATCCAAGAGTCCTGCTATTCGACCTGGAGAAATGAGAAATCCTTCCCTGGAGTCCCACTCGCTCAGAAACACATGGCTGCCTCAGTTTGTACGTGTGAGTTTAGGGAGGGAGGTTGGCTGGTATCAGTTGTTTGGATGATTTCATGAAAGTTTTGCAGACCAAAACAAATACGCGAGCCTAGGGACTTCAGCTAAAATGTGGGGATGAGTTTAAAAACGCCTTGGCCTAAATCTATGACACATGACTTGCCACACAGAGTGTGTTCCAGCAAGATTAGAAACACAATGCAAGTTAACAAACTAATCATTCTACTGAGAAAGAACTGGCAAGGTTGCAAAGCAATGACCTTTAAAGGGACAGAATTGCAATCCCACTGAATAAAGAAATGCCAAGTTGTATGATTATAAAGTTCCTCACTAATGTGTCTGGATCAGCAATAGAAGAGCAATATTTGGGGTGGACACATTCCAACAGAAGATTTAACACCCTCAAAAATCCAGTTCCCTAAATCCAGAGGCTAAGTGTGGAAAAGCACATTCCAAAAAACCGAGAGGAATGCACTACGGATGGGACATAATTAGTATTAATGAGTGAGGTTGATTTATTGCGTAGCATTTATTTTTGACACTAGCATCAACATATACATATTAATATTGTGATAGATATTATTATTAATTAGTAAAAATATCTGTTACATTTGAATACACTTAAACCATCAGTATGCTAAAGTAGCAGGTTCTGCATCTGAGACTTGCATCAAAGCTCAAAAGTTTCATGTATACACCGAATTTGCAAGATTACCAAGATAATATATTTAAATTCATCCCCTTTCAAGCATCATGAGCTGACATTAAAGGGCATCAATGATGAAAATCATCTTTTGTAAGCTGTTTGGACAGAACTGTGTGAAGGTATAGTGTGTTCACAGTCATATCCGGGTGATAGAAAGACAATAAGTCTCTTTTTAAAAATGTCCTGACGTTAAAATAGGATCCAAATCCCTTTCATATTGAGGCCCACCGCAACGTGACGTAGGCGTTTCCCCACCACCGAATTGATTGACAGCTGCATATTAACATGTCTCCGTAGTAACGTGTATAATCATATCAACAAGACAGGATGTGTGTAAAGCAACAGAGATTAAAAGATCTGTTCAGCTCGCTGTGACCCTCAATAATCATCAAATATGATCATGAATGAGTTTTATAAGTTTAAAACGTTTTTAAAACAGTGCATGTTTGTAATGAATTACAGCAATTTTACCGTCTTTATAACCACAGCCGCATGTCAGTACAATTATAAAAGAAGACGCTTCAATCACGGTTTGTGGATGTTAAATCAGGTTTATTTTGTACATTAACATAACGGATATCCATAAAGCAGTGGATATTAACATGTTTCCCATCACATTCGCATGCAAAAACAGAGCAAAGTTAAGTTAGTGTGTATGTGCGTAAACTTTGTAACAACATTGTGTGTGTGGGACTCATTGTTGCAACAAATACATCACACATCATTGGGAAAGTTCTTACTGTACTATTTCTCACAAATGTCATGAGATCTGCTTCCTTCATGTCTGTCACTGTGCTGTTTATCTGACGCAGCCGAGGTGGAAATTGAGGCACACTCTGACAGGTATGTGGGAACGGTGGGCGGGTCATGTTTACAAAAGATAAATCCCTAAAGGAACCAAATTATATAATTCTTTCTTGGTACATTTAAGGCCCATGTACACCGGGACGCTTTTTGCTCTCGTTTTCCGTCGACGTTTAATGCCTCGTGACAAAATAAAGGGCGCCAACGTGATCGTGCACACCAATACGCAAAACGGCAGGCGTAAAAGCGTCATTTTTAAAGAAACCTCATTCTCGTGTTTTTGTTTTTATGCGTTTTAATGCGCAGGTCAAAACCCTCTCCACCAATCAGATTCACACTTTTGTTCATGTGCATGGAGCTGCAGAAGTTACAGCACTTGGAGGCGCTCAATCGCAAAACAGTCAATGAGAGCGCACATTGAAGAAGATGCCCAGAGGCGATATGAACGTGGAGCTGCTTATTGCTCTGGTGAACAAAAATAATTTCTTCATCGCTAGAGCTGGAGCTGCTACTTGAACCATCCATGCTTGTTCGAGTCGCCAGTAACTTTAACAACAAGCGTGTTAACTTTCTTTTTTCTTCTTCTGTGTTACAAGCAGGTGTCAGAAGCTTAAAGTTGTGTAGCGCCATCTTACATCAAGGAGTGACTTTGCATACTCTTCTGCTCGACACCAGTGAAAATCGCTTGGGTTTGAATCCGGAAAAACAGGTCGTAAAACGCTGACGATAAAAGCAAACAAAAAGCGTCCCGATGTGTATGAGCCTTTAGAGTCAATCACCTCAGCCATAAATGTCATGTGACTGATACCACTTAGGAGCCATTTAATCTATTTTAGTTATAACTTATTGAAGCAAAACACTACATTTCATTGCATAAGCAAAACATTTAAAAAAATAACTCAACTGGCACGATCATGAAAAAACAGATTTGTTGGTCATAGGGACAACATGACCTATGGACCAAGAAACAATCCTCTGATTTACACATTAAAACAAGACTCTCTCTTAACAGCTACACTTATAAAATTATAATCCAATAGTGACCTAGTTCATCCAGATTTGCCTAAGCAGAGAGGCTGGGCATCTTGCCAGCTTTGCCAGGGTAAATCCTTATACAATTCCACAAATCACGTTCTGAGAGGACATTCAAGGAAAATAAAGTCACTGTGGCAAAGAAAATGAATCATATTCTTTTTCACAAGTAAAGTTTACAATCTAGACTAATAATACAAAGAAATACACACAAGATTTTGGTGGCTGAAATATCTGCTGTTGATGGGGCAGGACTACGGAGGTAAGAGCAGGTCTGTGCATATAAAGTGGTCTTCCCACACGCTCTCTAACCTAAGGGGGTTGGAACGAGCTGTATTTTTATCGGGCTGCAGAGTAGTTGTGTTTCTGAGTGCATGTGCCCACAGGCAAACAGTGGAGTGCTTCATTGTTTCATTGCAGAGGAGGAATCCACATCCAGCGGGATCTCTGAGAATGACATAACCAAGAAAGGTAGCTTCGACAGGGTTTAAAGTGAATGGGAGATTAAAGTGGATAAGATGAAAACACACAATAGAGGGTAAAACTAGAAGACATGATGTAAAACGACTTTCTAAAAAAATTCTCATCGAAATTTTTTGTAAATTGATTTGACGTAAAAAAAAAAAAATAAATAAATAAATTCACCAAAAGTAAAATTTATTAGTAAAAACAGAATACTGATATTCTAAATCAGTAAACTGATAAATATTCAGATTTTTTTTTTAAATCACTGTTTGCTGTTATAATACATATATTTAAAGGAGTTGCACTTAGTTTCCAGGAGAAGTTGCTATTAATGGACACCATTATTAGCTGCTAATAAGTGAACTGCAAAGAGCCTGAATTTGTGTCCATTTAACATACAGAAGAATGATTCATAACCCTAATATGCTCATGGCATCATTCATACTTTGCTTAGAAGTAAAAAAGCAGCTATAAATACCTTTGCAGCTACATACAGTAAAAGAACATCCATCTGTCTGCTGAGAATGATGTTTAAACCAATGTGTAAATCTCTGCTGCATTTTTTCCTCTCAATAATGAAATAAACTCACAACAAAACAGCAGGTGAGAAAGTAGTTAAAGCCCCTGATCATCGCAATAATAAGCTCTAAACATTACAAAGATGTGTTTAATTTTGCATTAATGATTCTTTGATAACCGTAAAGGGGCGACACAGTGGCTCAGTGGTTAGCACTGTCACCTCACGGCAAGAAGGTCACTGGTTCAAGTCCCGGCTGGGTCAGTTGGCATTTCTGTGTGGAGTTTAATGTTCTTCCCGTGTTGGCGTGGGTTTTCTCCGGGTGCTCCGGTTTCCACCACAAGTCCAAAGACATGCGCTATAGATGAATTGAATTAATTAAATTGGCCGTAGTGTATGTGTGTGAATGAGTGTGTATGGATGTTTCCCAGAACTGGGTTGCAGCTGGAAGGGAATCTGCTGTGTAAAACATATGCTGAATAAGTTGGCAGTTCATTCTGCTGTGGCGACCCCTGATGAATAAAGGGACTAAGCCGAAGGAAAATGAATGAATAATAACTGTAAAATTAAGAAAAACACAATTGATTTGGACAATTTATAAGTCTTTACTGTCATATTGAATTCCTTTAATACATCTTTTGAATGGTACTGTAGAATATAAGATTTATGTATTTTGGCACTGACTCATTAAATCACTGTGCTGTGCTTTTGCTGTACAACCCATCAGTATTAAAAAACATTAAGCTTAAATTCAGTACGTCCTAAGCATTGTATTTCATAATCCTATTCTTCATTTCCCTCAATGCCTGATCAACAAGCTGGCAAAGCTGACAGCTTCCGTGTCTACAACAGTATCTCAAATATAAAATTAGTCTAACTTTTAAAAATCATCCCAAGACGCCTGAAATCAGTTGTTTTTTTAAAAGGTCTTATGTAAACTCTATTTAAAAAAAAGGACAGGATTGGTAAGCCTTTGTGTTTGGCATATCTCTAAAACAAAAAATGTCCCATTACCTACATCCCAAAACTTAGTGTCATTCACAAGAGAACCAAGCAAGCATTTTTTGTTTTTAAAAGATGTCTAATAGTCGTGTAATAAATGTCTTATACGCGTCTAATAGAGGTCTAATATGTGTCTAATACGCGTCTAATAGATGTTTAATAGATGTCTAATAGGTGTCTAATACGTGTCTTATACGCGTCTAATAGATGTCTAATAGGTGTCTAATAGATGTCTAATAGGTGTCTAATAGATGTCTAATAGATGTCTAATACGTGTCTAATACGTGTCTAATAGATGTTTAATAGATGTCTAATAGGTGTCTAATAGAGGTCTAATAGGTGTCTAATAGGTGCCTAATAGGTGCCTAATAGGTGTCTAATAGGTGTCTAATAGACATTTAATAGATGTCTGATAGGCGTCTAATAGATGCTTAATAGAGGTCTAATAGGTGTCTGATACATGTCTAAAAGACGTTTAATAGATGTCTAATACGTGTCTAATACGCGTCTAATAGACGTTTAATAGATGTCTAATAGGTGTCTAACAGGTGTCTATAAGGTGTCTATAAGGTGTCTAATAGAGGTTTAAAAGGTGTCTAATAGATGTCTAGTACGTGTCTAATACGTGTCTAATAGACGTTTAATAGATGTCTAATAGATGTCTAATAGATGTCTAATAGGTGTCTAATAGGTGTCTAATAGGTGTCTAATAGACGTTTAATAGATGTCTAATAGGTGTCTAATAGATGCTTAATAGAGGTCTAATAGGTGTCTGATAGGTGTCTGATAGGTGTCTAAAAGACGTTTAATAGATGTCTAATACGCGTCTAATAGACGTTTAATAGATGTCTAATAGGTGTCTAATGTCTAATAGATGCCTAATAGGTGCCTAATATATGTCTAATAGATGTTAAATAGGTGTCTAATAGGTGTCTAATAGACGTTTAATAGATGTCTAATAGGTGTCTAATAGATGTTTAATAGTGGTCTAATAGGTGTCTAATAGATGTTTAATAGAGGTCTAATAGTTGTCTAATAGACGTTTAATAGACATCTAATAGATGTTTAATAGGTGTCTAGTACGTATCTAATAGACGTTTAATAGATGTCTAATAGGTGTCTAATAGATGTTTAATAGAGGTCTAATAGGTGTCTAATAGACGTTTAATAGATGTCTAATAGGTGTCTAATAGATGTTTAATAGGTGTCTAATAGGCACTTGTCTAATATAATATAATAGAGGTCTAATAGGTGTCTAATAGATGTTTAATATGTGTCTAATAGATGTCTAACAGGTGTCTAATAGGTGTCTAATATATGTAAGAGTCTAATAGGTGTCTAATAGATATCTAACAGGTGTCTAACAGGTGTCTAATAGGTGTCTAATATATGTAAGAGTCTAATAGGTGTCTAATAGATGTCTAATAGGTGTCTAATAAGTGTCTAATAGAAGTTTAATAGATGTCTAATAGGTGTCTAATAGATGTCTAAACGTAGTTGTCTTGGATAAAACGAGGCTAAATTTGCGCTTTCAGTGAAAATCTAATAGACAAAGAATAGGCCAAAAATAGACCAGTCATCAAATAACAGAAATTAATTACTACACATCTAAAGTTTGTCTTATCTGTCTATTTGACTAGTCTAGTTTTGGGCTATTCTTAGATGTCTATTAGATTTTCACTGACAGCATGAGTTTAGCCTTGTTTTAGCCAAGCTGTCTACATCTAGATGTCTATTAGGTGTCTATTAAACACAAAATTGTTTGGTGGGAAGTATTTAGACTTTTAAAAATTGCCACAAAGAGCAGCAGGCATGAAAAAATAAAATCTCAACACGTACAAAACCACTTTAGACTCTTTCTACGCTAATCCTGCACTGCTAATGTTTTAGGAAAATTCGTCAGATAAGCCCTGATAAACAAAAGGTGCTTGCACACTGAAAACGCATTGTACTGCACAGATCGATAACAAAGCCAGCTCAGCAGCTAGTAAACATCCCAAAGAGATCTTGCGGCACGCTTTCCTCAAACAAGGTCCACCGCGGTACAAGAGCAGTGGCTGTCAGAACAGCACATCGCAGGACACAGGTACAACAGCGTGAGGCTTGGCCAAACACACAATCTGTTTGTATGCAGCCAGCATTTCCGCAGAGAGGAAGAAACTGCACAAAAGCGATTTACAAGCTGCTCCTGCAATGCTAGAATAGATTAATGAGCTAGCCCGATGCTCTAAAGACAAGATCTTCATTAAAAGGCCCTTTTCAGAGATAGTAGTCTCTTTAAAGAGCGGTTTGATTCCTGAATCAGCATTGCTTATGAATAGAGGGCAGAGGAAGATTGGCAGGTCAGTCAAGTTCCCCTCCTCCAAGGTCTATTTCACAGGCCATTTCCTCCTGATATCTCTACGCTACAAGACCAGCTGAGGCATTTTGTCATTAACAAGCATCCATGGGGTCAACAGACCGACATGATTTATGTGGCCACACATACAAACACGGCTGGACATATATGCACACTGTGGTGTGAGATGCTCTGATGGAAAAAGGGGGAGGCCACATGGGACATCATGGCACGATTGTGCATGACTCCTTGGGGTTTGTGTGAGCACATTGCTGAATTGGCAACTGTTTTACAAAAATGGTAAACAAGTACAGAAAGCACAGCTTGCATGAAAAGCAATGTTTTAATGCAAGATCTCACAACAAGCGAGCTTGCCAAACATTGAATGTCACAAGCTGTGTTTTGATTCACAGGGTCTTTATGCAGGGTTTACAGCTTACTACAAACTACAAACTAAGCGATTATCAGTAAAAATTACTTCAGAAAACATTTAACAATTACTTGAGCTGTGCAAAATAGGTCTTTTAGTATGATGTCAATTGTTAAACAACAAACTACAGTAAAATGTCTGAAATGTTTTGAATATTTAATGTTTATTTTAATGATTAAATATTTTACATCTATAGCTTGTATTTAAGTTTTTCCCTTCATTTATTCATGACAAATTGCATTCATCAAATTAAACTGATCATAACCGATAAAGGTAGAATGCAGCTTTGTGTTCATTAAATAAGTCAGTTTTCACAATTTAACCTTAAATACAATAGTGCGGATAGCACTCGTACAGCCTCCTCGCCCTTCTGTATTACTCCACACACATAGTGACAGCAGATCAATACTCACTACAGTTTGACAAATATTGCAGCTGTCGGACAACATAATGTACTTTGAGACTTTGTTAGGCGAGAATGCAGTTGTTTAGATTGCAACTATGCAGTTCATTCATAAGGAGAGTGGCTATTTTAAATATTTATGCTTTTGGAGATGCAGTGTGTCGGCATACATCAGCCTGTCATACTGAGCAGAGCAAAGACGGTTGATGTTTCGCCACAAGATAGCGACAGAGACTGCATAGTTAACCCATTATTTATACCATAGTCTGGTAGGCTTTATCTTGCTTTGGCTTTTTCGGGCTTAATTATGGTGATCTCCCGATTGCAACAGAGAAATACTGGGAAATCTCTGTATGGCATTTCATAATGTTCAGCCTTATAATCTTAAAAGTCAGCAAAATCACCTGTTTTGTCATCACTTTTATCGTTAGAGAATCATTTAAATACTAGCTCTAAAGTGATGTTGCTGAATGAGCAATGGTTTCTGCTGTTCTGACATCAGCTGCATGAATGAATGGCGGAAGTAGTTCCTCATAAAAAAACGATTTTTACACTCTCCATGTTTGATTTACTTTTTTAAATGCACGATTATGCTATCGAACTGTTGTATAAACGCAATATCACGCTCGTAGCAGTGCGATATGGCTGCATATCGTCACTGGTGGCACACTAAGGCACGCCTACCACCAGTGCCGATATACAGCCATAATCGTGTGATATTGCTCATATACACACTTTGACCTTTAATCAAAGTTGTCCTAAAATTGATCAAAACCCATCATTCCTGTCATAGGACAATGCTGAAAAACTTTTTTGATCCACTTCAATTGTTAACTACTGTATATGCAGTACAACTATTCATAACAACAACACCGAACAATGATTAGAAGTTATTGCCAAGGACCAAATAAGGGTATTAAAATGACTACTTAAAGTCCAGGATTACAGTGAAGTTACAGTAGGAAAAAATACTAAAATATATTATAAACTTGACACTCCTCTTTCGTATTCATCTTTATATTAATAATTTAGTTAGTTAACTAATTGTATTTTAATGTTATTTTTTTCATTATTATCATTTAAAAGTTTCGGTTAGAAATAACTGAGATTTAGGTTAACTTGTGTAGATTTCTATTATGAAATCTATGTATCCATGTACCTCAAAGTTGTATACAGATGAACAGTTAGGCTTTAAATTAAATGTATACTTTACACTACAAGATTCTCACTAAAAATGTTTAGTCTATTTCATAGGGCACTATTGGAAAACACAATCACGATGTGACAAGCAACAAATTTACCATTAGACAAGAAAGGCCCAGGTGTGCCAACATGCATTGTTGTAGCTAGCTTGTAGAGAAAAAAAAAAAACACACCAGAGAGTACTTTTAAATGAGTGTATACAAACAGACACTGAAGAATTGGAATAAAAGCCACGCATAAAACAATAATAAAAAAAAAAAAACTGATCTAATGAAGTATTCATCTGTGGAAATGAACTCCTGGAACAAATTAACTTGATGTTGGAACCCAAAATATAGATACTCCATCATCTAGGAGGTAGAATTAAACAAAATATTTTCTCTACCTCATAAATCTTGATAGCAATGTTAACAAAGCAGATGCTGTTTCCTATAACTTGCCCATTAGCACCATATGGTGCTGATCAACACATCAATATTGGCCTAAAAATAAACAGCTGATTGGTCCAAACTCAGGAAGAGAATCCAAGCATTCATTGTCTGTGGTGGGAATGAAAAACAAGCAGAGAGAGTGTGAGAAAGAGAAATGAACAAAGGGGCAAAGGGAAAGGAAGGAGAAAGTGGCTTTGTTTTAGTATTCTGTTCATTCAAGAGCCCTTTAGTGGCAAACACAACTACCACCCACTCCTTATTAAACTAGCTGATTTGATAAAGAGTGTCGTGCTCTGGACTTGCGGTTGCACTACGTGACTCCACTTCAGATTTACATGGAGGGCATGCTCAAGTGCTCATGTCAATGTGATGGCTGAACAGTGACAGGAGCCATACTAGCCCATCTGACCTGTGGGTTAAAGGCTTGTTCTCTCTCTCTGCTCCAGGCTGCCTAATAGCTCAGGAATAAATGTGTCATGTGGGCCAGCTGAGGGGTAAGAGCATTTGACTTTCTCCACAGGCAATATAAACAACTAAAAGATTTGAAGATGGATTGCTAGAGAGACAGAGGGCAAATAATAATAGTCTGTGGAATGGATGGTAATTCAAATAGCTTGAGATGGAGTTGAGAGCACACATTTGAAGAGTACAACATGATTGATGGATTCTGGTGATAACATTTAAGATGAGAGAATTTTTTTAATTTTTTTATTTGCTAGTTGGTTTAATATGCCATGTATGAAGTTTTTTTCTGGTTGATAGACTGGTTTACCAGCCAGGGGTGCGTTTCTGAAAACCATTGTAACCCAACTAACATTGCAAGTTGTAATTTGGTTTCCAAGTATTTTTTACAGCTCAGTTTTAGTGATCTTCATATTGACAATTGCGTTCCCTTCGCAGTGCACTTTGAAAATATTTATGCCAGCCGTGGCTCATGAAGAAAGCTATAGGTGACCTATTATTTAAAAACGGAATTTACTTTACATCTCCAAAGCTTGTGAAAACAAAAATATATAGCATACCTCAATGCTTTTAATTATAGGTTATTTATTAAGAAATCTATCTGTAGGCTCATATGACATGGGCATGTTGGTTAGAACATTTCTGCAGTGGCTTGAATGTGTTTAATTGTAATAAATAAACAAGATCCTACTTAAAAATAACAAAATAATAATAATTATTATTATTTTTATTATTAAGTAGGATTTTTTCATTTCTTAATAAATAGCCTACTGTAAATTATCAAAACTAATATTTTTTCTAATATTTGTTTTTAAAAATGCGTGTGCGTATAAAACAAAAATGGGGTTTTTCTTTAACGAAGTTGTTGCTCCACGCCATTTAGACCATTACGGTCGTTTTACATTATAACTAACGTAGTTAAAACGACGGATCTGCAACAGAGAAACTACAGTTTTGGGAAACACTCATCGCTACATCTTTCTTTTCCCAAATGATGCATCAAACTATGATAGTTCAGCCGCGAGTTTCGTCGTTGTTTGGGAAACGCACCCCAGGTTGGACTTTTAAGACCATCTTGGTTTTCAGCTGGCAGACCTGCACAGTTAGAATTGTTTACCTAATTAGTATGACCAGGTTTCTTTCAGAATGGAGTGGTTTTAAACCTAAAATGCAGGAATCCACAATATTCAAATTCTGACTGATATTGTATTTTAATTATATTGTATAATTTTTTTAATTATACTGTATAATTATACTGTATTTTAATGGGCTATATGCACAGATAGTGTTTTTCAGCCAATGATTTACTTTATGTTTAGGTTTACTGTGTGTGACTATTTTCAATATTATAAGGTTCCTTTTACAGCATCAATGTTGTAATGTAATTCAAATATAATCAGTAAATAGACTTAAGCATCCATTTGGTTGGTAAAGGATAAAAAGAAATGAAACACCACAAAGGCACCGTCAATAGTAGCAGGCGAGAGCAAAAACTCCCTTGAAAATACTGGGGTTAAATTAATTTTCTATATTTTTCCAGAAAAATAGAATTTATTGCTGAGCTTCTTGTTTGGTCTGATACCCACTTTATATCGTATCTCAGCCAGGCAGTGATGATCGTTGTGTTTTAAAGAAATCAGATCTTAAACACAGCAATTTTGTTTGGGATGACAATATACCGGAAGCCCTGGGGCTGGCTGACTGAAATTTGAAGTCTGTGTGCATATTTAATGATAACTGACTAACCAATATAAT
The DNA here is from genome assembly GCA_903798195.1 of Danio kyathit. NCBI lineage: Eukaryota > Metazoa > Chordata > Actinopteri > Cypriniformes > Danionidae > Danio > Danio kyathit. The sequence continues at coordinate 32,473,575 of LR812539.1, forward strand.
ACAATTTTTGCATAAATACATTTTTTTTGCATTAATAAATAAAGACTAAAATAAATATTTTACAATGCTGGCTATATCAGCATCACAGCATTAAAATCAGTTATGTGCTCAAATAATATTTCTGGGCCAAAAACCAAAATCACTTTTCTAAATAATACTTCTCTAGTATTAAGATAATGGTATTCATATGATACCTTTTGCTTTTCCAACTAAATAAGACATTGAATGGCCTTACTGTAGTAAATCTAAGCTATTGTATCGACGGTGTCATTTCCACATTCATACAAGCTGATATATTTTAGTAACATCATCATATATTTTACAAACAGCAAAGAAAAAATAAATAAATTGTTGTGTGTGCTGATTTGTCAGAATGTCTTAAAGACAACCAAAAAGATATTTAATGATAAAACAATCAAAAATCTAAAAGTTTCCTTACAGTTGAACTAAAGAAAGCTTATTTGATATTTATAATCATTGGATGGGTGGAATGCTACACATGATGAGCAAAAATTTGTCAAAACAGATCTTGAGATTTAATAATCTGCATTAAATGAAATTGAGAACAGCCATGCACAAATGCATACCCATCACTAGGCCCAAATGGATTCTGCATGCACAGACATCTGCAGATTTCCACAGATTTTGAGAACATCATTGAGTCTAATAATTTACTTTTTGTAAATTTATATTTATTCAGTTTTTAAATTCATTTCAGTAATAATATTGACTAATATGAAAATTTTCATTTATTTATTTACAATACAGTTTGTAAAGTAATATTTTCTGTCTTTTAGTAGATATAGTATATGATAAACTTGATTTGTTTACCAAATAAGTGGATCTAGATATGCATTGTAACCATTAAAAAAAGTTAAAAATCTATTATTTTTTCACGATGCACATATATTAAGATTTTAGTTACGATACTCCCAAAATAATTCCCACATAAATCTGCAGATTTTTTACAAAATGCTCTGCATAACTAGCAAAAAATGTCTGCAGATTCTGTCTGGTCCTACCATCACCCATATGTACACAAAATCAGATGATGGACAATATAGAACAAATAAGCAATGCAGTCCCAGCTAAAAGAAATCCATGTCTGCTGCATGTAAAAGACTTTAATATTCTAAAACAGGAGGCAGTGGAACCGATTTAAGTCAAGCAAGCACACATTATAAAGGGCAGCATGATAGACCGTGCCGAATGCTGGGCATTGAGCACATTTCCTGGCACAGGCTGACCCAACGAAAGCTCTAGGTCGAGGGGTCATATATCCACAAAGTATACCGAGTAGCTATATGAGCCTGGAGCAGAAAATGGGGGAAGGGACATTGGCACACTAAAAACACGGCCACTGTCCGTGCACGTTGACCAGCAGGGAGGGGTGCTTTTGGAAACTATTCTCTCAAAACACTGGCAGTACAAACACGTGTTGTCTATACACAGATTTCAGAGCTGTGCTTTTTCAGCAGCCGTTGAACTTAAGACATAGCTGTAATTAAACCCAAGTGGTGCTTTTGTCTGGCTGTGGTGAGTGGACGGTGCCAGTTACCACACGGTTGTGGTACAGAGCTGAGCAACAGTCATGAAAGGATTCAGCAGACAAGCCCTCCATTGTGTGCAAGCATAAACCAACAGACAATTGGCCACCGTATCCAACAACACAATTAAGACCTCAAAAGCAAAGTCACCTCCGGAGGTTCAAACCACAATAGTTAAATGTCATGCAACACAAGTCGTGCAGGAAACAACACAGATACAGTACACACACTGGTGCACACGAACACAAAGGAAATTTAGGAAAATCTACACCACATATTGCTAAAAGCAATGTCACATGACCAATTTACAACAGTGCAACAGAAATAAAATCAATGAATGACACTACAGGCAAAAAAGTCAAAGCCACGTGAGCAATTATTGCTAAATGTTAGCATTGGGGAAAATGAAGCTTCAGTGGTACAGAGTTAAACAGGCAACTACATCAAAAATAATACAAACTGATACATTTAAGAGACTGCACTGAGAAAAAAAAAATGTGGAAATTTTACAATCTGATTAGATGTACAGAGTGGAGCTGCATAATATTGGAAAAATCGAACATTGCAATATTTTTCTGCAACATATATTGCAGTAAGAATTCAATTTCACCAGATGACTTGAATGTCTCTGTTTAGAAAGAATTTATAATATTGGGTTAGATTAGGATTGTATGAATTCTGTAGGGCATCAAATATAATAAACAAGCTACAAGCATATATAAATACAATAAAGAAAAAGATACAACTGAAATAAACAGCATTCCTCCCCCCCCCCCCCCCCCTGAATACTGTATACCTGAGTATTCAGGTATACAGTAATTGCATAATCAAATGTAAAATAATGGCATGTAGTTTTCGTTGTGTAAATAATTTAAAAACTTTCCATCGATAATAAAATTACACGCAGTACAATTTATTATGCCAGAATGCTAAATAAATAAAATCCTCATACAGTCACAGGTCTCAAAAAACATGCAAATGATCAATTATAATCCAGACTCAACATAGATTGCAATGTGCAATGTGACTTTTGCGAATGTTAAAACGATATATTGTGCAGCCCTAGCTAGGGCTGGGCAATAAAATCAGTATTGATATTTATTAATCGAACACCATTGTCAATATCAATAAAAAGGTTTTATCGATATTAACAAAATATCAATATTTTTGTTTTTGACTATTAAAACTATTTGCCTTTGTAGTGTTGGTAAATTATAATAAAGTTGTCGAAAAATTGTTAAAAAAATATTCAATTATCGATATCGAATGATATGAAACAGGATCTCATGATAATTTTTTTTTTGCAATATTGCCCAGCCCAAGCCCCAGTACACAGTGTTTCTTTTGATTTATTATCAAATTATTTATCCATAATTTGCTATATCAGTGACATTCCACTATACAGATAATTCCATTTTATGACAGGATTGTAAATTGTGACTAGAAATTGCAATAATATAAAAAAAGTCACTTTTTTTTACAACATTCTTGACCAAATAAATCCAGCCTAGGTGAGACTTTACCATTATAACATACAAACAAATAATAAATGGTGCATTGTTAATTAAAATCACGTCCACAGCAATGCATTCAGCAAAAATGTTGTGTTTCTCTGTAGTCATTTCTAAAAGCAGAGGAAACCCAGTCATTTTTGCTGCTCTTTTGGTAGTCTCAGTTAGTGATCTGCCTGTAATTACAAACCATTCATAAATCACCAGCACAAGGATGACAAGCAGGGCTCTGGTAGGAACACGGCAAACATGGCTGATGTATCCATTCTAGCAGCTGTTGTGCAACCACAAGCTCACTCGTTCAAGGCTGTAAAGGACTTTTCCGGATTTAGTTGTGTTTTGTGCATAAACCATGATTATGCAGCAGTGTAAAGAGAATTATTGATGTTCTTCATTGTCGCCATGGTACCATGCTGCACGGGTGGGGAAAAAAAGAAAGAAGCTGCCGCCCTCTACTGGACGCCGTTGTGAGCTACAACCAGCTGCGCATCAACATAACGCTTTATACAATCATCTATAAACAGTAACAGTGAAATGTCAACGTCGCAATGCATGAATGTGAAATAGCTGTCTCATATTTCGGCTTTCCCAGGGCAATTCCTTCCAAAAGCAGGATTACTATTCAACGTGCAGGCCCCCTGAAGAAACCACTGCTTCATTCCCTCCCAATTGTCTGGCCCTCGACACCATGCCAATCTATTTTCTCATTCTCTGAGCGCTCCATTATACCCTTAATCCCAAACACAGAGGCACAGAGATCTCCGACACTGTCGCACCACCCCACCTCCTGTCCCAACACAACAAGGCGCTATTCAGCATTCCCACCAATCCTTTTAGGCTTTCACTGAGCCTTGATACAGTTTATAATGAGAAATGTAAAATATGTGAAAGGGAACAGCAATTCTGAAAAGGCACTGTGAAGAAGCTGAATCTATTCATCTAGTCTGAAGTGCAGATAAGTAAAGTTTTCTTTCCTTCTTCAAACGATGAATATCACCAGCAGGAACCGGTACTCTAGGCATTACGTACAAAAGCATCAATGCATCGGGTTTCTTTCTCTTTTTTTATGTCTAACATCATGAGCGTCATGTCTTCAGATGAAGTCAAGTCAAAAATAGTCCTTTTATTTCTGGTTCTGTGTGCAATGTTTTTTAAAGTCTGAATGTGTGTTCTGTGAATGCTTGCTAATCTTGTTCAGAGTCTGGAGTTCTGTTACTGCCTCAGACTGAAAGTACAGTGATGACCTAAGCTGTCAAACTCCTCCAACCCAGTGGTTCCCACCCTTTTTCTCAGGGGACACTAGTCATATGGTTCATGAGTCATTTATTACACAACGTGTCATATGCTTCATAACACAAACATCCCTTTCTGCAAACTCATGTTGATGGGTTAGTCACGCTAACTGTACATTTTTGGAGAAAAACTTAGTAGTTAGATTAGTTTGAAATAACATCTCAGTTTGTCTTTATGGAAAAACTCATCACAATACTCAATATAATATTCAGTATGACTTTCACAGTTCAATACACTATCTGACCAAAGTCTTGTCGTTGATCCCAGTTGTAAGAACAACAAATAAAAACTTGACTTTGAGTTGATCATTTGGAAAAGAGGCAGAAGTTGAAATGCATCCCAATCATCACAAATATTGCAGAAGACCTATTGGAACCCGCATGGACCCAAGATTCTTACAGAAAGTCAAGTTTGGGGAAGGAAAAATCATGGTTTGAGGTTACATTCAGTATTGAGGCGTGCGAGAGATCTGCAGAGTGGATAGCAACATCAACAGCTTGAGGTATCAAGACATTTGTGCTGCCCATTACATTACAAACCACAGGAGAGGGCAAATTCTTTAGCAGGATAGTGTCCTTCTCATACTTCATCCTCCAAATCAAAGTTCCTGAAAGCAAAGAAGGTCAAGGTGCTCCAAGGATTGGCCAGCCCAGTCACCAGACATGAACATTATTGAGCATGTCTGGGGTAAAATGAAGGAGGCATTGAAGACAAATCCAAAGTATCTTGCAGGGCTCGACAGTGCGACCATTTCGCTCGCATTTGCGACTAAAAATAGATGTGTGCGAACTGGAAAATGTATTTAGTCGCACATGTGCGATTTTTTTTAATAAGCTTGAATGAGGACTTAATTCACTCAGCCACCGTGAAACAACTCTTCACACTAAGTTATGGAGTATTATGTTAAAAATCTATCGTGACTGTAGCACACACCTGCGCGATCAACAACAGCACATCTCTAATGTTACTGGTTTATTTACGGTCTTTATATTGTTTTGAATACGTTGCTGAGCAATGCCAGGCACCGTATGATAGCGGTGCCGCACATCGTGCGAGCCTGATAGAAAACGTTTACAATTCGGTCATGGCATATCGTGGTGTATTTAGTGTAAGACCCAATTCAACACCAGCGCTTCCACACAAAGGACTTTACCTGGGCGGCCCGGTTCTGTGTTCGCGAGAAACTGAAAATACTCCGCCACAGACTCGCATGCTCTGCTGCTGCAGACTCACAGAGACACGCTGGACACAAAACTACCTCTTCTGAGTTTGGTAGTACCTTTAAGAATAGCGCGAGGACTTGAAAAGAAAAGCCTTTTACTAAATAGACGTACCCAGCTATTCATCCTCTTTTTCCTGAACATCTCCTCTTTTTGGGACTTAAAAATGCAGTCGGCCGGGATTTCTAAATCGCCATAAATGTCCCGGAATCTGCTTTCGCTTTCTATAGCTGCGTTTTTGCATTACTTTATATGCACACTTTGGCCCGTTGCGTATCAATCTCTCAGCAGCAGAGAAAGAGCAGATGTGACCTGTCAGTGGTGCACATGGATAGTAAGAGTGATTAAGAGATAGTAAGAGATTTCCTATTTTTTATAACTTTTTTTTTCTACTTGAACACAATAAAAAGAAAAACAGTGTCATGCAAAAGGTGTTAAATGCTAAACATTTTAGTTTTTAATTGTCTGTTAAATAAGAATAAGAAATCATTCTGTTTCTGAAGGTTATTAAAGTTTAATAGAAAGGATGATATTACTTTGGGGCAGAAGGAAACTTTAATTCATAGAGGCATTCCTATATTACGCTCTTCTTTAAAAAGCCCAGAAACATAAAGTGCTCTGATAAACAGTGTCAGCTTTGCACATGAGGTTGTAGTTGTGTCTTTCCATTGTCATACTTTTCCCATGTGGGAAGTAGGGTGGAATCGGTAGAATATATTATGCAAATAAATTAATTTTGATTAATAAAATTGTTCTTAAAAGTCACATTATTTTATGTGTGAAGAAAGTGTGTTTCAATCCAGCTACTGCAAGTATATTTATATTAAAGATAATATGTACAATATATATTATTATAAAATGAATAATGTCTTGGGGGTGGCACAGTAGGTAGTGCTGTCGCCTCACAGCAAGAAGGTCGCTGGTTCAAGCCTCAGCTGGGTCAGTTGGCGTTTCTGTGTGGAGTTTGCATGTTCTCCCTGCGTTTATTAACTTAACAATAACTCCCTATTTCTGCTGCCTAGTGTGAAATATACTTTTTTTTTAGCTCAAAACTGGATCAAAAATTGAACAAGAAGCTGTCTAGGCATGTCCACAACTGAAGACTTGATTCAGATCAGTTTAGAGAGGCCTTCATTAGAGCAATTTAATCCCAGTCCTGCTGTGGACCGCTAACTAAACTCCATACAGCTTAAATTCATTCATTCATTTATTTTATTTTTGGCTTAGTCCCTTTATTAATTAGGGGTCACCACAGCGGAATGAACCACCAGCTTATCCAGCACATGTTTTACGCAGCGGATGCCCTTTCAGCTGCAACCCATCACTGGGAAACATTCATACACACTCATTCCCACACACGGACAATTTAGCTTACCCAATTCACCTGTACCACATGTGTTTGGACTTGTGGGGGAAACCGGAGCACCCAGAGGAAACCCACACCAACACGGAGAGAACATGCAAACTCTACACAGAATCGCCAACTGACCCAGCCGAGGCTTGAACCAGTGACCTTCTTGCTGTGAGGCGAATGTGCTACCCACTGCGTCGCCACAGCTTAAATTATAAATAATTATCAAACACTATTTAAGCGCTTATTAAGTAGAATAAAACCTATTGTACTTATCGTGTTCAAATGAATGAAACTGCTTTGCTTCTAAAGATCTCCTCGTGTGCATTTATTAGGCAAAAACACTATTTATTTGATATATTTTCACTGCGCTCCTAAAATTCTTTAATTTGCTCCAAAATTTTTCAACTTAGGAGCGCATGTGCTACTCCTGAAAAAACTAAGCGTCAAGCCCTGTCTTGATGAACTCAGGGAGTCCTGCAAGAATGTTTTCTTTGCCATTCCAGATTACTTTATTAATAAGTTATCTGAGTCATTGCAGAGATGTATGGATGCAGTCCTCCAAGCTCACAGGAGTCATACACTATATTAATTCTTTTTCCTCTGCACCATGACTTTATATTTTATACTGTACATTATTTCTGTTAAGTGGCAAGACTTTTGTCTAAGCAAAGTCAGTTTAAATTAAATAATTAAAAATCAAGGCATGATTATATTTTATTTTGGTAAAATAAGCGTAATCTTAATGAGCCACTTCTGATACCAAATGATCAACTACAACTCAAGTTATTATTGACTTATTATTATTATTAATATTAAACTTGGATATGCGACAAGACTTTTGTCAGGTAGTGTATTGTATTTTTTCGATTTTGCATTTAAATGTCAAATTGTGTTTTGCCTCTGCGATTTTAGAATGTATGCATGCAAGTCATGCTTCTCAACAGAAACTCAATTATGACAAATAATTATGGCAACGTGCCTGACTTGAGTATTCATTTGGCTAGTCCTTAGAATGTAAGCATTATAGAAATTGTGTTGTCTGTAACTTTCTCATAGTGCTGCATCTGTGATTGCCTTAAAGTGAAAACATCTTATTCCTGCTGTCTGTGTTTTTAATATTAATTAAACAACAAATGATAATGGAATTACTTGCTGCTCTTCTCTAGACTGAACAGCTATAGCTCAATGTTTAATCTTTATCTAATGTATACTGTGAATATTAAATACAGTATGCAGTAGGGTTGGGCCGATAGACGATGCCATCGTCCATCGCCGATGGCCGATAGACATCACGATGTGGAGTCGGCATCGCGATCCATCAGCATCAGCATCCCCGTCGCAAACCCGTTCGTGAAAATTACACAGCCCTCCGTCCACTGAAAACGCACATCACGTGACCACACCCACACACACACACACACACAGCCACAGACACACACACTGTCATGCGCTCGTCTGAACTCCAGAGAACAGTGTACGTCGGACAGTTTATCAAGGATGATAGTGGATCATGTCTCACTATAGTTGTTAAACGTGATTTAATTAATCTAGTCTCTATCCAGGGCTTAATTTGTGCCAGAACACGCCGGATTCGGAACCTCATTTTACCGATCTCCCTCCTCAACCGCCCTCCTCCCCTGTCCACTGTTCATTTTCACTTTGTTCCGCGACTCCCCAACCCTCTTCACTTTCATCTGCGACACCTCAGCGCCGCTCACTTTTGTCCGCGAGCAACCCCCGCGCTGCTCTCTTTCGTCCGCGACACCCCTCCGCCATCCAAACAAATGACTGACACGGATCACTCTGCCTACTCATGCCAGAGTCCCGCGGAAAAAAAGTGATTGACAGGTGGTAATTTGTATTAAACTTATCTTTATTTATTTATGATTTGGTTATGGGTAAAACAAAGACCAGGTAGTTGAAACGGTAGGCTACAAATAATTAATCCGTTTAATTAATTAATTTATTAATTATTCATAAATAATTTATTCACCTCTGCCTATGAAGACGATGTCATCGTCCATCGCGATGTTTCACATTAGACATCGTACGATGCTAAATTGGTCAACATCGCCCTACCCTAGTATGCAGTGTCATATATTTGATCATATAATTCAGTTTCAGTTCCTGAAAACCAGTAGTTTGGATAGATACCTGGAAGACACTGTTTATTTGCTGATTTTTATTATTATGCTTTTGCTTGTATAGTTTTTTTCTTTATTTTTATTTGACAGGGTCCTATTTTTTAACTGAACATATCATATACTGAACTAGGGACGCTCATTTCAGTTAATTTTGCCAACCGACAACTGCCACTCGTTAACCGAATATTAACGGTTAACTGGTCAGACTAACATTAAATTATTATTTAATTAAAACAATAATTGATGTGTCTATTTTGTGTCTGACACATTAAATATTGCATCTTCACGCACCTGCAGTGTTTCCAACATCATAGAAAAAAAAGAATAAACGAAATAAAAAGAATAAAATAAACAGTCCTGCCCTAGATATTTTTCACTCAAAATACAAATTTAGATTATAAAACGAAAACACTGACTAGATCCTTTTTAAGAACCAGCATTTTTTCCCCCATTATATGTTTTTTTCTCTTCCTTAAAATAAAAATAGCAGGCTACCTTAAATCGATCACTCCACGTAAAATAGGCCTATGTTTTTAATTTATGATCCGTTCTAATTCTTATATCACAAACCTCTGTCAACATTTTAATAGAAGTCATTAAAGATTAAAGATTATGTCTTAAGCATCTGATTTTACCTTATGCTTGTGTGCTTTTATTTCCTCTCTCACTCGCGGTTCATGTGCGTGCGCTGCATGTGATGAAAGACAATGACGAGGCTCATATTTTAACTTTTTGTAAAGTATAGGCTACTATAGCATATAACAATTTTGTGGATATTGCATTAATTTGCATATATGTTTTATAAGCTATAAAATGAAAGCCTCAGTTTGGTGTGGAGCGCGTTCGCTGAGATTGGCCCCTTATGCAGCCAAACTTCATAAAATATATAAAATAATATTTTTTAATCATTTAACTGATACCATTAATTGGTTAAAAACGCACCCTTTCGGTTAACGGTTAAACAATTATTTTGAGCATCCCTATACTGAACTACACCAAAACCTTGACCCTAAAACTGAAGTGAACCTTGAGCAATCAGTATTGTTGCACCCCTATTAATAACTCAAGAAAACAGCAAGAGCCTAACAATTTACTATGAATTTGTAAACTACATTTATAGATTACCATTTATGGATTATTTGTGCATGGTTATAAGTGTAGTTCCTCTTAATATTAATTAGTGGAGAATTAAGTGGTCTATGCAAGCAGTTCAGAAATTATCCCATAATGCAATTGAAATGCTATAAATAAAGCAACAATTTGGTGTATTTCCATGTAGTTGTTAAATAACTTTGAATTGTACTGCCATTTTTAAGTGTAACATTGATCAATGAATTTAGACACATAAACATAAGATGATCTGTTCAAAGAGAGGAGCAGAGTGCGGAAGAAATATGATTTGAGTGACTTTAAACTGATTTTGGCTGTTGGTGCCAGATAAACTAGTCTGAGAAACTGCTCAAAAGAAGCTGCTGATGTAGCATGATTGTCATGCACAACCCTTTATAAAATCTACAGAGAATGGAATGAAAAAGAGAAAAGAAATCCTTTTAGTAGTGGGCGAAAAGGCCTTGTTAATACTAGAGGTCAGAAGAAAATAACGAGACTGGTTCAGTAGATAGAAAGGCAAAAGACACTCATATATCCACTAGGTACTGAAGCATCTTGTGAAATCTCAAAGCAAATGAGCTACTGTACAGAAGATGAAGACTTCCCTCTGTGTCACACCTGTCAGCTAAGAACAGAAAAACTCAAAATATACAGTTCACTCAGGTTTACCCAAATCCAAGGACAGAAGACCAGAAAAAAGTCTGCCTGGTCTGAGGAGTCTCGATTTCTACTCTGACATTCAAACGTCAGGGTCAGAATTTAGTATGCAGGAAAGCATGGATCCTTGCGGTCTTGTATCAAAGGCTCAAGCTGCTGACAGTGTTGTAACACACTGGCCTTCTAACAAACAAATAAGCATTATTTTCATGCCGCAGCATACCCGAGTTTCATTGCTGATCATGTACATCCCATATGACCATAGTTTTTTTGTCACTTTTAAATGTCATTGCGTTTACTATATTAAAATCACCAACATTACTAACAAGGAGCCAGCTGCATAAACCCAGCCAAGAGTTTGATCAACCAGCAGTTAGGCGAGAAGAAATTGACCATCTTTCTGAACTAAATTAGTACTGACAACTCATGAAAATAACTCAAAACCAAAAAAAAAAATTGAAGACCAACTTCTAAGGACTAGTTTAAGAATTGTAAGTAAGCAGTTTATACTTATTACACAATGCATGCATATGTATAAAGTGCTGTAATGTTATGATGCATTCATTAACCTAATTGTCTGCATTTAGTAGCATTCAGTCTAGATAATTGCAAACTCTAAACTGAAGAGAAAAACAGAAAGTGATTTCAATGCACACTTTCTCACTGTCACGCAGAGACTTTTTCATTGAGATCCAATTATGATATAGCCATGAATCACGGCTTAATCGTGACATATGCCCTGAGATGTGCATTGTATGGTGAAGTAGTTGCCATTGTTAATGCCCAGCCATAGAAGAGGAAATTGTCTGAATGAATGCTACTGCAGTGGAAAGATTGAGAGGGATGTTTAATCACGTTGATCCTCGGTTTTCAATCCCCTTGAGCCTCACATTAGAGAAACGCTGCTGTTCCTCTCCCAGCTGTGGCACTTTAGTGTTATCTGCACACCTCTGGACACGGACATGCATGCACATCAGATGTTAATCTCCCCTGTGCCTCATTTTCAGTACTTTCCCTTTCAAGTCCAGCCTCTGGAACCCACTCTGTGCTTAGAGAAAGCTCACTGTTATTGAGAGATTAAGATCTTACCTGTATTGTCCCAAAATCAACGTTTTCATAGTGGAAGTGGGCACATTCGGCTAACTTTGGAAAATGGCCCTTGGTGAATGACAGCCTAAAAAGATCACAGGACAACAAGCTCAATATTCACTTTAAAAATGAAGTCTAGGCCATACACATGTAATAATTCTGAAATCTGAAATCTGCAGGAATCTTTGTAACTGTGAGTGTGTAAATGCATGACACTTACTTTTTGACATTCTTCACCTTCATACTGGCGGTGCTGCTGCAGGAGCGCATGAGCGGCTCAGAGCTCAGCTCTGGAATTTCAGCACTCCGTGCCTGAAAGGAAGATGCACACATTTCTTTTCAATGCATGATCTGGACATGACAGTCTATGTCCCTGGACACATTCCCACAGCCCATCCTCATCAAATCACAAGGTTATGGCCAGTTCACACCAGGAGCAAAGTAACAAAACAGAAGTACTGTATAAAACAACTATTTACAGACTGATACACTGTTATCATCAATGAATAAAAAAAGAGCTTTAACAACTATGATTTTTATTGAACCCAGAAAATGGACCTAGTCACTGATAAAAAAAATAAATAAAAAAAGACATACTCTGCATCCAAGTATGCCAAAACACATATATTACGTAAACAAATAATATGTGCGCCAAGTAATGTCTGAATTCATAAAGTAAAAGGAAGAAACCACAGTTTACTACTTCTAAAGTGTTGCAAGAGGAGAGAGAAAAGAATTTGTAAATATAAGTGAAGCAACACAAACGACAAGGGTCAAATGACAGCGAAATCATGGCAGATGTGCTACGTCTAAATATCATTCAACCTACATAGAACAAACTTTTTATTTTGTTAAAAATGTGAGAGTTGAAGTTATCAAGTATGCCTCTTGCTTTGTAAAAACAAGCATTTAGAGTACATGCACTATAATTCTATCCAATTAATGCTATCAACAATTTCCCAGATATCATCATCATTAATATTGCATATTCCTAATTGCAAAATAAAAATTGCAATAAACAATAAATAAATAACAGCTACCTTTTTATCTGATGTATTTATATAAAACATATTTGCTCTGAAAAAAACATTTGAATATTAATATTCAAGTTTAATTCAAATTTTATATGCATTATTTATTGTGCCACTATTTATTTGTCAATTACTTTCCAACTTTTTATTTATATAAATTGACAGATTAACTGATTATTACATTAAAGGCGAATATCATTTTACAATAACATCTAGGGCTGCACGATTAATCGAAAAAAGATTGCAATCTCGATTTGACCCTACACACGATCTTAATTCAGCTTTTCTGTGATTTTAGCAAATGATATTTTCAAGGTCAGGAGAGAAGCGTAAAGGCGGTCGCACAAGTCTTCACAATGTTTTATATATGCTGCTCAGCAACATGGACACCTCCAAATTGTGTTGAAAGAGTCACATACTGCATTTATAAGGTATAATTCACCCAAAAATGTCATTTCTGTCATAATGTAATGACATATTCGTGGCCGCGAAATTACATGAGTTTGTTTCTGATCAAAAGGACGCACGGTATATCTACTTTAAAGAACAGAACCTGCATAGGCTGTGAATAACAGGTAATAAAGATGTAAATAGCGTTCAGTTTGTTGCAAACTAAACTCAAAGTGACGGCAGCCACGACATGGGCATACTCTTCAGTGAAAAGTGAAGCCAAAAGCGTGCACATTATTTAAACGACCATCACATTTTAGAGTTGAGATTACAAAAAGCATTTGATGTTTTTTTCTTTCATAGCAAACACAAAGTGTTGTGCACGAGAACAAATGTTTACTGGGTCAGTATAACTACTCTAGACTTTATAATGTTGAATATAATGCAAACGGGAATCTGATAAAGTCAAAGGTCTCATTTTATCAGTGAAAAAATGGTCTAATAATGTCAATGACAAATGACAAGCATACGTCTCAAACATGATAATTCAACTTTAGAAATATTATTAGTGTTGTTTTACCATATGTTTGAGAAATAACAATAATAATAGCCTACTCGTATTAATTTTTATTTTACATCTACAGAATTTTAAGCAAAAAAAAAAAAATAGTTATTCTTATTTTAGCCAGAATCGTGCAGCCCTACTAACATCACTAACGCTTATTATATTATATGGGTGGGTACTTGACCCAAATGATTAATATCGTTTTTAACCGGACATGAACAGTCTCCTCCCAACTCTACACCAATCTTTCAGTGCAAGAGTTTTTAATACGAGCTAAAAAGAGACAAATCACTCTCAATAATACAAAGCCATTTTAAAGTGCGCAGTATAACAAGGACATGATTTAATATCAGCGAGTACCTATAAGGCGCAATGGAACAGATCTGCTGAGTAATGGAAGGAGAGAAATAGGCTACAACAGGGTCAAAGGCAGGTTAAACGACTATGTCAAAAAACGAAGAGACCCTGAACTGCAGTTTATAAAGGCTAAGTGTGCACCCTGCATCTAAATCTTTTGACAGCTGGTATGCTTTATAAAACTCAGTTGCCGCTCTCTTCAATGCTTAGCCAAACGAGAAACACATAGTCATCTGGCAAGGCCAAACAAAACAAGCCAGTGATTCGAAACGTCCATGAAATATGAATAATGCTTTGAAAGTGTGTCTCTTAGCTGCCAGACACAAGCTTATTAAAAGTCTCTTGACCATGCAGCCTTCAAATGAGCCGTGCGGTTGAACAGACTAGTTTTTGCGAGTGTAAAACAAGGCGTGAAAACTCGACTGGGTCTGGTCCAAATCTGGATCCGTTTCATTTTTTGTAACACCCAGTCTGTTGATCACAGTCCCAATTCTCTATAAGTGACAGAGTAACTAGGTCACAACAGTGAAGAGACGATAGCGACTGGAGCTTGATGACCTTGACTGAACAATTAACCAGTTAAATTAATACCCTGGTACACAATGGTGTAACATTGAGCTGAAGAACATTAAATTAATTTGTCATACGAGTGAGCCGAAACATGGTGATTCCCTTGATATGTCCCCGCTAATCTGTTTGTGCTCAAAACAACATCAGCCAACAGTCAGGTTGCCATGGAGACAGTTTTTTTTTATCAGCACCACTGAATGCAAGTATGTCAGTGCTGGTGAAATAATCATGGATTCAACTAATTCAGTATTGAACAGAGGCTGGGTATAGGATGATATAGATGGGGTAGATCCCTTCTTTTCTACAGTGCTTTTATTTTGACAGGTCAGTCGAGGTCAATGCTCATTCATGAAAAAGAGATCATGTACCAGCTGCTTTATGCTGGGCTATTTTGCATTAATGACCACATGACTACAGTATGCTTTACATGTGTGATAGTAAAAAAAGAAAAGAACAAGACACCTAAATCATCATATAAAGATTATCTCTGAAAGATCATGATGTGACACTGAAGACTGAAGTATTGGCTGGCCAAAATTCAGCTTTGTTACAGGAACCAACCTGAGACATTTGAACCCTACATGTTAGTGTTAGTTCAACCCCCAAAAAATTAATTGTGCTTTTAATCACTCACCCTCATGTCATTCTAATCCACATGAGACCCTTGTTCCATCTTCAGAACACAAACTAAGACATGTTAGGTGAAATATTTGCTCGGGCTGTGCAGTTAATCGAAATACAGTTTTGATTTCGACTTCTAATGATTATGAAAAAACATTATTCGAGATAAAATGAATATTGCATCATATAGCACCCCCTTTCCAGTTCTACACATTTGTTGCTCTGCAAAGCTCAGATTCACGTGAAATTGTCTAAAAGCATGTACTGTATTGTAACTTTTGCAGCATGGGATGCGCATAAGTCATTGATGTAATTCCAATCATTCATGTTTTTAAAAGCGCGAAAGAGATCGCATACTGTTGTGTGTGCGCGCGCTCAGCATTAGAGACGGGCAGAACACATCTAAAATCATCTTAATGTGAGCACTTTATGCCGAGTTGAAACTGCATGATTTTAGCCCTGATTTTGACTCGCCGACAGGTTTTGAGAAATCGCAGACAAATGCCTGAAATCACAGGCAAATCGGTGCTCGTTCACGTCAGTGACAATCACACAGTATGAACTATCAAGGACTTGATATGAGAGAATCGCTGATGAGTCGCCGACACCCGTGAGATATTTGGCATTCTAAATATCTGGATCTGTCGCGATTCAAATCATGCCGTGTGAAATGAGTTCTGATTGAAAATAACATCGGTGATCACCTACAGCCAATGAGAGGGCAGCATCCACTTGTACATGTACCTGCAGGCCAGCGGGAGAAGTTAAAAGCGCTCATTTTCAGTTTATTTGGACCCAAGAAATGGAGGAAAAACTAGTGTTAATTTGCCAGGAGCACTGTGTCTGTTTGACGTGTCATCTGATCAATATCACAATCAGGACGAAAAGTAAAAAAAGTTGAGGAAATTGTTATGATTGAGTATGGAGGATGAGGGTAAATAAAATATGTTAATTTAAGCTCTGAAGAAGGTCTCACGAGTTTGAAACTACATTTCATTTTTTGGGTGAATTAACCCTTCATGTTCTTCGTTCACCCAAAAATTACAATTTGCAGTTCATTTATCCACCCTCTTGCCACCCAATGTGATTTTTTTTTTAGAACAAAAAAAATTTTACCTTAAATTTCTTTGATTCTTAAAATGTATGTCAATAGATAAAGTTCCAATAAACAGTAAGCTGGGATCGTTTTTTTTTTATTTATTTTTTCACATTGTGATGCAGTTCCTAGAGAAACGGAATATTAAATGAGCAAACAGTGGGCGTGGCTTGTTTTTTCTACCGCAGGCTGAATGAATGTAGTAAAGTAGGTATTTAATTCAGAAATGTCAGGAAAGGGCTTTTAGAAGAGTTATTACAACCTAACAGAGTCCTCCTGCTCACTATTTCTGTTCGTTGTCAAAATTGACAGTTGGAGCAGCGTGGTTAAGTATATTAGCCACGCCCATTACCTCAGTATCCCGTAATCTTCCTGTTTGTTTTCAGTTAAATTATCAATTAAAGATTAGAAGGGCAAACATTTTTTTATGGCATGCACAGATGAATGGTTCACCACAAAACTGGCAATGTGAGCTAACAAAATCATATGGTTAGTTTAGATTTCTTGGGGACTTTAACATACATTTATACACATGGCTCCTGATGATACCTTGAGCTCTTATGAAGCAAAATAAGTGAGTAATATGAGCATTATAACTGTTATTAATACCTGCCATCTACAGCCTTAGTCAAACAAGGTAGTCCAATTCTTTTGCAAACTGGTTCTTTCATAACCCATTTGTCAGTTTATTCACATAATCATGCAATGATGTAGCATACAGTATATGCAATTATATAATTTAAGCATAGTTAAAACTAGCTTACCAGGTCCCAAATAGAACCATTTCTTCTGTTAAATGCTAGCAATAACTCCTCAATGCCTGTGTTTTACGGTTACTGTATAAATTGACCACTACCCTGTACATATCTTACTTTTGTATTACTCTGGGTTCTTCGAAATTCATCAAATAATTTACAATCAAACCTACCTTGTATGTCAAATAATCCTTTACTTCCTAATAAATCAATTATATAAATGCATTAACTTTGTGTCTGCTTTATTATGACTAGTTCTGCCGGTATCTGATCAGGTCTAAGACAAGTCTATCTATCTTCCACAAATGGCAGTTACATCAGTGTGCAAGCAGTCAGTCTTTCATTTTCAGTTTTAGGGTAAGCTATCTGCTCTCTTTACTACTGGCATTGTCAATGAAGGGTGTGGGAGGGAGTCGCTGGATTTGTGCGAGACTACGAGCAATTGGCTCCTCACCATTGCGCTGATGGTTTCCTCCCAGTCAGGTCGCTCTCGGGGGTGGATGCTCCTGGCAAGCTCTGGCACGATATCGTCTTCTTCAGGGTGCCATCCAGGCCTCAGGCCCCTGAGGGGAGAGAAGAGAGGTCAGTCTAATAGCCTGTGAACTGAACGGATATAGCCTGCTTTGCGCCTGCCTTTGGGATTTACGACTGCGATGCTGAGTGGAATATCAGACAGGCAGTGTGACAGCGGAAATGACACGTCCTCAATGTAAGGCAGTGAATTAAAACATCCCATCCTTCACAGAGGTGTTAATGGCAGCATCATTTCAATTAGTCAAGATGTCGAAACTAATCACAGTGACACAAAAGGAAAGAAAATATATTATCCAGCATGCACAGCAGGGAATCCGAATGAGATCCCTACAACAGCGTGTATGGATATCTGCCAATTTATGTCAAGGGGATCTTCAGTTTTCTTTGGAAACGCCTGCAGCCTAGAAAAGTTGATCTTGTTGGATTTACTTAATAAAGAACAAAAAGAAAAGCATATGGTCTTAAATGGGAGATGCGAAAGAAAGCAAAGATATTATTTCATTCCAACAACACTGATGAATGAGAGGGTGGGAGACACAAAGTGGCAGTCTGGCTTGTCTCACATTGGCAAAATGACAAACCACCACTGATCAGAGATGAAAAGCGCAGCGCGGTCAGTGGTACGGTTGCACTTTTCAAAGTGTGGGATGTTCTGACAGAAAAGAAAATGGTTTCCATAAAAAGACATGGAACAAATTACATAAAAGTTATACGATACAAATTAAATCAATCTGGATGACCCGGAAACTGGCTTTTAAATGTTTATTTATCTGCTTGTGCAGAGCCACTCGTGTTGGCACATAATATGTGACCCTGTAGCTTCTAGAACAATGGCACATTCAGCAAATGTCACTAACTACAACAGTGTGTTTGTCTTTTACTTTAACTACATGTTGCTATTCTGCAATAAACAAGAATTAGACACCGCCACACAAATCTGGGCTAAATTAATGACATGGTTTGCATCCTTGTGAGACCTTTAATTATGTTGATGATTTATGAAGCACAGTAAAAATGGTTCACGCCATAAAGGATGTGCTGGGGAGGCGTTCTTGAGATGATTTGATAAGCAAGAGCAACTCGCAGACATGAGTCAATTTCAAATCACTCTCTTTCATCTGACATTGATTCAACTCTTGAAAAAAAAAAATTATGGGAAGACCAGAAACAAGTTCACTAGATAAGCTGGAGGCTTTAAACCATTATTTACTTGTGTGAATAGTAAAAATATTGAGTTAAACATATTCTAACAAAAAAAAAAATACATATATATATAAAAACAAAGTAATGACTTTGTAAAACGTCAAACGTATAAATCCCAGACAGAAAAAAAAGTTAGTTATGGATTTCTGAATGACTAATTATAAACAGCAAATAGCTTCTTCGTAATCATGCACAATTCTAGGAAATTTCAGGTCAAAATAAGATGTATTCCCTTAAATACAATTCCCTTGCTTCACAGTTTTACTCTGAGCAAACTGACTTTGTTTTAAGGATGTTTGGATTAGGGTTGGGCGATGTCGACCAATTTGTCATCGTACAATGTCTAATGTTAAACATTGCGATGGACGATGGCATCGTCGTCCTTGGCGATGGTGAATTAATTATTTATGAATAATTAATTTATTTATAATGAATTAATTATTTGTAGCCTACCGTTTCAACTACCTGACCTGCATGGTCTTTGTTTTACCCATAACCAAATCATAAATAAATAAAGATAACTTACACACAAATTACCACCTCTCACCCACTTTTTCCACGGGACTCTGACATGAATAGGCAGAGTGATCCGTGTTGTTATAATGGCGTCGACAAACTTGGTTGGTAAATAAATGATACCAACCAACAGTATCTGAGGTTTTCACTAAAATTACTAAGTACAAGCGTGAAAGCGAAAGATTGAAGCAGTGTACTGACGCTGTGACACGTTACCTGATTGATTCAAAAGACCGAAGAGTCGTTAGATAGAGATAAGATTAATTAAATATCACATTTAACAACTATAGTGAGACCAGCGGTACATCCTTGATAAACTGTCCGACGTGCAGTGCTCTCTGGGGTTAAGCACCCGCTGACTGCCTGGAGCTCAGATGTGCACATATGCTGCAGCACATGCTTCTGTGTGTTTGTTTTTGTGGTCACATGATGTGCGTTTTTAGTGGTATAGTACGGAAGGAGAGCTTTTCAGAAATGCAAGATGAAACGCCAGTGTGGGCGTGGATCGTTTTCGTTCTAAAATGTCATTTTAAAACTAAGACGTATTAGTGTGAACGGGGCCTAAGTGTGTATTTTTCGCGAAGAGTTGCTGCTGCGATGGGGCCGGGCGGAGGATCGTGATGCCGGCTCAGCATCGTGATGTCTATCGGCCATCGGTAATGGATGATGGCATCATCTATCGACCCAACCCTAGTTTGAATACAGTGTTGTTACTAGAAAATAAGCTAAAAATAAAGATTAAGTGATTTTAAACGATTCCTCCAGGTCTTTGTAGTAGATGTACATTTCAGATCTCTCTTCCCCCTCTTGCTGTCAGTTTTATGCTCACATGAACATCGAACGAGCACACCGAAGCAAAATAAAGGAGGCTGAGACATCCATACGTTGCTGACCTCAAACTGTCATCCTCCATACAATTCTGACACAGCAGACTTTGCATCTATAATCACCAGGATGGAGGATGTCCAGAAAGCAACAGTGTGCTGCATTATGACACTGCTGCCAGGACTCTTTCTTGATCCAGGTGCAACCAACCGCAGTGCTTAATCAATAACACGATTAATCACATTTGCTTGAACTACAACGCGCAGCAGCCACGGGCCTGTGTGTATTTTGGTTAGTGAATCATTCATGGAACGAGAGAGCTCAATGAGGCATAGTGTGAGGAAGCGGGAGATTCCGTCACGTACATGTGGAGATGAGCAGGGTTTTCTGGGCTGAGGTTAGCAAGATATGCTAAATCAAAGGCCCACATGCAATCTGTACTAGAACATCTCTGAAGATTTCCACAAAATTGGACCTCTCGCCATTCAGAAATGACTATAAATCCACCACCCCTGCATATTTATTATATTGTATGACATTTTATCTCTTTGTGCATTTAGCAGCAGATAAGATTGGTGTAGATGCAAAGCATGAAGTCAAATGACTTGACTGTGAGCATGTGTACATAATGCTCTTAAAAGTGGAAAAAGGTCATATTTTATATTTTTGAAAAGTTTGGTGTACTGACAACAATGCTGTCAAAATGTTCAAGAATCACACAGATCTACAAAAACAACTAAATCGCTGCACAGTGCACATGCACCGTTCTAAATGCTGATTTATACTCAACGAGTTAGCTAGTTCGATTGAATGCGCGCAGTGACTGTGAGGTCATCTCAGTGTTTGCGGAGGTTCACTTTGGGTGCGCGTGACATGATTTCGGCTGGCGGATCGCAGGAAAATTTTCAAGACTCGAGTGAACAGTACGCGTGGTGCCACATTTTATGAGTTGAACATAAATCACTTTGAAGAGATTCTGTCTGAAATGGGTACGCCTGTACAGACATATTTATGATCCATCCATGCGTGATCAGGGATAACCAGATGACAAATAATTCTTCACTAGAAATTGTAACAGCAGTGGAAAAGGAAGAAAATTTTTGTTAAAAGGTTTACAGAAACTTGAGAGATAAGTTTGTTAAAACAAAAAACAGAGGCCATGGCAAAAGTGGAGACCCATGTGGTTTTAATAAACAATTACAGAATATGTTTTTCCACCATTTACAGGTTTACACTGATGTAAATATTACAATTTTGAATTTAAATGTTTTTTTTAATTTTGAGTAGTAAAAATTGCCAGTGCAATTGTAGGTAAATCACGAAGACAAACAAATGAAATGTATTTAATGAGAATTAAACAAAGCACATGGCATTATTGAAGATTGTTCCCATCCTTTAAATACAAAATTTCAGCTCTTGCCATCAAAAAGACTATTTTGGCAACCTCAAGTAAAGAAAAAAAAAAGTGTATCAAATGTCCTTCGTGCCAACTGCCCTTAGAATTTTAAATACTGGGTTCTAAGTATGTATAGGGTTTTAAATTGAGTTTTTAATGTGATTTATGTGATGATATTGAATGTATTTGTGTTGCCTGTGGTGCTGTGATGTGTGTGATGTGAATGTTGATGTGGTTGTGTGGTGAAGCCAAAGATACATTTACACTTGTGGACAATAAAGAAAGTAAAGTAAAAAACTATTTAATAGTTACAAAACTAAAATGAAGTAACCAATTATTTATTTGATAACTGGAAAAGAATATTTGAACCTATCGGTTTACAATATACTGATGCCCTATGTTTCTAGGCTTTATCGTTGAAAAGGAATGTTGGACCATTATTGCCTTTTTAGTATACAAGTAGGACTGAAACTAGCCAGGCAGTAATGTGTGAATTGTGGAGTGGGCTAAATAACAAAAAAAAAAAAAAATACAATTCTTTCCATAATATGAAAATATATTTGTAGCGCAACCAATGTTCTGCTGTCATTGATAGTTCTACCTAATATTGTTTATTAAACTGTCCGAGATGTAAACAAAAGCAAGTGACGCATCAAAGTTTGATTTAAAAAAAAATCTTGAATGGTTATAAAAATCTTTATAATCATTAAAATATATAATAAAAATAATAAGTTTAAAAATCTTGAATTATAATAATGATAATTGATATTATTGATATGACGTAGTCCCGGAAACTTCCTACTTCTATGTTTATCTGTCTGATTTTACGGTTACTTTTGACTGCCCCCTGTCATTTTAGAGGATATCACAATGGTGAACAGGTCAAGTATAAAAGCCTTGTCCGTTTCGTGAAGTGCGCGCACAGTGAGTGGAGGTCCACGGCACGACACCAGGCAAAAGTATAAATCAGGCTTGAGTAATGCCATTGTTGTATAATTTTCAAGTACTTATAAGGATGTATTATTATATGATTTTCATGATACATTATGATAATCAAGATCACGGTTTCACGTTTTTACATTATAAGGTGTTAATCCGACATTGCTAAATCAACAGTCACACAATCATCAGCTACAATAACCCCTAAACAAATGAAAACAAATTTCTGTAACAAACTTGTTGCAACAGTTTGTTCCACCAAAAAACCTGTAAAAGAAAAAAAAAAGCTGTACATCTCCAATATAAATAAGCAACAAAATTATACTTTAAGATTGGATCATCAAAGCCAAAGGCTATCAAATTAAAGCATAACACTTATGGTTAAGCAAATAGGTTTAGGCAATATAATAAGGCTAATATTTTTGGCAAAGTGCTGCACAAAAGCCCTTTACAAAATTAAATATGGGCAAAACAAAAAGGGATAATGTATTGTGGAAAATGTATTGTGGTTATAATTTGAAAAGTATTCTCAAATGGCAAGACTTTTTATTTTCCTTACTTGTCCATGTTTGACATGCACAGATCTGGTTTATGACAAATAAAAAGATTGAATGCATAAACAATAGATGCATTTCAGAGCAGCTATGGATGTGTTCTTAACCTCATATAGTGAAGACATGACACATGGAGATGATGAAAATGCAACAAGTGGGTGATAAACAAAACTGTGCTCATTCACACAGAGACAGCTAAACAAGCAGATTATGTATTTTAAAGCGGTCTTTAACCATGGTTATAAATCACAGACAGAAACATATCAATGTTTGGATTTGCATTGTATTGTATAAATTCCATCACTGCATTCCCTCTGTCTGCATCACAGAAAACATATAGTCTTAATTTATAAACGGGACATAACTCATCTGCACAGAGTGTTCCTGAATATAAGGATGCAAAGTAGTGGCAAAAGAGAAAAGAAATACCATTTTGCAACCATTTCGCAAACTGAATATCCATCCTCGAGGACAACCCCATGTTCATTTTTTTGTATATGTAAAGTACACCACAGTGCATATTTCACAGGTACATTTTCAGCCGAGGATAGAAATCACAGCTTCGGTTTCTGACATTTTCTCTCCTGTACTTGTCTGAGTGGAGAAATCTTGAGTCTCTAAGCAGTCAGGTGGAATGGAGCTGTTTATGTGCAGGTGAGATTCTCATCAGGTTTTATTTTTATCTAGCAAAACCATGGACAAACAAATGCTAATATGACAATCGTGATAAGCCATCATATGCATGATGTAACAGTAATTACAAACATACGTTTAGCCACAAAATCACTGTTGTTAACTCTAATGTATAAAAAGTTTGTTGTGTTGTTTAGTTGAAAAACAAATGTTGCTTAAATGCCTCCTAGCTAAAGATACCAAAGATGTTTTTTCAAAAGCACTCCAGGACTTTACTTATAAGATGATTGATAATAAAGCCCAAAGTGTCTTTTTTCCAAAGAGGCAAGGAAAGGTAAGTTTATTTATATAGTACATTTCATACACAGAGGCAATTCGAAATTGCTTTACATAAACAATAATAAAAGAGACAAGTATAAAACAAATAAAAACAAATAATATAAAAACAGATGAAAATGTGTTAAAAACAGGTTATAAAAGAATGAAAAAGAAAAGAAAGACATAATAGTGTGATCTGTTGGACGTAGCACAGTGCTCATTCAGTAAAGGCACAGCTAAACAGATGTGTTTTCAGTCTTGGTGTGAATGTACATAATGTTGGAGCACATCTGATCATTTCTGGAAGCTGTTTGCAGCAGCAGGGGGTGTAATAGCTGAAGCAAGTTTAAATTATCTTAATGATCTGAGGGTTTGCAGGGCTCGAAATTAACTTTTTTACTTGGTAGCACCGGTGCTCCCAACTTCAAAAATTTAGGAGCACCAGAAAACATTTAGGAGCACCAGAAAACATTTAGGTGCACTCACCAAAAATGAACGAGCACCAGTGCAAATATTAAGGGATTTATTGAATTTGAAAACAACATCAATCAGGACTAACAAAAACCAGAAACAACTATCTAAACTAATGCTGTGATGACTTATTGATATCTGTGCAATAATTCCAAAATGAATATCTAATAATTATAAAATAATGATGACGATGATGACAATAATACTAACAATGAATAACATTTCTCATTATCATGCTGCCCTGAATGTGCTTGAATGCAAGTTATGTACTGTAAAAGGTCCTGCTGTTTCTTCATGAAAAATAAATCTATGGTTTGCATCAAACAAAAATGAAGCATTGCAGTAAGAAATATTTATTTTGCACTATTGTTTTTATAATCATGTCAATTTAATAAATCATATTTCTGCTACAAAACAAACGTAAGATTATAATAAATCATTCAATCCAATGCTGAAAGCTGCAAAGCAGTCATCAGTAAATAGAAAAATAATATACATCTCAAGAAAGAACGGATAAAAGAAAGTAAGAAAAGTCTCACTTCTACTACTCTTTAAAAGTTTTGGTTTCGGTTCGTGTCATTTTAAATGCTCGGTCTCGTTATGCGCTGATTTTCATTTTTCTGTGTTTGTGGAAAAAAGCAGGAGTCAGCCGACCCAATACATGAGCAGGGCAGAACAGGATTGTCGTGATGACCACCGGCGCAATACCGTTCTTTGTTATGAGCCGCAGATTCAGAGTAAACTAGTAAAGGCGAGCTTCTTTGGCGATGATGTGTACAGTGTAAAGGCGAGCTTCATTTGCGCTGAACACGCAGTGAATGCAACGCATCGAGATTCGGGCACCTTCTCCGAAAACACTCGATTGATCTCGGCTGGCGCTTATAAGCTCCCTGGTATTTGACAGCGGAAAGCCTTAAGTGATTGACAGCTGATATGAACCAATATAGCGGCAGGGAAGACCGATTCAGCACGTTTTTAGAAAAAAAAATCGAAACAAGTCCCACTACAACCATTATATGCAGTCGCACAAATGCTCCCAAATATATTATGAGGTTGCATAGATTAAATTTCGGGCGCATATGCGACCAAAATGGTCGCAATTTCGAGCCTTGGTTTGTATTCAGTGAGCATATCTGTAATGTATTGAGGTCCTAGGCCATTTAGTGATTTACAGACAAGTAGTAATACTTTAAAATCTATTCTGAATGTAACTGGGAGCCAGTGTAAAGACCTGAGGACAGGTGTGAGGTGCTCTGATTTTCTGGTTCTGGTCAGAACCCTGGCAGCAGCGTTCTAAATGAGCTGCAACTGTCTGACTGTCTTTTTGGGAAGGCCAGTAAGGAGTCCATTACAGTAATCCACCCTGCTGCTGATAAAAGCATGAACAAGTTTCTCTAAGTCCTCACTGAAAACAAAGCATCTAATTCTTGCAATGTTTTTAAGATGATAGTATGCTGATTTACTAACTGCTTTAACATGACTATTGAAACTCAGATCTGACTCCAGAATCACACCAAGATTCTTAAAGAGACATGAACTGTGAATGTAGACATAATTATAAAGCTTGAAGGGTCTTCTTTCCAACTATACCTATTTTTTTGTTTGTAGCTCACTGGGGTCAAGAACTGTTACTATTTAAAGTTAGGTAGGTGTAAATCCCCAAAAGTGAGTGCTGGCTAACAGGTTAAATAGCAGTCAGTAATAAATTCATAAATAATAATTTATTGCTATTTTTAGAACACAATTTGCTTATAAAGATTCAATTTGTTGAATTGTTGAGTAAAGACTACATTTGTTGTACATTTTTCTTCATCACATTAAAGTCCATTTAAGGCTACGTTCACACTGCCAGGCTTAGTGCTCAAATCGGATTTTTTTCTCAGACCTGATTTTTTTGCAGAGCTGTTCACACTGCTGTTATAAATGTGGCCAATATCAGATTTGCAGATCATGGTCCTAAACTGACCCGCATGTGCAAAAGTATAGTTACGGACAGCACAAAATGTCTGATTATGCACACAGTGTGTATACTGTATGATGTGATTATTGCCCTTTTCACAGAAAACCGTGGTGTATTTCATGAACTGTAAAGGGTTGTACCTTTACTACTAATGTGTGTTTGAAACCTAAAATAAGTCCCTTGTGATTCAAAGCACTGATCATTTGTGATTTATGACAACCGCGGTGTGCGCCTGTCTGACCACCGCTGTAGTGAACTCATCAAGGGTTAATGAGCAGCTGCAGACTAATCTATGAAGGCGGAGTTGGTTTATTTCTGTTTGCAGAGTTATTTTATTTTGCTTCGCTATAAACAGCAGGCACGCGCAGAAGCTGGGTTTGGGTGCTTGAGCTCCTGCCCTTTATTTCTCTCTGAGAGAAAGTTCATCCTTAAAATGAAAGTGCCCCCTCCTTTGCACACGGATCTCCTATCCGCAACACCCCCCATCAAAATGACCAACCAACTTTCTGTGGTAAAGTAATCGCCCTGTGTGCCATTCTACTATGCTGCTGAGGAGTAGATGATGTCTGTAGCACAGAATGATGACGCATGTCGCTCAGAGAATATGTAATAGTCACATGAAATACGACATATCCGTTCACACTGCGGTCGCATTGCAAAACATCAGATCTGTGTCTGATTTAAGACTATATATGAAAGTGGCACAAATCTGAAATGAAAAGATCAGATTCCATGCAGTTTGGGCTGTTCATACTGTCAAGACCTGAGTCACATGTGGGCGAAAAAAATCAGATCCGGCCACATTTGCCTGCAGTGTGAACGTAGCCTTAGTCCCATTTTAGAACCCTGTTTAAGAATTTTCTTTCAACACAAATTTGAATTACAATTCTCTATTTAATACTAAATTACCAAGATTTTCTTAAAAAGGTGCATTCTTCACCTCCTTATATATTCCCCAATTCTCAAACCCATTATTTCCACTGAATTATTTATTCAAGTTATGAAGACTACCTCCAAAAATGAATATGATGCTATTCTGCTTTGGAGAATCTTGATGACATTATACAATCTGGGTACGGATGGTTGTGTTTCAGCCACTGCAGGACAACATGGTAATTGGGATGTTTCTGGGGTTCAGATAAAGAGGCCGCCATTGTGTTATGTCACAATACCCTCATCACATCCCAATGGAAGTCATTAACTCCTGGAGGCCAGAGCAGGTCATGCTGGGCCTTCATAAATCACAAAAGCCCCGCTATTGAGAGTCAGCACTTCATTAACACGCAGATTACAGATAGAAAAGAGAGGGCAAAATAATAAGAAAGGGCCATGTATCAGAGCTCCTCCTCTTCTGAAGATGCAGTGTGATCCAGCGAGCTCTAGAGACTTTAAAAATGTTAAAGCAGGTCTCACACCGTCTTCTGCACATATCCCCCCAAGGCAACTTCCCCTAAACCAAATTACTGTAACACATTTTCATTATGTAGCTTGTTCTACCCCTGAGAGAAGAAATCAGGAGGATCATACTGGCAAAAAAATAAATAAATAAAATTGAAGTGATTTCAATCACAAGCACATTCGGGCATTTTGGAGAGGGAATGATCAAAACAACAGGCAGCCTTGGAGAGCTGGTCTAAACGAGTGCTCACTGAAGACGCCGAGCCTAGAGCTTGCTGTCCCCTGCAGGGCACTTTCTATCCGCAAACTCCAGTAGCAGAATGTCAGCGAAAGTAATGCGAGTCAAACCAGCCCACACAAAGTAACACTTCCCTATTAAACCCTCTAAAGATGAAATGTTTTTTTTTGACATGAGAGGCTGCTGGCACTGGAAAAGAAACGGCACAGACCATATGCTTCTGCAACTCTTCGAACCTGAGGAGGGATTTTGGAGAATATAAAAGCTGGTCTACTGGAGGATTAGGGCATCACAGTCTGATGAAGCATGTGTGAATGTTTAATCTATTGGTGGATTCGGCATGCACACAACAATAAACCATTCTCCCTAACATTTTTATTGTTTTTAAGCATGGCATGTTTCGTTTAATAGTACATAGTGCATATGTAATTACAAAATAATAAGAGATGCTCAGAAGTTTCAGCTGAAAATTCGAAAGAATAAACAGCAGAAAACAGTTAATATATATATTTTTTAAAAGTGTCAAAAAAAGCAAACGCCCTGGTTTGACTTTCACTTTAGTCGTAATCTCTACAGAAAGCAATACGCAATAAAACCCATTTGTTTTGACCAGGTTAGAGCGGTTTGTTACTGTACTAAGCAAAGCAAAATCAGCGACTAGAACCAAGGTTATAATAGTTTTGGATTTTTATTTATTTATTTATTTTTTTTTTTTACTTTTTGTTTTCAAATTCAGTTAGTTTTAATTAGTTTCTAGAAGAATATTTAATAGTTTCTATTAGTTTTATATTTTAAAATTTCTTCGTTTTGGTTTGGTTTTTATTAGTTTCAGTATTAGTTTTATTGTTTTGTTTGTTGTTTTTCTTTGTAAATTAGGATATTTGTTAGGTGCAAGATTCAAAATTATCGGAATTAATATGGTATAATAAAAACTCCATCAAAGATAGGCTACATTTTTCAACGCAAGAAAATGACCATCTACCCATCCTCAAATTTAAATACAACAGCCCACAAAATAGCAGCCTTAAGTAAAACATGTGTCCAAGGGTGCTTCTGAGGTTAGATACACAGTAGTAATGGGAAGTTCGAATTTTTTACGCAAACCGGATCTTTTGTGACAATCTTCCCATGTTTGGACTCAATACATCAAAAATATGTAGTCAGCAATCATAATGTCAGTCAGTTCAACCATCACCATGACCTGAAAAATTTCTTACAATTACATTTATCAACCCAACTGAAGCATCGTTCACTTATTTAAATTCCATTACAATGTTCTGTTGTGAAATAAACACACGTTTTGCCAGATCCCCACCACTGTCAAAGTTCAAAATACAGTAGCTCAATATTCTGCTCTGTGGATATTAAACTCAGTACATCCATACTTCTCTATGCAAGCACTGCACATGTTCACTGGAACAGGACATTTCTATGTAGTACTCTCGTTTCTGCTGCTAGTACTGCTGTGCTGTCATGGCAACACCAGTAAAATGATGCCTCACGGTCAATAAAATTTTTCTGTCAATAAAATAGAGTTATTTTATCAGCTTGTGTTTTTTTTATTCAGTATATTCAGTATTTTCATGCTGGTGCACCCCCAAAAAATTATGATTATCAGTGAATAACATTTTTATATAGTCACACAAAGCTAACATAGGAACTCTGTGACATTGTTTTGCAATTATGGTCTATTCATCTTATTCTGTGATGCGGAAGAACACTCATTTTTGCAATTGTTTTAGAACTTCCGATTCAGCTGTATCGATTCAGCAACATGTAAACGTAATGTAATGTGTATTTATGTAGTGCATTTATTGTGTATGGCCATACACCATGAGGGGGGCTCTCCACACCACCAGTGTGCAGCATCCACATGGATGATGCGACAGCAGCCACAGGACAACGGCGCCAGTGCGCTCCCCACACTCCAGCTATTGGTGGAGTGGAGAGACAGAGATACAGCCAATTCAGTGGATGGTAATGATAGGGAGGCCATGATGGGTAAGGACAGAGGGAGGGAATTTGGCCAGGACACTGGGGTTAGACCCCTATTCTTTACAAAAAGTGCCATGGGATTTTTTAATGAACACAGAGAGTCAGGACCTCGGTTTAATGTCTCATCCGAAATAGGGTTGGGCCGATAGACAATGCCATCGTCCATCACCGATGGCCGATAAACATCAAGATGCTGAGCCATCATCGCGATCCTCCGCCCCGCCCCGTTGCAAACCCACTCGTGAAAAATGCACACTCAGGCCCCGTTTACACTACTACTGCTTACTTTTAAAATGGCATTTTAGAACGAAAATGACCCACGTTCACACTGGTGTTTCATTTAGCATTTCTGAACAGCCCTCCGTCCACTGAAAACGCACATCACGTGACCACACCCACACACACACACAGCCACACACACTGTCATGCGCTCGTCTGAGCTCCAAAGAACAGTGTACGTCGGACAGTTTATCAAGGATGTATCACTGGATCGTGTCTCACTATAGTTGTTAAACATGATATTTAATTAATCTTGTCTCTATCCAGGGCTTAATTTGTGCCGGAACACGCCAGATTCGGAACCTCTGAAATCTGATCCGGCACCTCATTTTACCGATCTCCTTCCTCAACCGCCCTCCTCCCCTGTCCGCTGTTCATTTTCACTTTCTTCTGCGATTCCCCAACCCTCTTCACTTTCGTCCGCGACACCCCCGCGCTGCTCACTTTCATCCGCGACACCCCTCCACCATCCACCGCACCAAACAAATGACTGACACGGATCACTCACTCTGCCTACTCATGCCAGAGTCCCGCGGAAAAAAAGTGATTGACAGGTGGTAATTGGTGTGTAACTTATCTTTATTTATTTATGATTTGGTTATGGGTAAAACAAAGACCAGGTAGTTGAAACGGTAGGCTTACAAATTATTAATTCGTTATGAATTAATTAATTATTCATAAATAAATAAATCACCTCCCCCTATGAAGACGATGTCATCGTCCATCGCGATTGGTCAACATCGCCCAACCCTAATCCGAAAGACACCACTGACTGACAGATAGTGCCCCCTTCACTATACTGGGGCGTTAGGACTCACACAGACCACAGGTTGAGCGCCCTCTGCTGGCCACACTAACACAACTTCCAAAAGCAACCTAGTTTTCCCATGTGGTCTCCCATAAAGGTACTGACCAGGCTCAGCCCTGCTTAGCTTCAATAAGAAACTGGTCTTGGTTTGCAGGGTGATATGGCTGTGGCCATACGGCCAAATGACTAGGAATAATAAACTACAGAATACAGCCAAACTACTTCCTCTACAAACAAGTGTGTTCATGACTATACAGTACATAAAAAGTAGAATAATGTAATAAGAAAAAATCAGCTTGCAACATAAGCTGTTTTTAATGCCTAAAAATCAATGTAAGTGAATGAGACCGGAAGTCACAAGTCAAAAGGATTCCAATGGCTGCATCCGCTCGTACATGAAGAATAAAGTCAACAGAAGCAAGCAAAAATGCATTGTGGAGCTCAATTAATCTTCTACTTCTAAAATTTTTATTTTCTAAAAATTACAGCATAAATGTTTGTGATGACACAATTGCAGTTAATATTGACTGACTTTTCATTTTTGGATGAACTACTGCTTTATACACAGTGCTCCATTTCAAGCAGGGGCTAGTCCTGCAGGAATGCTTCGTCACTGTGAGGATGAACAAATTGTCAACAGACAGAAAAAAGCTGAAAGAAACGCACTCTGTCAGCATGCAATATTTCAGGAAGAAAAGAGCTCTATGCTGTTAGATCAGTCTTCCCCGGTCACTGACACAAAAAGATTCTGGTACTCGCTTATTTCAATGAACAAAAACATATATAAAGATAATTTATGTGGCTTGTATAATAGAGCACTCAATAAATCAATCATTGCACTGCTCTGAATCTACAGTACCAAAGCAAATGAAACTATATATCTTTCGAATTTGAAGTCTGACTTGAAACTGATGGTGAAGGGGGAAAAAACAACAGCAGAATAACAGAACAATAAAGAAAGACAATATACAGACATCAGGTCTTCGCATTGCATTGTCTTCCCTGACTACCAGCAAAGCCAATATGCAGAATTACCACTGCAGTTTGACTGGTGAACAAATTACTTTTATTAGTGGGTTAATTTAATGACCCACCGGTTATCAGTTTGAATTAGTCTAACAAATTACTCATGGATTAACACACAGTTACAAAACACAAATCACTAAAGCATTTTGATGATTATATTAATCAAAAAATGACCGACCTTGGTTTATGTTACAGTAAATGGTACAGTACATATATGACAATGTGTCAAATAATTTACAATTCATAGTTTATAATGCTTTAAAGATATATAGTGGAACTACATCAGTTCATTGTGTATTCAAAAAAACTGTTTAATTAAACATATTTATGCAAAAAACAGTAGTTATACAGTATATTTCTAATCATAAAGCAAATACATTATCTAAGAATAACTTATAAAACTTAACCTCCTAGGGCTTGAGTGTCCACATATGTGGACAGCACATTTTAGCTCTTAAGTGGCTATTTAAAATACTTTGAATGTTTTATATTTTGTTACAGACATACAGTGTCATCCTGCAACTGTTTTGCAGCATATGAAATGTCCCAACGCGTCCAAAATGAGGAAAAATTTTGTTTTTACTCTCTGATAGTCAAAGCAAAAAATTTCTATGTTATATATGTATTAAAAAACATTCAGGAAAAAGTGTTTTATGTAAATTCGGATCACGAGTCCACATATATGGACATCATTTTTCTCTAAAAGAACATCATATCAAAAGATGATACTTAGATTTTTATTCTAATTAGGTTCCAATAAGCCCAAATAACAAAGAGAAACAAAAAAAAGCATGTAAAAAAAACACCTTGGGCCTTAAGAGGTTAAGAAATCAACCCATAGCTAGACCTGTGTTGATTTCGTTGCAAAAAAAATGTGTCAGTGACGATGGCGACAACTATAATAAAAATATACTGACTTTTTTGTTGACTAATAAAAACAAGATGAGAATGTGATTGAGGGACGTTTCTTGGAAAATATTCAATCAGAATAATTCTTGGTATATGATGCATGACACGCGCGCACAGACACACACAGACACACACACTTGAAAAGTAACTGATCCACAGTAGATGCGAGATGCGATTACGTCATCATCCATAGGGGTGTCTGTCTGACTATGTATAAAGAGAGAGCAACAGCTAAGAG
This sequence comes from Danio kyathit, assembly GCA_903798195.1. Taxonomy (NCBI): domain Eukaryota; kingdom Metazoa; phylum Chordata; class Actinopteri; order Cypriniformes; family Danionidae; genus Danio; species Danio kyathit. The sequence goes on from LR812539.1 coordinate 32,507,125, forward strand.
AAAAAGAAGATTCACGTTTAATGTCAAGACAAAAAGACCATAAACCTTATGGGGGAAAAAAAAGCTGATAAAACAACAAATCTAAAGCATCATCAGCATGCAGGGAATAATCCCGAAATTCACTGTAAACTCAATCTTTTTTATTTACTCGAGTGTGTGCTTCTGTTTAACTAAAACGGTATAGCCTCTCGCTGACTATTAGAGAATTGACTCTGTAAGTTTGTACATTAAAAATGATTACATTGTAACAAATGATCATGGCATTCATGTTCGTAAGGAGTTGTTTCCTCATGCGTTTCATTTTAAAAGCGGCTACAGTTCAGCTCGCCTGATCTAACTTGCGCTAGGTTCACGTGCGCTGTCTGCATCTGCTGCGATCACCATGACAACGGCCATTTACCTCTACCACAAAACAAAAACTGCTTCGTTCAGGACGTCATTCAGCAAAGTGATTATTTCTTACTTTAAAGATGTAATGATACTGTAGTGCTATAATCTCCACTTATCAGGGAGTCACATTCTAAAGAAACTGCCTTGAAGTGACGCGCAATTTTATTTTTTTACGACCATTTTCGCTTTATAATTCCTCTATGCGAGTTAACAGAGTCATGGGACTGAGTGCACATTTTATAAGACAATACATTATCATTTGCCAGTCATTTGTCATTGCTCTTCTTATTTTCTCAGTGCTATACAGCTGAGTAACATGTACATGTACTGTAAAAGCAACTGACATTTTAAAGTGGACTTAAACTATTTTAAGCCCTTTCAAAGATTTCGTTGCTTGAAACCATTCAACAGACTGGTCAAAAAGACTAGTAGTTTACCACGTTAAAATAAAGGGTTTGCTAAATAATTGCAAAGTCCTTTATTTTCAGCAGCCTACTGTTCTTGCTGACACATACTTTTACATATCACTTATGATATAAATAAACAGTGCATATCTAATTTTTGGTCTTCAATGGAAAAGCTATATTCCATATTTTAATGAGACTAATTATTTAATTTTAAGTTAGAATATTTTGTATAAATAAATGTATACAAGGCCGTCATGGTGGCACAGTGGGTAGCACGATCTCCTCACAACAAGGTCGCTGGTTCAAGCCTCGGCTGGGGCAGTTGCTATTTCTGTTTGGAGTTTGCATATTCTCCTGTTCTCCCTGTGTTCACGTGGGTTTCCTCCGGGTGTTCCGGTTTCCCCCACAGTCCAAAGACATGTGCCATAGGTGAATTGGGTAAGCTAAATTGTCCGTAGTGTATGTGTGTGAATGAGAGTGTATGGATGTTTCCCAGTGATAGGGTTGCAGCTGGAAAGGCATCCACTGCGTAAAACCAAAGTCCCTTTAAAGCAAGTCTCTTCACTTCGGCGTCCATCTTTGAAATGCCTCTTGGGCAGTATGCTCGAGCATTCTGTCTGAATGGGGAAACATCAAATTCTCTAAAATTATTTGCCAAGCTTACGATTACATTTCATATTACGAATAACCAATAAAATAACCCCCCCCTTTTTAAGTTTACGGTTAATATGGATAAGTTTACGGTTAATTCCGCTGTGGCAACCCCAGATTAATAAAGGGATTAAACCGAATAGAAAATGAATGAAATGTATACAATATTTGATTAAATTACACTTAAATTAAACCAAATATATTTTAGTCAACTAAATATAGAGTAGATTTAGTCTAGACTAAAACTAGACCAAAACTAAAATGATTCAGAAGACTAAAATATGACTAAAACTAAAATGGAATTTTAGTCAAAAGTCTTGCTGTCAAAGTTAACACTCAGCTAGACGTTTATGCAAGCTAAAAGAAATAAGTAAAAGTTAAGTCTATAGAGATAGCAGCTTGTCAGTATAACTCCACTGCATTGGCTGTGGGAAAAAAAAAAACATACTTCAAAAGAGCCACTTAACCTGCAATCACTTCAGCGGTAGGCTGTTGAGCTAGGAGAAAATTAGACTTAAATGGTAACAGCGACCTAATGATTAAGGATCTAAACCGCTAGCACAAAGGTAGTGGTTTAAAAATCCAAATAGACTGAGATCACAAACCCTTTTTTATCACTTTAGTGCTCTTGAGCGAGGCTCTAAACCCCCAAGTCGCTCTGGGCAAACTGGCCCTGCAATCAGTGAACACAGTAAGCCGCTTTAGATAATAACCATCTTCTAAATGGCAAGGAAATGGCCAAGCAACCAGCTGATCTACTTCAGAGGTCTTGCACTGAAACCCTGATGCTCTGGAATAGAGAGGTAACAAAGTTAAGTCATCGAAACAAACTACTGAATACTCTTCCCAGCCTGTTCTGTGATTTAAAAAGCCAACTACTTGCCTAGCTGGAGGCTATTTAATGTCAGATTCCTACTCTAGAGGAAGCTCATTTAAGATAAGCATACGGTGCAGTGGCGGGACAGCGTATTGAAGGATTGCAAAGCTCCGGGTCATCACAGTACCAAAGACTGAGAAAGAAAAGCCTCAGCGCAGCTCAAGAGTTTCCCCTAGTGACCATGAATCACAAGGATGAGTGTGAAAATGACCACCAAAGCTGGACTGCTTCAGCTGAGAGAATGCGCTGCATCTCCTTGTCCTTTCCCTTGGCTTCCTTTGCTGACGCTGTGCTAATATCTAATATATGCTAAGCTGTGGCTGCCATGGCAACCCTCAGCATAGCAGATTTGGACTGTGTTCAAGTGAGGTTGAGGGCTAAAATGGCTGGACAATAATCCTCAAAACTCAGGACAATTACCGCAGAGCCCAAAAACCATTGGCGGGAAGGTGATGGGAAAGGGATTTAGGGCAGAAAATGAGAGAGAAAGCAGAAGCGTGCAGGTTCTCGTGAGCGCTACTGATCACATGACTTGCGCTCAGAGCTCAGCCGTGAGAGTGGGTGGGTGGGAGTGCACTGGCACAGTAACGCTTTTTATTGGCTGCCACGGCTTTACTACTCAGCATCGTGGAATTTCATCCAGGATGTGCAATCAGCATCATGCTATCTGACTGCAAAATTTGGGAGCAGGGATAAATACATACAGTATGAGAGTAATGACGTTAATCCAAAGTGACTAATGACTTCGGATACTCTTATTGGATATTAATCAGTGCTAGCAAACAGCTGGCTGATGTTGCTCTGCATCCAGCAAGTTGGATCTTTATGAATGCATCTATCCTTTTGCATTGCATCTGCTGTACCTCCTAGCACTTGCACTTCTGACATTTCTCCTCAACCCCCTGGAGAGGAATAGGATGTACGTGCCCAAACCTTTGCTGCGCACACACACGTTGCACACAGAAATAACCTCTACAGTTATGAATGAAACAGCAGGGAAGCAGAGGGCATGCTGAGGCAGGGAGACACACAAGAGCAAGAGCGCTACATATTAAAACAAACAGGTACCTTAAACGGGTGAAATAACCTGGCTGAGACAGAAGACCCTGAGGAGTTCTGATGAGGAAGAACGGTGAGTCTTACCTGTCGGAGATATCATGACTTCCTGTGGCTCCGAGCAGTCCAAGAGCTGCACTTCCCACCACTGCAGCAGCCCCACTGCCAGCCTCCATGATACTGACTCACTGCAGGAGCAGCCTGCCAGAGAGAGAAAGAGAGAGAGAGAGAGAGAGAGAGAGAGAGAGAGAGAGAGAGAGAGAGAGAGAGAGAGAGAGAGAGAGAGAGAGAGAGAGAGAGAGAGAGAGAGAGAAAGAGAGAGAGAATAAAAAAGATGTAGAGTCAGTAGAGAGTTAGAAATGAGACACGAAACAATATGGACAGTGCTAAAGCGAATGTGTGAGTAAAAGAAGCAGAGGAGAGAAGATGACACTCAGTGTGTGTGTGTCTTTAGAGAATCATGGACATTTCTGATAATCTTACTCTACTGGGTATTTTGAAAATGATGCTTAGACTTGATGATGCTTAGCCTTGAAAATGTTATCTGCTAGTAATCAGTTTGCATTGATTCAATGTGATCTGATAATATACTCTTTAAAAAGATAAGCAGATTAACCAGGCTGTTAATTGGTATTTTGAGAAAATTAAATTGGCTTATATCCACACCTTCAGGCTTGACTAACAGGCATTTTCTATTCAATATGTACAATTTTCAGGGAACAATATTCAGCACGAATGAGAATTTTCTACTAAAGATGGGTTTGATTTTGGGCCAGGCGATATTGCAAAAAAAAAAAATAAATAAATAAAAAAAAATAAATAAATAAAAAAGATTACGATATCATGTTTCATATCATTCGATATAGAAAATTATTGAATATTTTTTAACAATCCATTCAGGAATATTAAGATTTTTTTTTATTTACCAACATTACTAAGACAAATTGTCTAAAATAGTCTTTAATAGTCAAAAACAAAAATATTTAAACAAAATATCTAATTTCTATATAATAAAATAAACTTGTGTTAAAGAGACTCTTTAACTTGATGAATAAAATGTTAAAGTGTGTGCAATGGTAAAGGTAGATCAACATCTGTAAGGCGTCAATAATAATGATACAGTAAACCTCAAACTCTGTAAACAAAACTAATTATGATAATCAAAGATGAGCTTTCAAGAAAAGGAACCAACCATTATTATTCAAATACATACTGAATATTACAAATTGTGAAGTTGGATGTCTACATTACCCCCTATGCTAAAAAACAATTGTTCAGATGGGGAGCTAGTGGCTGGGATGCACAATAAAAGAAACCAAAAAGCCACTCTTTCCTTGCATCCTTTTTTATTTACAATTTCCTCACTGCTGCTATACGGCACTAGTTTTAGCATATGTTGTTATTCTGACCTGAAGTGACAAGTGCGAACACGTGCTTTCCTTCACCATTTTCTATGGCATCTCTCGTAACTAGGCGATTATCAATTGTTTTCTCAGAGGATGACAACCGCACAAACCATTGCTGCAGCTCCGATGCAAGTTTATGGAGAAAAGTAAAAAAAATCACTGGAGTTTTTGGGTGCGCTTATCTGTGTTTGGGTGCGCTTATCTGTGTTTATCTGAGGTAATTAGTCTGCCATTACTGAAATGTGTATATTCCATACAATGTACAAAGCAGATTGGTTAGTTCTACTTGCATGAGTTGCAGTGCGCTCACTGCATTCATAAAAGTTCAAATGTTATTTAACTAGGTGTACCTGGAAAGTTGCACACTAGGTGCACGTCGTGCAAGTCGCACACCTCCATTGGAAATGACAAACTTACACCCTAAGCTTATTGGCATTCCTTCCAAGGCACACACTTAGCAGCGCATTATAATAAAGCTTTAGCCCTTCATACCATAACTTCACACCAAACTTTTTTTTAATCGTTATTGACAATGGTGTTCGGTCAATAAATATCAATACTGATTTTAAAAATTGCCTAGCCCTAGTTTGATTGCAATGAAAAATTGTATGTCTTTTAACTATGTATGTATATGTTCAGTGTAGAGCTGGCATGACATGGTGGCTAAGTGGTTAGCATAATTGCCTCACAGCAAGAAGGTTTCTGGTTTGAGTCCTGGCTGAACCAGGAAGCCTTTCTGTGTGAAGTTGGCATGTTCTCCCTGTGTTCCCCCAGTTTCCACCACAGTTCACAGACATACGGTATAGGCGAATTGGATAAACTAAATTGGCTATATTGTGTGAATTGGAGAGTGTGTGGGTGTTTCCCAGCACTGAGGGTTGTAATGCTGTGTAAAACATTTGCCAGAGAAATTGGCAGTTCATTCTGCTTTGGAGACCCCTGATAAGCAGCCAATAAGCCAAAGCAAAGCAAAGTAAGTGAGTGAGTGAATGATCAAACCTAATGCTTCATAGTTGAACCTTTCAGAAAATTGTTTACGTTCTAAGGTATTACTGACGAAATACTCTTCATGTCAGGCATGTTGACAATTATTGGATATAAATGAGTTCTACTATTCAGAAGCCAGACTTAATTTGTGCTTCATAACTTTCACAGGTTCAGAAAGATGAGGCACTTCTCAAAACTCCACCGTATGTTCTCTTCAGCCTTGAGGTTCAGTGAATTTTAAATGACAAAAGCTTAATGCAGTGCAAGCTTCTTGTCCTATGTGCACTTGCGATGTCAAAACCTGGGTAATAATGACAGCTTAAATCGTTGGACATATGGCACCTCACTATTAGTTTACAAAGAATGACTTGGTTTTGTTTACTTCGGGTTTCGTGTGTTCAGCTCTAACTGCTGTTTTTGTGTATTTTGATGAATACAACACACCTCTGCATACAAAATATATTATTATGATCATTATAATTTTTTTTTTTTTTCATGGCATCATGGCATCCGTAATCGTGATTAGAAATTCAATTAATTGTGCAGCCCTATTCTTAGCATTCATTTGCTCAACAGAAATGTTTGTGAGATTAGTTATCCTGCTAAAGCCATGTTGGCGTTGAAGGTTTTGGTTGATCAATTGGTTTAAAATCCTTGAAAAAAAAAAGTGAAATACATATTCAGAGAATGTATTATTTTTTACCTGCATGTAAACCTGTTGTATGTCATTAGAAACCATGAATAGCATAACAGTGGGAGTTTAAGTTCACAATTTTCACTAGTCATTGTCAGTTGAAGAACCAAATCAATAAATCAATTTAATCTTCCAGTGAAAGACAATCTAATGTGCTTACCCCCACTGCAAAAGCAGGTACTTGGTGTGGGTTATTAAATCTTGTTAATAGTACCATTAAAGTTGCCACCCATTCAGAGGCAAAACTAACATTTGTCACAAAGGAAAACACCCACCCCAAAGCTCTGTGTGGATTTAATTGCAGAGACAGGAGATAAATGACAAACCGAACAAGAGAACATCCCTCATTCATTTAAAACAACAAACCTCTAAACCCACACAGCCACCCTCCTTTAGTAGCCATGTGGCTTTCTTTGTGTCCTTTGAAGGAGACAGGGAGAACTTCATGAAAGACTGGCAGGCAGAAAAATTGTAGGAAGCACCGCACACCCACGCTCACTCAAAACGCAGCTTCATGTCAATGAGAAGGATGGGCTGTTGCGAGAGTTTGTTGCTGGCAGAGGAGAACTTGGGCAAAGTTTCTTTTGTAAATGACAATTTCTGAGCTGAGCAACTGGTTGATGCTACAGTTTAGGCTAATTGTATCATACAGTATGCAAATCAAATATGGTTTGCCAATTTCAAACCATTAAGACTTTTCCACATAAAAGTCTAATAAGTGTCACTGTCTATCTAGACGGCTGTCTACTAAAGCAGAATACGAAACATCAGAAATTACAGAACTGGAAGGGTGTTCATGACACGTGAACCACACAAGAGCCTGCCTGACAGTTGTTTCCAACAGAGCCAGGGATTAGCATGCTGCCAAGCTAACAATGTGGCTTAAAGGGACAGCTCAGTCAAAAATGCAAAAGTTGTCATTTACTCATCCTCCACTTGTTTTTTTTTTTTTTTAATGCGCATTTTGGGTCAACTCATCAACTCACACATGCTTAATAGTCTCTAGTAGTGTTGAACACCTTGATTAGCTGGATCAGCTGTGTTTGATTAGGGTTGGAGCAAAACTGTACAAAACTGCAGCTCTCCAGGAATCGAGTTTGAGACCTTTGATTTAGAGCATTTAGAAAGAAAAATACAGTTTACATGCATCTTTAAACAGTAAAACAAAATACACCAAGGCATTCTGCACTAGAGGTGTGATTGCATATTGCAAATGTGATAACAAATGTGTAAAATGCTGTACAGCTGATTGGAGGGCTAACTGAAATAAAAGTTTTAAAAGGGGCACCCCCACCTATCATGCAAAATTAACTTTTGGAAGCTGTTGGAACAGGAATAGTGTGTATGGTCATACGGAAGTAATATAAAAAAACAAGGAGCATATAATGTTTGGCCATTTTTTCAGATTTGCTGCGAGTAGATAGAAAACGGTCAAATGTGTTAAACATTGTAACGTCATTTGAGTGTGGCTCATTCATTGTTGCAGGAAGGCTGAATAAACTCCACAAAAACTACTGTACATCAAATAAACATTAGGAAAGCTCCTGGATGAAGCCTGGTTTGTACTTCTGGGTCGAGTGATCGGCGTGACCCACGGCGCATGCCTTGCGCGTTGCCGTGCATTTATACTTCTGCGCACTGTTTGTGTTCCTCTGCAATAACACTTCCGAAACACTAGCTGGCAGTAGGTGTTTATGTTCCTCTGTGTCGAGTTTCTTCGCTGGCGTTTTGTTTTTTCTAAAAGCTTCCTTAATGTACAAGTGGCTCAAACTCGCTCATTCTGAGGCGGGAACCAGCGGACACGCAACAACTTTAATCATAAGGTAAATACAAAACAAAACTTTCCATCTGGAGCTCCTTCACGGGACTCGACACTTGTAAACACTCACTCCAACAGACTCGTGCGGCTCTCTTTTTTAGCTACAAAATAACTAAATCAAACTATAAATGAACATAAAACATTATTACAAAACAATAACAAACACATTACTGTATGCGTTTCCTGGAATTCTATCCACATACCAAGTGCAAGACAGCTTGAATTACAGGAAAACTAATAAAAAACACTGAAAAAGCACATATCCATTTCTCTACACTCTGCCATCTTGGGCATTTCTTCTGTTCCTACTGATCTTATTACGATCCATTCTGGCATTAACAAATCTGTGAAGGACACATGTCATGCTTTAGAATCTCAAGAAATATATATATGCTTCCCTTCTCTAAGTTGTGATCTTATGTGAATCACTCACTAGATTTATGAATAATGTCTCTTGTACAGCAGTCATGTGTTGGGTAGGTTTTACAAGAGTTGTCCTCTCCTCATTTCTAGCTTCTGATTCAAAGATGTTCTCTTTGCCTCCCACCATTGAGCAATAAGAAATAACTCCTGACATTTACATTGCATTGCGACAATTCAGTGTTTCATGAGAGTCAAATTACTGTAGACTCATCTAATTCAGCTGAGGAAGAAACCGGAAAAAGCATTTCATCACTTTGGCTGGTGCCTGACATTGACAAATGAACAGCTCTTTGGACAGTTATAATAAACACTCACAACACTGTTTACTCAAAACCATTCCAGTATTATCAGTATAATAAAAACAAAGATTCTTGGAATAGGTCAAACTGAAAAATGTGCTTGTATATTAATTAATCTGTCTCACTTCATTTCCAAGCAAGTTTGAGAAGTGGAGATTTTAATTTCAGACTTTACTAAGACAAAATGAGAACTAATTTTTATAAACCCAATGGTACCAGAGCTCCAGACTGCTATAACTGAGCATCAGCTTCATGAAAGATCTGGTTGAAACATGATCTCATTGACAGGCAGACAATCTGTCTGGGGTAAGATGTGGTGGCCTTCACTAATGTGAAAAAGATGCGGATTTGTTTACATGGCATTACATCAGAGGGCAAGGCCCTGCCTCTGCAGAGAATTACCTCAACACATGTCACATGAGACCGGTCAGAGAATCTATTAAAATATCCAAAGGGATACATAGCATTTTAAAACTAGGAATAATGTTTCTTCACTATTTTTCACAGCTGTCAGGCAACACCTCAATAATGCAAGATTAATTTCTTTGCATTGTCTGCTGCTGCCAAACTATACATAATTTCTAAATGAAATAATATACAAGCATGAAAAACACATCAAACACATGGGGAATCTTTGAGGATCACTTCATGAAACAACAGCTTGAGATTCAGTGTGGCAAACATATTAATCAACTATGCACTACAAGGTGAACATCTGTGAAACTGTGAGGTTTGGGTGCATTGCAAACAAATGTTCTTAATCTTCTAAAAAAGAATAGCTCTAAATTAGGGCTAGGCGATTTGGCCTAAAATCAAAATCTCGATTAATTGAACATTTTAACTCGATTACGATTAAAGAACTAATATTTTATTTGTTTATTTTATGTTTTTGTCCTCATAGTTCACTGACAAGTTTTGTACAGTAAATATGCTCACAAATTACAAGTGAGAGAATTTTGAATGTAGGGTGCATTATAGGGTTGGGCCGATAGACGATGCCATCGTCCATCGCAGATGGCCGATAGACATCACGATGCTGAGCCGACATCGCCAATCCTGCTCCCCGCCCCCGTCGCAAACCCGCTCGTGAAAAATACACACTCAGGCCCCGTTTACACTAATACAGCTTAGTTTTAAAATGGCATTTTAGAACGAAAATGAGCCACGTTCACACTGGTGTTTCACCTAGCATTTCTGAACAGCACCTAGCATTTGTCTGAGCTCCAGAGAACAGTGTACGTCGGACAGTTTATCAAGGATTAGGGCTGTGTATTGGCAAGGGCCTCACGATACGATACATATCGTGATGCACGGGTCACGATACAATATATCGCGATACAATAAATATTGTGATATATTGCAATAGTTTGTATTAGTGCGTGTGTCACATTATATTGACAACACTGAGGTTTTTACTAAAATTACTTAATACAAGCGTGAAAGCAAAAGACTGATGCTGTGACACGTTAGCTGAGAGAATCAAAAGACAGAAGAGTCGTTAGACAAAGACAAGATTAATTAAATATCACGTGATATTTAATTAATCTTGTCTCTATCCAGGGCTTAATTTGTGCCAGAACACGCCGGATCCGGATACGGCACCTCATTTTACCGATCTCCCTCCTCAACTGCCCTCCTCCCCCGTCCACTGTTTTTTTTCACTATTTACCGCGACTCCCCAACACCCTCTTCACTTTCGTCCGTGACACCCCCACGCTACTCACTTTCATCCGCGACACCCCTCAGCCATCCACCGCGGTGGTGGATGAAACGATAAGCTACAAATAATTAATTCGTTATGAATTAATTATTTATAAAAAATTAATTCACCTCCGCCTATGAAAACGATGCCATCGTCCATCGCAACGTTTCACATTACACATCGTACGATGCTAAATTGGTCAACGTCGCCCAACCCTAGTGCATTACTTGATTTTAAAATAATTGAAGTAAACACACACTATCTACTATCTATATGATCGTTCATTAAACATCAATGCTAAACAACTGAAATTAAAACAAACATTGCCTAAAACGCAGCTCTCTGCACTGCCCACCGTCTTCACCGCTACCAAACCGACCAATCACAAAGCTTGCACTATGCGTCGTTGTGACGTGCAAATTATAATATCATAATAATATAATAAGTATAAATCATAACCTAATAAGTATAATTCACCCTTAACAGAGCGGGGTCAGGTGACTCTACACACGATAGAGAAAGTAATTGAAAAAAATTGACCTGGAAAAATTAGAGATCGATTATAGATTCTGAATGTCGATTTTGATTACTTTGATTAATCGCCCAGCCCTACTCTTAATTTAAAAATACATAAATATATTAGGGCTGCATAATATATCGTTGTAGCATTGATATCGCAATGTGTACATCCACAATAGTCATACCGAAAAGATATGCAATGTTGAATCTGAACTATAGTATAACAGAATTGTATTTAATCACTGTATTTTTATAGATTTGGACTAGAATTGAGACAAAACTAAGATAATAAAGGTGATTATTCAATTTATGTACCTGATTACTGCTAGTCTCCCCAGAAAACAGTCAAATAGTGCTATTCAAACTATCTTGTGAAACTGTATTCATTTAGCAATATTTAATCACAGAAAAAAAAAATATAAAAAAAAATATTGCAATTGGAATTTTTCAAATGTCCCAGATGGAAAATATTTTTATTTGCCCTATCAAAAACAAATATAATTTAATACATTTAATAATACAGTAATAGTAAACATTACTCTTTAAAATGACTTTCCTAGCAAAATTTTTTAAATATTGTGTAAAAACAAGCAAGTTCTATTTGTATCCATACACTTTTTTCCCCAACATAAACTTACTTTAAAATAAAATAAAGTTTTAAAAACTATAATAAAATAAATCTACGCAGAACAATCTGTCCAGGTCGGTGTCCTCAGCAGTAAATACATGAAGCACTTTTAAATGTTATTTTAAGGAAAATAATTAAACCATTACAGTAAATAAGAGTTAAAATGACCTTTTTAAATAAAAAGTTTAAAGTTTTGAGATGAAATGTTATATGGGTGTTGGCCAGATTGGGTAGCAATACATAAACAAAGAAAATTTAAGACCTTCACCACAATATTTCAGTAAATTTAGGACTTTTTAAGGCCTGAAAGTTTGATTTTGAGATTTAAGACTAAGTGGAACCCTGATATAGTTTGTAAACTGTTTTTCCAGTGTTGTTATAGAACTCTAACCGTGTTACATTTTGGCAATTTTAACTTGGGGAAGTGTTACATTAACATTCATCTGTTTATACCATCTATACACCAATAAACAAAATGCAACATTTAACTCTGTTTTTGTTCACGTTCTGATTTTGTATTTGTAGTGAGAAGACCTTTAGAAAGAATATTGATGAGAGTTTATTTCTCGATTTAAAGCATAAACATCACAACATTTTAAGCTTTGAGCTTTTAAAAAAAAGTCCATGGGAAAAACAAACATGTCAAGACATTCTGTAAAAGCAGGTCTCTAAATTTATTTTATTAAATAGTGGAAAGAATCTGTTTCAAACACATTTCTTTCGATGTTTTTTCTGGAAACCAAGACAAAAATACACATTAAAATATATTTATTTTTCAGAAGCACTGCATGATGTCTCCATTTCGCAAGATACACATGCTTGCTTTGACTTTTTACATAGACAAAAGAGAAGCTGATGAGCAAACTTGTACTTGGTGAATGGGTAATTACTGCAGGTTGTGTCAAAGAGAAGAGCAGCTCTATAAATCCAGTGAAGAAAGCAGAGATAAGAGTAAACACAGCATCCATTCGGCAAGTCTATGAGCAAAACACTGCCAGAGCTCTGATGAAGCCCTGCCCCACTGAATAATACGCCAGGAATACTCCAGCTTTGAATGGATTTACACAGTATTTGTATACTCACAACTTACATCGGAGAATGAGAGGAAAATAAATAAATAAATACAAATCCACATTATCTGGCCGTCTAGATTATTTTGAGCATCACCGACCCTGTGAAAAATGACTGTGCTGGAAGTCAGATGCTTCTGCGTTTAGCACAATTAAGACAAATACATCAGACTTCCAATCTCCAACCACTGTACCATGACCACTGAGGAAAACAAGCGCTCAGCCAACACCAAAAAGACATATTTTTAAGGCCAAAACTTGAGGAAATGTGTGCAATTTATCATGTGGCAGATACAGAGTGATGCGTTTTGGAAATAGTGCTATAATATCACTTTCGGTGAAGGGTGACTCAGCATGTCCTTCCCCTTTCATTTAGAGTTCGGGGAACTTCTAAAAGCTCTGCCAGATTCAATACAGCAACCTGCCAAACCAACTCTGCAAAGAGGAAATATGTGTGGTCACTAGAGTGCAAAAAAAGTGAGAGTTAAGTAAACCGCATCATCAAGGAAGGACCTGTCAGTGTGTTTTGATCTACAAGGGCATTTATCATGCTACTGTTGCTTTAGCCTGGAAAGTTTAGACCTAAAACCTGTGTGAGAGTAATTAGCATGCTTAGAAGCGCTTTGCTACTCCTTCCCATGGGCATTGCTATTAGGCGTCTGTTCATGCTTAATTAGATAGAGAAAACAAAGGGACAGTTTGTACCGTTAGCCCACCTGAACTTACTATATTTGGAAATGAACCCCCTCTTCAATATAGAAGAGCAAATGAGTAATGGAAGACCTGACTGTTGTACTATTATTTTAGAAAGGAGGCTGTGTGTGTGTGTGTAATGTGACTGTGTATTATTTGAACATTTCAAAACATACGGTATGGCCGAATGGGTATGTCGCCCCGCATCAGACATCAGTAATCAATCTGGCCAAATCTTGGGAGAAAAGGTCAGTGCTGATGAATAGCCTGGGCTCTGCTTATACTGCTGGCTTACATGGGAAGTGGGCAGCCGTCAGTATGAATGGGAACAGGCGGAGACTGCTGGACTGAGACACTCAAGCCTGGAAAAAAAAACTGGCTCAGTGGGCTCATAGAAAAGACTCTCCACTGCAAACAATGCAGGCCGGAAACCTACAGCTTCAGCAGATCGGCTGCACAAATCTAGCCGAGTGGGGTCGTGGTGAGAGCAGCCCACTGTCCCACAACACGGAGCCTGCGTGGGCTACAGGTCACTACCAGGCCTATGACTACAAAGCTGAGAAAATATATTCTGCAACTGTTTCATGCATGTGAAACTAGCACTGCACAATGCTGCATCTGTGTTTCAATCACAAACATGCATGGAAACTAAAAGCCTGTAAATTTGGAGATGGAAAAATGTATACGTTTTTGAAAAGTCTCTAATGCGAAAGCCGCATTTAGGATAAATACAGTAAAAAATGTAATAAGGCTAAATATCATTAATTAACATTTTAATATTGTAATACATTCTAAAATACTATTAAATTTTGTGATAGCACAGCTGAATTTTCAACAGCCATTAGTTGTGACACATGATTCCTCAGAAATGTGCAGATTGGGCACCCAAGAATAATCTTTTATTATTTTAAATGTTGGACAACTTTACAGAATCTAAAATTAAAACGTACTCAACTTACCAACCCTTTTTTGATATTTCTAACACAATTAAATCAAATGGTTTAATCAAAGTCTACTGAGGAGATATAATCACTTAAACTGCCTTATTTTTTTAACACACAGTTGAAGTCAGAATTATTAGCCCCCCTTTGAATTATTTTGTCTTTTTTAAATATTTCCCAAATGATGTTTAACAGATTCAGGAAATTTTCACAGTATGTCTGATAAGATTTTTTCTTCTGGAGAAAGTCTGATTTGCTTTATTTTGGCTAGAATAAAAACAGTTTTTAATTTTTTAAAAACCATTTTAAGGACAAAATTATTTTTCCTTTAAGCTAATTTTTTTTTCGATAGTCTACTGAACAAACCATCGTTATACAATATCTTGCCTAATTACCCTAACCTGCCTAGTTAACCTAATTAACCTAGTTAAGCCTTTAAATGTCATTTTAAGCTGTATAGAAGTGTCTTGAAAAATATCTAGTAAAATATTATTCACTGTCATCATGGCAAAGATAAATTAAATCAGTTATTAGAAATGAGTTATTAAAAATATTATGTTTAGAAATGTGTTAAAAAAATCTTCTCTCCGTTAAACAGAAATTGGGGAAAAAATAAACAAGGGGGCTAATAATTCATGGGGGCTAATAATTCTGACTTCAACTGTATATACATTGCTCAGGCAATTCAATTAGGGATATTAAGCCGTTAAGTGATGTTAGCACTAGGGGTGACAAAATTAATTGTTTCTTCGGTGCACCGCGATGCAGAAATCATCTAGGGTTTGACTTTTACCATAGATTTTATGCCAAAATAGGATGAATAGGACAATTATTGAAATGAAACCAATGTAATTTTTTATCCATTTTTCCTGATCTCTTTATGACGTACTGATGTAATTTATCTCATATGCACTATGTCGCAGTAAAATACTATGACGAGGGAGGCAAGCTTGAGTAATTAAAACGCTCTGCATAATTGAAACTCTGCACAATTCACTCTGTGTGTTTGCTGGACAGTCATTCACTGACAGTGAAGTTACAGCAGAAGCCCCTATTTCACTGCTATAGAGAAAATGAAAGTGTGGCGTGACGTTTCCTCTCCTCTCAGCAGTTATAGCAATACTAGAGGATCCAGACATAAGCATGTCTACAAAGCGAGTTTTCTCCACCGCGCCTATCATGGATCAGCTGTGATCGTTGCGTCCATTTATCAGTGTCACTTATCGGGGAACAGCGCCAGAGCGTTAGAGCCAATCGCAGCCCTTCCTGTTGAGCATGTGACCAATCACAGGTGTTTACCAACTTGATTGACAATGCTCAATAAGCAAGTGGGATAATATTTACGTTTGTTTATTTGCTTTAAATACTCATGCTGTTCTGTGCATGTACTTGAGTTCTGTTTGATGCCGAGTGAGCAGGAAAAATTAAAGGTACAGTTCATATATCTGACAGCTTGTATTAAAGGACAAGATTGTATTAGAAATACAAGTAAAATGTATTTAAAATTATACATTTTAATACAAGAACTGTTGTGCTGTGAAGTAAAATATAAAATTGTGTATGGAAAGCATTGTCAGTGCACCATGATGCACAGAGATATCGAATTGAATCAAATCGATGGCATGATAATTATAACTAAACCATGAGACCAGTGTAGGTTCACACCTCTAGTTAGCACCAATGAGCTGCATTCTTTTGTTTTACGTCAGCTCATATGCGCTTCCACAAGAATCCGTGAAGTTTGCTTGTCAATGTTTATATGTAAATAACATCTGAAATTAAATCTAGTCATCAAATAAAGCATGGGTCTCAAACTCGAATCCTGGAGGGCTGCATCTCTGCACAGTTTTGCTTCAACTTCAATCAGCCGATCCAACTAAGGTGTTCAAGACTGCTAAAGACTATTACGCAGGTGTGATTTGGAGGTGGTTGGAGCTAAACTATGCAGAACTGCAGCCCTCCAGGAACGGGTTTGAGACCACTGATATAAAGCAACCGTTTCTCTTCAGAACACTGCATTAAAATGCTTAATTTTTTATATTGTTTTATTTTTTTTACAAATGTTCTGAAGCGTGAGAGTTTTGATGAACAGACTTCCAGTGGAAGGGCAGAGATTTCATTAAAAATGTTCATTTGTGTTCCAAAGATGAACAGAGGTAATTTTTATGTAAAAAAAATAAAAACGTGATTTCGTCAGGATTAAATGATGATACTTACAAAGACAAAAAAAACACCAGCATTTGTCATTTAATATGACTTTTACCATAGATTTCATGCTAAAATAGGATGAATAAAACAATTATTGAAATGAAACTAATGTAAATTTGTATGTGTTTTTCCTGATCACTGCAGAGTCTATTAAATGGCAATACTAGATGCTGAAACACACACAAATGCAAAAAAAAAAAAAACGATGAGATTCAAAACACCAGGGGAGAAGCTTTGAAAAACAGACAGAGGGAAAAAAATGAGAATGCGAAATGACTCAGACGGAGATGTGCTCTGAGGCTAATTTTCTTTATGGCCTCTGCAGTGGTTCTGTGGAATGGTTTAGTGATTTCACTAATGTAGTTCATCACTACTTTCTGGAGCCAGGTTCACAGCTAAATAAACTCTACAGAAGTTAAATGAGGAATTTCTGCAGTTTCACACTTTAGACGCACAGCCTTGAAGGCCGAATCCCAGGAACCTTGTGGAGTGGCACAGAAAGAGATAAAATACGTCAGTTAGACTGTTTATCAACTAGATAGAAAGCAAAGCATAATACAATGGCCTTCAGAGGACTCTAACTCAATGCAATAGCTGATAATGAAGACTCCTCGCAGTTATCGTCCATCTTCTGGCCACTTATCAAATGCGGTCAGTTAGCAGCAAGTGCCCTGTTTATCAGTGGCAGTACGTTTCACAGATTTTTATATTTCTGCCGCTTATCCGAATGGCCCTGCACACTAGGAAATCTCAACAGTCCAAACTCCTTCTGCACATGACATAAAATACCTTTTGAATTGGTTGTGATTGTGCGGAAGAATCACATTCGGCGATCAAATCAAAAGAGCCACTAGCGAAAGGTAAGCATGCGTGCGGTCCCTGCATGGATTAAATTCTTTGTGAACCGTCTCGATCTCATCGTCATGCCTCTTACTTTGATTAATGAGGCAGAAATAACACGGCACGATAATCCTGTCAGTGCCATCCCGGTACTAAACAGGAACATCACCTCACCTAAGCTCTTCCAGCAGAGATTCACAGGCCCGATAAACATCCGTCTCTCTTATTAAATGCAAAGAATTTCCTTCTTCTCTCCATCCCAGCCCCTAAAAAAGAGACGGAAAGAAATCTAGGCCGTCAACCACCAGCATACGGCATAAATATTCATGAAACAGAGCCTGTGTGTTTCATCAGGGCCTCACTTTTATTTCACCGGCATCTTTGCACAGAAAGACAGAATGATACACTACCTCATTACATAGAAAAGTGAACCAAAAGCCTGTTGCTTAAACCATGTCCCCTTACAAGGCCAAAACACAAATCCTAGTGCTCGGGCTTCAAGGCATCTGCAGCAAGGTTGGTTTGGGAAGTGAAATTCGAAATCATCTCATTGTCATTTAGATGCAGCGCTGGACTCAGAGCACTAGTTAGTTTGAAATGCACAATCAGATCCATGCCCTGTGTCGCTGACATTAATTATCCCTCGGTGTGCAGGAAGAATAGGTTATGTCTGCATGCATGGATGCATCATTATGCTTAATTGCTTCATCAAATTACAGCTAACCTAGTTTTTGCTTCAATAGAAATTCAAGCTATGGCTATGTTTAAAATAAACCTAATAATGAGCAAGCAAATATAAATTCTCCCCTCCAGGAAGGGAAAAAGGAGAAGTAATAATTTCCCGACTGACCTTTCTTATGTAAGCCAGCTCCAAATAAAGCATCAAATGAAATTTCACCAACTAGAAAGCCATAAACAGTTAGCTACAAATGATCTGTTTGTTTCTGTTTGGTTATGCAATAATGAACTCAAATTTGCATACTGAAAGAAAGTGATTTAAAGGTATGCTCACATCCTTTAACATTGTTAGGGAATAGAGATCACACAAACCCAAACGCAACTACAGAAATTGCTTTTTGCAGGAATTCTTAAATACAACAGCTTTTAATGATTTTTTAACAGTGATGTAGGCCTGCACGATTAATCAATTTTAAACCGAAATCGCGATTTGAAAAAGTGTGATTATCAAAATCGCCAAAATCTCTGATTAATTTGATTATAAGTATGGCAAGGGAGGAGAGCGTGAGTGTACAGTTGTAAGCAGACAACTGTTACAACAGAACCCATGAGCCCCTATTTCACTGCTACGGAGATGACATAAACGCTGTGAACTTCATCTCTGCTTCTATCTCTCTCTATGACCAATCAAAGAACTCAGTCAACAACACTCAAAAAGCAAGTGGGATAATATTTACATTTGTTTATTTGCTAAAAATGCTCATGTTGTTCTGTGTATGTACTTGAGTTTTGTTTGACACATTCAAAAAGAGTGTTTTCTTTGAGCAGGTCAAATTAAATGTATCTGATCGCTGTATTAAAGCACAAAATTGTATTACAAATAATATATATACATGAATGCATTTCTAAAATTATACATTTTAATACAAGAATTCTTGTGTTGTGAAGTAAAATAAAAAATGTGTATGGAAAGCATTGTCAGTGCACTGTGAATGTCATGAAACTGATATGAAAAATTTAACAACCTAAATATAAAGGTTTAATATATCTATATATAAGATGTTATTTGTATAATTTATTTAATTGAATTTAAGATACTGTAGTTATTTTCTTAATTTGTCATGACAACTGACAGCTTTATTGGGAAAAAAAATATTTTAAATAATCAGAAGCATAATGCAGTGTTCTTTGTGATTATGCTTGGTCTTTCTTTTGTGCTATTAAAACAACCACATCAAATCTTTAGCTCTTTTATGAAATAATAGTACATTGCATTAAACAACAAATAAAAATAAATAAATAAAAATATTTTTTTAAAAATAGAAATAGCAAATCACAGTTGATCAGATAAATTGCAATTAGATTTGTTCTCTAAATCGTGCAGCCTTACAGTGATGTCAATGCTTGACTTCTCATTTGCTACCGATCAGCTCCTAAATTAACTATAGTGTCCCTTAGAGCTACAGTTGAAACCAGAAGTTTACATACACTTTATAAAAGGCACATAACCAATAAAAAAAAAGTCAGATGTTAATGTGACTAAACTTTTTCTCTTTTAGGTAAGTTAGGATTATCAAATTTGTTTCTGTTATGCTTAATAGCAGAATAATGAGAGAGATATTTTTTGAGAAATTGTTATAATTAAATTAAATTTTCTTCAAAGTCAAGTTTACTTACAATAAGATTATTATGCCTCTGAAAAAGCTCAGATGATGGTGTCAAGGTTTTGAAAGTTTCTGATTGACTAATTGACAACATTTGAGTTAATTGTTGGCACAACTGTAGAATAGTATTTAAGGAAAACCTCAAACACACTGCTTCCTTGTGTGAAAACATGGGAAAATCAACAAGCCAGAATCAACAAAAAAAAAAGCCAGATTACAATTTGCAAAATTACACTGGGAAAAAGAATAATTTTTGGAGACTTGTCCTGTGGTCTGATAGAACTAAGATTGAACTGTTTGGCTATAATGATTAGTGTTACATTTGGAGGACAAAGGGGAAAGCTTACAAGCCTAGGAACACCATCCCAACTGTGAAGTATGGGGGCGGCAGCATCATGTTGTGGGGCTGTTTTGCTGCAGGAGGGACTGGTCCACTTCATAGCATAGATGGTATCATGAAGAACATTATGTTGAAATACTGAAGCAACATCTCAAGACATCAGCCAGGAAATTAAAACTTGGCCACAAATGGGTCTTCCAAACAGACCATGACCCTAAGCATACTGCCAAATTAGTTAAAATGTGCTTGAGTGAATGTTTTGGAGTGGCCATCACAAAGCCCTGAACTCAATCCTATAGAAAATTTGTGGGCAAAGTTGAAAAAGACTCAGTTACACCAATTCTGTCAGAAGGAATGGGCCAAAATTCCTTCACACTATTGTGAGAAGCTTGTGGAAGGATACCCAAAACATTTGACCAAAGTTATACAGTTTAAAGCAAAGCTAAAAAATACCAAGGAAATGTATGTAAACTTTTGACTGTCTCAAAATTAATACAAAATTCTCAAAAAAAGAAATTCTCTCATTATTCTGGCATTTAGCAAATGTAAATCATTTAGGTAATCCTATCGGACCTAAAATAGTAAACGTTTAGTATGATTTACCATTAGATATTTTTTTTTAAATGGTTATGTTCCTTTTATTAGAGTGTATGTAAACGTCTGGTTTCAACTGTATGTACAAAGTTCAAACTCAAAAGAATCAAGATTCCCCAGCATACAAACTAGCACAATTAAAATTTCCATTGTCAAAAACACCCCTCTTTAAACATAAAAACAAAATCAGGTATACAAACTGCTTAAAACGTCCTACATCTCTGGTTTCTGGATTTAATTGAGAGAAGAAAAACAGCCAGCACCTCAGGGTACACATGTAGGAGCCAATTCTTCAGACTACTTGAATCCCCTAATTAGGACCCAGTATAAATAGAAAAGGCAGACTTCTGAAGATTGCTGCATGTATAGAGGAGATAAAATTAGTGGTCCAACATCAGAAGGGAAAAATGTGGCACCACTTGACTTCCAGTAACGAGGAGACATGGTCTTGTCTTAAACCAATAAAAAGCAGGAAGCTACTGAAACAATGCCAATGATAATTGATAATTTTTTATTAAAATCTATAAATATATTAATATTTATATATTATTTGTAATACAATTGTCCTTTAATACAGTAATATATATGAACTGTACCTTTACATTCACAGAACAACATTAGCATTTATATCAAATAAACTAATGTAAATATTATCCCGCTTGCTTTTTGAGCGGTCAAACGACGTCTTACACCCCTATGACTGGTCATTGTCTTCACCTGCTCAACAGAAAGGGTTGCGATTGGCTTTAGAAATTAAAGCGATGTTCACCGATGAGTAACGCGGGAAGAACAGCCGTGGTTCCAGTCTATATGCGCCTAATACGCGGTTATCACAGGTAATGTATAATAAAGAAAACAGTGTCTGGATCCACAAGTATCGCTTTAACAGCCAAGAGGAGAGGAATAGTTGCCTCACAAACACGCCAGCGGGTCAAATGTCCAAAGTGAGAGAGAGAGAGGCAGAGATGAGGTTTTTACAGCATTTCTCCCTAATAGTGAAATAGCGGCTCGTGTGCTGTGCCTTCTTCAGTGTCAGTGAAAGACTTTCCAGCAAAGTCACAAGCAGTTGAACTGTGCATAATTATCTACCTTTTAGGTAGTAGGATTTTAGATAGCGTTTTATTTACTCGTCCTCGCCTCCTTCGCCATAGCATTCTGCTGCGACCTCGCGCACATAGGAGATAAATGACGTCAGTACGTAATAACTGTTTATGATCTATTACTGAACCGATATCGAATTGTCCCCATCTGCATCGCGGTTCACTGAAGAAACAATTAATTTTGACACCCCTAATACTTTATACTTAATTACAAAAATATATATTCACAAATAGAGTTTTAAAATGTTTTATTACTACCATATAGTAACCATACATCTTCTCAAATCTAAATACTGATACATGAGATGAGATCATTTAAGATCCATTCCAATGCACTATATTAGTTTGATATTAGCAAAAAAATTACTCAAAGATTATAAGATTAGCCATGCTACTTAACTACTGGCATTTTAAGAAAGAGATTTAAGTGAGTGCTGAACGATGGCAAAGGTGTGCAAAAAAGAATACATTAATCAAATTAATTTAGTGTTTCTCACATTTAGACTTTACTTGGGTGGGACCCTAGGTATATTAACTGCTGCCCAAGTATATTTGATGACAGTTTTTTTTTTACCAGCATTATCATCCTTTTACATTTTTTTGTATGCGAGCGAGAACAGTCAACAACACTTTCTCAGACAGTCTCAAGTGCTCTGCAGAAAACCAAAGAAATTCGACTTTTCAAGGTTTTAAAATGTGTTTGGCCAGTGTTTCTAAATCACCTAAAATATTCAGGAGTCGACTTTTGCCTAGGCTTTCAAAAGTTGTTGCATTTTTGCATTACTCTTTTACTAAAGACTACTTCACAGCTGACAGCGCAAACAGCTGCAAACAGAGAGAAAAAGTAAATAATAGATTCTTTAATCTAAACGATTTTAAAAAAAAATACTGTTTACTTAAAGAAGACGAAATGACATCTAAACTGGCTGCAAAATATACGTACATCATTAGAAATGGTCAATCAACTTATTTGCCTTGTTTATATAATTATTATACATGTATATAATAATTATAGACTTTTTTCTAATTATTAATAAATATAAATTTGAGATAAAATTTCATTTTTCCAGTAATTTATTTCTCATTTGCTGTATATGTTATTCATTTGATGTTGATATATTAGATATTTTATACATATCTAAAATGCTTTGGCAATACTGTACTATGCTAATAAAGCAACCTGAACTTGAGCGAGAGAGAGAGAGAGAGAGCGAGAGCGAGAGCGAGAGCGAGAGAGAGAGAGAGAGAGAGAGAGAGAGAGAGAGAGAACAGCTGTGTGCAGATGGCTCCTAAATAGCATAAAAATAAGAGAAATAGTGGATTTCTTTTTTATTTCAACAGCCTTTTTTTAAACTTTAACCCATTGAAAAGAAATGATGTATAACAGTGTAATAAATAAAAGTTTTGCTAAAAATCCTCTTTTTTTGTGTCACATCCTTTACTCACAATTAACTACATGCGTTTCAATCTGGCTACCACCGCAAGTATATTTCTCACCTGTGGGAAGCACTGGAATTCATAAATATAGGGCAAATAAGCATGCCGAATTAAAGATTTGCTGATATGATTTAATAACACAATAAATAAATAAATAAATAACCTATATCAAAACCTACATCTTGCACATTATATTGCGCATTTTAAAACAGGTTTGTCTAGAGATTTCATAGTGTTGTTTTCCAGTTAAAACGCACTGTGAACTCATATTATCTTCGAAAAGACTAAAACAGAAATAAACTTGAAAGCTACATGGAGCACTTGTCCCAAAGTTTGTGCTTTCTGAATTCAGCTGCACAATAGCAGGATTTTCTCTCAGTGTTTGCACCATTTCTCTCATCAGACAGACCTGTTTGATCTCTCTTTCTAAAAAGCCCTGACCCTAATTCTGCAAGTAGCATACATTCACGGGGTAATTCATAACGGAGCAGTGGAGGAAATAGGCCACCGCTCTGAGGACTGCAGCACATCACAATGAAAAGAGACACACAGACAGTCTGGCTTTCAAATGGCCGAATGTCTACGCCTAGAGCATGTACAAACAGAAAAAAAAATGATAAAAATATGCACAAAAATAGGACAAGGGGTAAAAAAAAAAAAAAACGTATGTTTTAGAATAATACGACAGGTAAAACATCAATTTAATTCAACAATTCTTGTTTAAATTCAGAAATGAAGATGAAGTATAATGTATCACCAAATGTCCTTAGAAGAATGGTAAAACATGATAAAACGTCCTTGATAATTCTCTCAGACAAAACAAATCTGTTCATTAACATGTAACCTTAAGCAAGATCTCAGTGTTCTACTGTCTGACTTTTAGACCACATGAAATAAGGAGCCTTGAGGATCTTGTATACAGCTGCTACACCATAGAATACTAAATCAATAGCCCTGCACCCATGAGGAGAAATCTGATCTTCCCTTCTGCATTCTGGAGAGCAGGAACATTACACCTGCCCATAATATCTAAATTCATCCCCTACTAACCAGCCAGTGGGCATCACGCGACACTTTGTAAATAATATTCAGCCGTTCCAACAGGAAAGAGAGCTTAGCTGAAGACACAACAAACATGAACTCCACTTGACGTCTGTCAAGAGTGAGCTTACAGTAATTTTGGCATGAGTATGATGATTACGGTGAAGTTAGTGGTTATGAGCGAACTCTATTTTACATGTCAATAGGAAGTGCTGTGAAAGCATCTCTAGTAAATGAAAACAGTCTTTCAATGTGTCAACATCTATCCTCATGAGGTTTCAAATGTGCAGTCTGTATGTACTGCATGTGCTGTAGGCTTGTCACAATGATTAAGTAACAGCTTAATCTTTTACATGTATATAAATGGAAGTCATATTAACTGATTAACATATTAATGTGGTTTACATGATGATCTTTGTCTTCCTAATGAGAATTTTCTCAGATATTTATATAAAACAGAGCTGGGTGAAACCGCAAATGTGTAGGGATGTAACGATTCCCCTGACTCACGATTTGATATGATTCACGATACTAATCTCACGATTTTTAACAAAATTATTTGAAAGAGCCCTTTCATTTTTTTCTTAAATGCTGCACATTTTTGTAAAATATAATATATTTTCTGACATAACTAAATTGCTATTTTAAAAACAAATTCCAAAAAAAGAAGAAGAAAAACTAAAGAAGACTCATTAATATAAACAAACTAAACCTGTGACTGTGCTGGGATTTTACATTATTAAAAGAAATATCAGCATATCTATGTGTTCTGGCATAAGTCTTTGCACATTTACAATGTCCCCTGCTGATGAGAAAACTCTTTCACTGGGGAATGAGATGGCTGGTGTGGAGAGGCAAGCCTTTCCTAAACCAGTGAGCAGCGTGTACAGAGATGGTCAACAGGCCCTCTGTTCCAGAGGACTGGCCACTAGCATAAATACTGATTATAAAATTACTAATTATAAAGTAGAATAGAGACAGGAGTTGAACATGATTAAGAAGGTGAATATTAATATTACTTGTATAATTAATTAGTATAAGTATCACTTAAAAAAGATAATCTTGAACATTTTTAAATATTCAATAATAAGCAATTTATGAAAATATGTATAAGCTAATTTGAAAAGGAGAGGGTAAAATGATCTAATACCTGCTTCTGTAACAGAACAACTTTCTCTTTCAGTCTGAAAAACATCTCACACTTTCGCGATGAAAACACTGATGCACCGTGTGATCTCTGTAGCACTTGGAGCAAGCGAGCTGTAAATCATCCAGTCTGCGTGGTTTGGCTTATTAATAGTTTTTTGCATTTAGATGTTAGTGACAGTAGTTTTTTCATTGGGCTGATGGTTTATGTGCATTTGTTCTTCTGTTGTGTATGTAAACGTCTTTTTGCAGTATTTGCACAGTTGTCTGGCGCACTTCACTGCTGTCATTTTACTCTGCCGCCCTACTTCTTGCTCGCTGCTTGTGCAGGTAAAGCAAAATTGCGCCAGTAAACACAGCGCCCCTCTGTTCAAAAAAATGTATCACGATTAATTCAACATTTCAACTGGTTTTGAATCGACACATATTTGAACAGTGAATCGTTACATCCCTACAAACGTGATTGATCATACCTGCAATTGTCTTGCACATCTTGTCAGACAAGCACAGTTGTGTGTTCAGTAGTAAATCTCTTTTGAAAGACAGAGGGCACTCTCATGCAGAAACCAGGGTTTTTTACAGGTTTCCTCAAGTCAAATACCAGACTCTTTTTAGACCTTTTTAAGACCATTTTAAGACCATAATGAATGAAATTTCAGACTTGCACAAGGCAAAAAGCTAAAGATTTTTTAACTGGCCAAGTTAAAATCTTAAAAAAAAATTATTATTGTAAGGAAGCTAATTAAACCATTTTAATAATTATTTTAATAATAATAATTTTTATATATTGTTAGTGATTGGAAGGGTGTCGGCCCAATTGGATATAGCTTTACAGGGACATAGGAAAATTAAGACCCATTTCAAATGAAGACCTACAACATAAAATTTCAGTGGATTTAAGACTTTAAGGCCTTAAATTTGGTTTCTGAAATGTAAGACATTTTAAGACCCTGCAGATACCCTGAGAAACTCTAAACATGATGAAGAAACAGGAAATCTCCATAGCAATGTATTTTAAGTAAAAGATTTCAACACTTTCATTGATTCAGCGTAACTTAAAATCACACAACTACTGAATGATCTCACACAAGAGTTGGGAGTAATTATAATCATAGCAGCAATTCATGTTCAGCCATTACTACACACAGCCATGGTTGATTGAGAAGTGATGCAAACAGCTGTCATTATCACAGAACAATTATGCTGATTTCATTATAGTCCAATTAAACCAATTTCATTTCAAATATTATTAGTGTACTAAGGCTCTGTGTAGTAAATGATGCTCCATCTAAAAGCACGTGTTTAGAGTTATTCTAGAATCAGCTTTACTGACAAAATGCACATGACAATCACTGTCCATGTACTACATAGCTATGCAAATAAGCTAAATTATTTATTACTTAAATTTTATAGTTTATTTTATAATTACAATCTATAACTAGAGCCTATACAATTGCGCATTTGAAATATTTATTAGCAGCAATAGCATATCCTATAACTGTACTTTACAAATATGCCAGAATATTTTCCTAAAAAAAGATTCACTTCTAAACAAAAGCACAAAGTGAATTGTTTGATTGGCAGGTTGTTTGACACACGGCTAAGAAAGCCTGTGCCTCAGTTAGACAGCACAAGATATTGCAGTGATATCAGAGGATAAATCGGAGATAAAAGAGGAACGCAGGCTGGTGACAGCGCAGGGCTTTTTCTTTCAACAGAACTGGCTATTATGCAGAGCAAACCTGAGCACAGTCGACCCTGGAGACCTTGCAAACATCACAATCCTTGTTCAAAGCACTGTTTTGAAAGCTGACAGCAGGATGTCCGACTAAAGAAACTTTGAGCCACTGATAGTGCTTGGAACACTCTAATAAAGGCCAATTCACTACTTGACATTGCACTCACATTGAAAAGAGTGAAATGTATGAAATGAGAAATATAAAACAAATTTTGTCCTAAACTGAACAAGCAACAGGACGCATCTCAGTAGTCATAATTGTGTTCTTGGCCAACAGGAAGGAAGTGCAAGACATCATGTTAGTTTAGTAATTCATGTGGGCCAAAATGGTGGCATTGGTAACTTTTCTGTCAATGGTTAATTTTGTCATATTTTACATTAGTTTAGTATTAAAACAAAGTGTTACAGACTGTACTGGTGCAGAGCTGAACATTTTTCTACACTCTTCAAGTCAAAATTGCATATTGAGAAGGGAAAATTCAATAAATTCATCTTTATTTCTATAGCGCTTTTACAATGTAGATTGTGTCAAAGCAGCTTAAGTTCTAGAAAATTTAAATGGTGTCAGTCCAGTTTTCAGTTTAGTTCATTTCAGTGTGGTTTAATTTTCACTGCTGAAAGTCCAAACACTGAAGAGCAAATCCATCAATGTGCAGCTCCACAAATCCCAAACCAAGCAAGCGACAGTGGTGAAGAAGAAAACTTCACCAAAAAAAAAAAAAAAACACAATGGTGATTGATGTATTTGGGAATAGTTGCATTGTACAATATAATGCACACTAGAGCTTTGGCAAAAAACATTGTTTAAGAATTAGACTGCATTGATTCAAAGATTTTCATAATGCATGACTATTCATTTGAAACAATTCTGAGCTTTATTTTTAACAGCAGATAGTACTGTGTGCTTTACAAAAATCAGTATTCTGCCTGCATCCAATTCCTTACAAATACCTCTTGAATCTAAAATAATCATTAATAAAATTAGGAATTTAAGCTAAAGAGTGTTTACTGTGAGCGTGTAAAATAAGCTAACTTACATGACTCAGCTGAACCCACAACTACTCTTCTTATGTCAAGTTCAGACTGCATGATTTAGCCCCGATTTTGATTTGTTGACCGGTTTTAAGAAATCACAGACAAATGCCTGAAATCATTGTCAAATCAGTGCTTGTTCACGTGAGTGACAACACACATTGTGAACTATCACAGACGCGATCTGAGAGAATCACCAATGAGTCACCGACACCCATGAGATATTTGGCATGCTATTTGAATTCAAAAAATGGAGGAAAAAGTAGTGGAAATTTGGCAGCCTATGCCTGTTTTAAGTGTCATCTAAGCAATATCACAACCGGGTTGAAAAAGAAAAATTTAAGAGAAATTGCTAATTCCTTTCAAAACCCAGGTGAGCAAAATAAATACATTTTTTACCCCACTAAAGGCTTCTTTCTCATTATGCAGTTAATAACAAATATACTTTGTGACCTCTAGCTGTTTCCATGTCAATTCTCGGATGTGTTTGGTTGTGAGACGTAGTTTGTGGATTTTCCTAGTGATTTTTCCTCTTGTAAGTCATGCAGTGCATAGCTCGCAAAATTTTAAAACCACTGGTAGCCCTCGGGCATGCATTCAGTTTTTGATAGTCCAAATATAAATTTAATTAGCCCAAATAGAAAATACATTATTTATTAAATTAGTGTGAGAGTGATGAGTGTGTGCACTTCAGTGCTGCACATTGAAACATTGAGTTATTTTAGAGGTAATCGTTTAAATTGTGGCATTTCTCAAGTAAAAAAGTGGATTTATTGCTGCCGCATCAGCAGCACAGAACACATGTTTATCAATTTTTTGAGTGAACGTAAAGGAATTGAAATATATTTTTCAATGAAATACTGTAGATTCTGGTAGCCTGACTGGAAAAGCAAAGCCCCGGGACGTCGGGCTATTAAATTTGCGAGCCCTGCAGTGTGAAACCCTGTCGCCGATCCATCTTGCAGTGAAAACACAGCAGCGGCGGAATGATATCCCAGGCAGTCATGCAGTGTGAAAACATCTATGACGCGACTACTTTGAAAATTATGCACTCTGCATTAGTGAGCATTTAATTTTATGGCTAAAAACAAGCCTAGAATGCCATCTACCGTAAAATAGTAGCAATGTATTAGCTAAAAAAAATAAACAAAACTTTAAAATAAAAACTGCGTATTATTTAATTAGAGCAACACAATTAAACTCCATCTGAATAGACACAGAACATTTAAAGAGAAAAAGTATTGAAAATGTTCTAAAAACACTACTTCGTATCATTCACTGATTAAATGTTTCGTGCAAACTTTTGGAAATCAGGACATTCTGTACTGTAACTGAAAAAGCTAAACAATTCAAACTCACTGATAATTTAGACTGTTCGTTCTCTCCAACTTTAGTTCGCTGATACTCAAATAAAAAAGTACATTTGCATTTGCTTGTACATTTGTATTAGATTTATTAAAATTCCATGTCTATATTTACACAAGGTCTACTGCTATGTTTGCTGTAACAAGCCAGCACTTCCAACAGCAAATCTCATTTAGCATCAATAAATAAAGCCACAAGCCAAAAATCACTGTTGTGAAGAGGCTCTACAGGATCCAGAAACAAGCAATACAGATCCTGTGTAATCACTCGGAAATACTACACATTTATCTCCAGATGCTGAAAAAGATAGGGCGAACAAGATGGCTTATATCATTGGCTCATTCCACAAGTCACAAAGTCAATGTGCCTGACAAAGTACCAGGCTTTCCATTCTATTCCTCTGACAGAAACATTCCTTTTCCTGTTTGAGCCCGTATGCCTTTACTTGACCTTTACTTGGCAGACATTTCTTCAGAATAGAAGCGATCTATTTCAAATCAAATGCCTTGCAGCTCAAACATCTGACAGATGAAGCGGCAGTAATGTCTGACATTAAATTTACAGACCGTATCTCAATGAAAGCTGTTGATTTAATAATGTCTGGTGAGTCCGAAGCCTTCTATTTACAGTGTCAGGTTATTATTATTTTTATTTAGAGCAATGCAGATCAAACTGACATGCCCGCAGAGTCCAGGTGCGAGTCATGTTCAAGGACAGGTCATTGCTCATTAATTCAGCACAGCATCTGAGAGCTGACGAATCTCAGCATCTATACCTCCAAAAATAACTTTGCTTTGCAGATGGTTTGTCACAGTCACTATAGATAACGTGCCCTTTATAAATAAATCTGGTGGCCTACAAAGATTGCTTGCGACTGTAAGTCAGTAAAGCAGTTAAATGTGTTTTCAGGTTGACTGTGCAGCATGATAGAGATCAGAGCATCGCTCGGCACAAGTCTCACAAACACTTAGCCTACAACAGTCTTTTTCATGACCTCCTCAGCGAGCAAGAAAAACATCACTAGATGGCCTTGAGATAGGCCTACTATTGAACAAACAATTGGCTTTCTATCTTCATCGTACGTCAAAATATGGGAAGCACATGTAAAGGTCTTTGTCGTTTCTCAACAGAAAAACAACTTCGTGTGGGTTAGCATTCAAGTGAGATTTGAGAAAGACGTGGGACAAGAAAAGAAAAAAATATTGGACAGGACATTGCAAACCCTGTCAATAAAGCTCTTGAGAAATGTCTGGAGGTCTTGCATCCATCAGAAACAAAATGAAATCAGTCTGATGCTCCTCACTCACCCTGGGCAGCTGGCTGGCAACAGCCTCGAGCATTCACTGCCAATGTCAAGTGCCAGCAGCTGATCAAAGAACATAGGGCAGCCTGTGGCATTAGGAAAACACTACAGTGAAAAAAAGTTAACTTTACTCAAGTGTAGTTCAAAAGCTAAGAAAACAGGGGCTACATCTAACAATTTGTTTGTGTGTGTGTGGTGTTGATTTAATCTATTCATATATATTTTATCAAATGACTAATCTGTGGAATTTTATTCTCCATTAAATCTAATGATTTTTTAAATATGCTGATTATTCTTTTGACCAAGTTTTAATAAATAGCAGGAATAAATACAACTGCTATTAATGCGTCAAAAACTAGTGACAACCACCTCTCTTTGTCCCCACCACATTTCAAAGCAAAGTAATAGCCCCTTTCACACATACAGACCTCATGTGTGAACGGGCCCTTTTTGAAAATACTGGTAAATTTGTTCCGGCAAATTTCGGAAAGAGAAATTGTAACATTACAGGTAATTTGCCAGAATGCTGCTCTGTGTAAACGCAAAACGAAAATTGCCAGAAAGAGCGCATTCTACTCCAGTCAATCAGAAAATTGAGACACATTCACATCCTGTTTATGAAAATAAAAGCCTTTGAATAGTTTTACAGACACATTTAGCTGCTAGATGTTAATCAGATAGCGTTTTTATCTTCTTAATGCCAAGTGTGTAAAAAATTATGGATAAAATGCTTATGATAAACCGCTGTTTGTTTACCTTTAAGCTCTGCTTCAGTTGCTTGATGCATGTGCATGTGAAGCAACCGGTGAGTGTCAGCTCACACACACATTTTATGTACATCTTGACATGCAAACATGTTCCTCCATATGTTTTCCTCGAAGTTGTTCACAATGCTTATCCATCCACAGAATTTGTAACGTCGTTAAATGTGTAAACATTTAGCTACGGTTCGCGCTTCTGCCTTTAGATGTCCCTGGGAACAAGCAGCTGCATGAATGCTAAAGCTTTAGATAAAAGTGAAACCATCAACAAAAGCCTGACCCCTTCTACGTTACAAGCATGACTGTTTAGAGCTAATTTCTGGTTAATGATGTCAGGATTTACCGGTATTATAGAATGGATGTGTGAAGGGTCTTTTTCCTGAAAAAAATCCGGAAAATCCTACCTGTGTGAATAGCACTTTTTTTAATTTACCGGTAAAGTCGTTCTGGTAATTTTCCGTACAATTACCGGTATAGCTGTGTGAAAGGGGCTAATGCCACTGGGTCAAAGAGTCACAAAAATGGCACTTGTGCATTTCAATGAAATTGAACAATTCAATTCAATTCATCTTTATTTCTATAGCATTCTCGCAATGTAAATTGTCGAAGCAGCTTAACATAGAAGTTCTAGTAGATTCAAATTGAAACTGTGTCAGTCCAGTTTTCAGAGTAGAAGTTCAAACAAATCTCCATATTATGCATCTAAAGTATTCCCACACTTTAGAAGTCCGTGGTCTGGCTTTTTGCAATGCATTATTCACTTCATCCAGAAGTAGTTGGATTAAATCAAAATGTGTCAACATATTTTATGTGCGTCGATCCACAGCTGCAGCCTTAAAAACAGCAATAAAATAATAAATAAATCAATAAATACTACTAAAAAAATAATAGTCTGCTCTTGCCTTTAGAAAATAGCAGATAACGGCTTTGTTCTATATTTCAGTGTGCTCCCTCACTATATACTCCCTAGCAGCATCCTAACTAGGACAGAACCTAATTAGCAGCTAAACTGGAACGATCTACATGAGCAACACATTTGGAAGTTAGCATGTTGCTAAGTCAATGACACTCTATAAAGCACAAAGTATAGTTCACTTTTCATGCAATGCAAAATAGTTTTTTTAATCACAACAGTATGTGCATAGGAATGCGCATACACACATCTGCACAAGCTGTCAACACAGAACAGGGAGAAACAACAAACAATCTTCCTTAGATGGCATAAACAATAGATGTATTTATTGATGAGCGTTTGCGTGAGCAGTTTTAAAATAAATTCTCAATTCTGTTTTAAATGAGGGTAAAGTTATTTTGCAAAGAGATAGAGGACAAGAATTAATTTTTCTAGTGCGCATGTCATGTGCCTGTGCTCACATAAGCAATTAATGGTATATACTTTGTGCTCGCATCATTCAAAGTAAACTCTTATTTAAGCATTCAAATAATGCACATCTTTTAGTCTTTTATTGGTTCAGTGCAGTGTAATCTGGGAAATGTCACATGCATATGAACTTCTAATTTAGCCAATTCAAAATTACCTTGGAACAGCATTCAGGTCATATTCTAAAAACTCTATGATGGCAGATTGCAAAGCAGAAGTTTATAAAGTTGCTTTAAAATATACTTATATAAAAACCTTGACACTTTAAACCAGAGTGGAATGATGAGATTTAACTGATGGCTGTTATTGCCTGAATATGCATATGAATAATTAATGCTTTCAGTCTTTAATGATTAATTTATGAGTCTCAATCCATAGTATCATAGGTCTTTGCCTTCAGGTCGCAGTTCACTGGTGCAGAACAGAAAGCGGATGAATTCTGCTTCATGACATTATTTTGAATTTAATTCAAAGTCTTGGGACACTTACAAAGGCTTATCAGCTTGATAAATGCAAGGTTTTCGGGCAAGAAATATGGCTTACAAGCCTAAATTTGTTAAACAACATTTCTAAAGTGAAGCTAGACTTATTTGTCTTTTAATGAAATGGGGTGTTTTTAGACAGCAAATATAGATCAAGGGCAAAAACTAGTCTCCAATACAGCAGTCCAACAACAAAAGTAAAAGAGGAATCTTTATCAAACGTGTTATTAAAAATTCAGACAACAACCAGAATCTCTTACATATGACAAATACAGCCAGCAGTCAGAACTCAAGCTACACTGAATATAAAACTTAGAAAAAGCCATACATGGCAAAGCAAGCCAGGACACTTCACCTTTAATGAAGCAGCTCCTAAAAGAGATAGCAGATAACATCAGTGTTGGTCTAGGCAGTTCTTCGTTGTCTTCCAATTCAAAATTGCTCTGTGTGTCCCAGTTCTGTCAGGCGTGGTTTCACTCAAGATTTACACGGGTTTGGAAAAATTCTAGATCACAGGCAAATATTCTTCTCTACAAACACCCAGCTGAAAATGTCACACTTTAAATAAAGGAATTTACACATTTTGCAGCAGAGGGTCTATTCTTTAGAATGACATGCATGTACAACACTAAAAGTACACCTTTGAATGCTATGGAAAAAAGTTTTCAATTAAATATAGTTAGTTAAATAAATCACAACTGAATGTACAAAGAACGAGTTTATTAATAAGGATGCACCGATCTCGATACTTGGATCGCATATCAGTTCGATACCGCATATTTTTGCTGAATCGGGTATCGGCCAGCTGGTACCGATCCAAATCTGATCCTGCGTGTGCGCTATATTCTGTGTAATTTATAAGCCAACAAAAGCCATGAAGGTTAGCCTATTATAAGGGCCTAGAAAGTTGTCATGTAGGCCTATATCCCAAATGTTCTGAAGCCATTCTATAGTTTATGTGAAGTACAGTTGAATTTTCAAGTGGTTAAATTCATGCTCAGTTCAGCGCTTCCCGCCGCTACGCCAGTCAATCATTCACAATTCAAACTGCATGTCGCGTTCATGACAACTCGAAAAACTCTCCAAGACTATTTGTTCCTGTTAATATAGGTAATCAGTGGAGCAATGCCTTTAGTTTAGCATTAAATGGGTTTCATTTTGACCTGCAACAACGAATTCATTGCTGTTTCTATATCATGTTGCGCTGTGTCTGTTATATCAGCAGATCACATTCACAACACTGGAGTAGAGAGGGTCATTACCTGCTCTTCACACACAAAGTAGGCCTACCTGAAACTTTAAATTAGAAAAGGCTCAATAATACGTTGGACAGATCCTTAACACACTGATTTCTTCCCTTTATGCTGCTCAGTTTTGTAAGTGTTTGCAGATACCAAAGAGCTGCGCAATCCGTCTCAGTGATGCATCAAGCGATTCATTCACGCACCAGTTGCGCAAACACAATGTGTGCCCGCCGCTCCATAAGATTATTCTGTAGTATTAAAAGTTTGTTCCCTCCAACTGAGTTTATTCTTCCGAGGAGGATACTTTCAATGGTGCGAATAGTTTTTAAAGCCTGGCTCATTGTGGTCAAAGTAGTTGAATAATAAAAGTGAAACTGACGGGCACAATATGGATTGTCATTAAAAGAAAATTATTTAGCCTAATAGGGGTGTGAACCTACACTGGTCTCACGGTTCGATTATGATTATCATGCCATCGATTCGGTTTCAATTCGATATCTCGGTGCATTGATGATGCTTTTCATACATAATTAGATTTTTTCTTTACAACACAAGAAAAAAAATTGTATTAAAATCTATAAATATATTTATATATTATTTGTAATACAATTTTGTCCTTTAATACAAGCAGTAAGGTATATGAACTGTACCTTTAATTTTTGCCTGTTCAAAGAAAACACTCTTTTTGAATGTTTTAGACAAAACGCCAATGCATGCACAGAAGACAACATGAGCATTTATAGCAAATAAACTAATGTAAATATTATCCCCGCTTGCTTTTTTGAGCACTATCAAGCAAGTTTTATACTCCTATGATTGGTCATTGTCTTCACCCGCTCAACAGAAACGGCTGCGATTGGCTTTAAAAATTAAATCGATGTTCACCGATGAGTGACGCGGGAAGAACAGCCAAGGTTACTGTCTATATGCGCATAATACACAGTTGTAATCCATAATAGACGCAGTGGAGAAAACTCGCACCACAGGCACGCTCGTGTCTGGATCCACAAGTATCACTTTAACAGCCAAGAGGAGAGATAAAGTTACCTCACGAACATGCCAGCGGGTCCAATGTCCAAAGTGAGAGAGAGAGAGGCAGAAATGGAGGTTTACAGCATTTCTCCCAAATAGTGAAATAGCGGCTCGTGCTGTACCTCCTTCAGTGTCAGTGAAAGACTGTCCAGCAAACTCATAAGCAGTTGAACTGTGCATAATGATATACCTTTTAAGTAGTAGTGTTTTATTTACTCGCCCTCACCTTCTTCACCATAGTATTCTAATGCGACATCGTGCATATCAGATAAATGATGTTAGTACCCCATCTGCATCGCAGTGCACGAAGAAACAATTAATTGACACCCCTATAGTTTAATATAGGCTACTCTGAAACTGTGAATATTTTTACTGTAATTTTATTTATATTAATATTTTATTTAACAGACCAGTTTGTGTTTTGGGGTCAATAGTGGTAGCTATAACAGATTTCAAAGAAAAATCTTAATATTAAAAAAGGAAACATAAGCTGGACCACAACAGATCAATGTCATAACGAATGCTCAAATAATGTAGTCTAGTTTACAGCAAGCATCGTGTTTTTAGTTAGATTGTGCAGTCTATTTTGACTAAAGAAGATATATTATTTGAGTTTATCACAAGAACTATAGAAACAATATTATGCTTTTTTTTAAAAATGGCTCTGTATTGGTCGATACTCAGAATTTTGGTATCGGTATCGGATCCAAAACAATGGTATCGGTTAGAGGTGTGAACCTACACTGGTCTCACGGTTTTTACGATTATCATGCCATCGATTCGGTTCAATTTGATATCTCGGTGCATCACGGTGCATTGACGATGCTTTCCATACACCGTTTTATCATTTCTTCACAGCACAACAATTCTTGTATTAAAATTTATAAATATATTTATATTTACTATTTGTAAAACAATTTTGTCCTTTAATACAAACAGTCAGATATATAAGCTGTACCTTTAAACAACACGAGCATTTATAGCAAATAAACAATTATAAATATCCCGCTTGCTCTCTGAGCCTTGTCTACCAAGTTCTTTCTTACACTCCTTTGATTGGTCACTCACTCAACAGAAAGGGCTGTGATTGGCTCTTACACGCTGGCGCTCATGGGCCACAGTGAGAGAGAGAGAGAGAGAGAGAGAGAGAGTATGTTATTGGTATGTTCAACGTAAAGTCAATGGCAGTTTTTTTTTTTTTTTTTTGGAACTCTATGGGACAGTTGCTAGGGTGGCGTAAGTGGTTGCTAGGGTGTGGCTAGTAAGTTAAACGATCATCGGTGATTGGCAGATTGGTAGTCTGAGTTAAATGAGCCCAACATTAAGTCTGACAGTCTGGCAGAAAGTTATGATTTTCTCAAGCCACCATAAATATGATATATTGAATAATATGATGTATTATCTATATTTTAATTATAATATATATTTATACACGTGGTTTTTTTTTTTTGACTACTACTACTACTACTACTATCTATTGTGTGTACTGTTTTTTTTTATTATATATATATATATATATATATATATATATATATAATATATATATATATATATATATATATATATGTTACGTTTTCATGTAAACTTTATAACTTCTTTGGCAATACATTTGTAACATGTCATGCCAATAAAGCAACTATTGAATTGAATTGAATTGAATTGAGAGAGAGAGAGAGAGAGAGAGAGAGAGAGAGAGAGAGAGAGAGAGAGAGAATAATATGATGTTGAATAATAATATGATATTTTGAATAATAATATGATATGTTGAATAATAATGTGATATATTGAATAATACGATGTATTGTTGATATTTTATTTAATTATTTTGTATAAATATCTTTTTTTTTTTTACTACTACTATTACTGTGTTTACTGTTTTGTTTTTTATCATTATATATGCATGTTACTTTTTATGTAAACTTTAGAACTGCTTTGGCAATACAATTGTAACATTTGTCATGGCAATAAGGCAACTATTGAATTGAGAGAGAGAGAGAGAAATGGAGATTACCTAATCACCGTGAAATAGGGGCTTCTGCTGTAAGTGTCAGTGAAACACAGTCCAGCAAACACACACGCAGTGAAATTGTGCACAGTTTCTGAGTTTTTAAATAGTTGGAGCGTTGTAAATACTCGCGCTCGCCTACCCCGCTATAGTATGCTACGGCGACATAGCGCATATGAGATAAATGATGTCAGTACATAATAACCGGTTATGATTATTACTGAACCGATACCGAATTGTCCGCGTCTGCATCGCGGTGCACCGAAGAAACAATTAATTTTGACACCCCTAGTATCGGTGCATCCCTATTAATTAATAGTAAATGTTCGTTTACCTGCGAACTATTCCTTAAATAACGCAACAGCAGATATGATCAAATCAAAATGTCTAGTTTTCCTACTTTTTCCTACTTGGCTGCTCAAATGCTAGATTTTTAACCATTAAAACATTGCATAGATCATTTGAGACCGGGATGATGAGAATGCCTTGAAGTTAGCCCTAAGCTAAATCTACAAGTTGGCTGTCATTAGCCCATTCATGACTTGTCAAACAGCCTAACACATACAGCATGACCTTGCTTGACACAAGCTCCACATCCCAATCCAATTAAAGTTGTAAGAGATTATCTTACTCAGTCAGCACATACTGTCTGAATAGAAGCCTCCTCGTCCATATTACTCCGCAACGCTTAGAAGTTACCAAAGGGGGATAGATTTCTTTTTTTTTTTAATGGCTCCTCTTTGGCTGAAATTACTAACAAAAGTTTATTGGCATAACTTGTATAGGAAAGTCAGAAAGAACATCTTTCAAAAAAAAAAAAAAAAAAAACTATAGAAACTTCTAGTTTTTTTGCTAACTGCTTGTTATTGGAGTCAAGTCAGACAAAAACCAGCAAGCTGTTGACTTGTGACAGTTCTATACCAATTGAGAAGCCAAAATTAAAGAGATTGTCCAGCAAAATTCCTTCATGTAGTCACACTACGCTTGATCCAAGTCTGTATGAGTTTCTTCTGTTGAATATAAAACCATCTATTTTGAAGTATGTTGAAAAATAAACAGTTGATGGCAGCCATTAGCATTTTTCTGAAACAGGAATTCAAAGGCTACGGTCTTGTTACTAGCGTTCTTCAAAATATAATCTTTTTTTTCCATACAACAGAAGAAAAACCTCTTAAAGGTTTGGGACAAGTTGAAGGTAAGTAAAGTGCAAGTAAATTTCAGTTTCTAACATTCATATGCCAGTCAGAACAAATGAAGGAAAAGGTAGCACTACATGTATGCAGCATCTATTTGCATTTCAGTCAAAGAAAGAATGAGCTGTCAGAAATGAGGCTGAAGATTCTCCATGGATGAGTCATCCCTCAAACTGCTCTTTCCCACAGCTGGAGCATTAAGCCGTATGCTTGTGCTTTGGATACTTGCACTGAATATGACAATTGCAAGACAATTTCCTTCAGGGGATGATCAAGGAAAAAAGATTGTTTGAAAAAACTGAAGTTGGACCTCACAGAAGCAACAGGTCTAGAGACAAAATATAGAGATAAAATATAGTTTCAACTTCTTGCCTTTTAAAACCACCTACATGTCCTTATGGGGATGTTCACATAACTGTACATATAATAATTTAAAGTCTAATGTCCACCATCCCAAGTCTATTCAAAATTGAGCATTTTAACCAACAGCAAGGCTACATACTGTATAACATTCATATACATATATATACACATATATACATATATATATATATATATATATATATATATATATATATATATATATATATATATATATATATATATATATATATATATATATATATATATATATATATATATATATATATGAATGTTATACAGTATGTAGCCTTGCTGTTGGTAAAAATGCTCAATTAAGTATATACTCATGTTTGAGAATAATAATAATAATAATACTAACATTAAATTGTTTAGCATACACAATCGAAATGATGTTGTATTGAGAGTTTGGTACTGAGATGCATTTCAAATTATGATTCGAGATTATGGTTAAATCCTTATTTCTACCCATTACATTATTTTTCGTTACTTTTCTTTAAACATGGTTAAAGAAAATCATATTAGATCTAATTTTATTGCCATGTTTTATTAAAATAAGAAAAAAGTTAACCAAATTATGATTTTTTTTTTTTTTTTGCCTAAGCATAACAAATCATGATTTTCATTTTAGCCAGAATCGTCCAGCCCTAGTTCTTATATTTCACACCACTGCATGTGATACTTTGCAATGTACTTGGAGATTTAAGGGTTGGATGCAGGTGCTTGCAGTGTTGCCAACTATTTTCAATGAAATGGCACTAAGCTCTGCCCGAAAAGTCGCTAAATGTCGCTAGATTACATCATACATCAATTTGCATATTACTGAAGTCATCACGTTATACCGTTTCTGTTTGTTTAACAGCCTATGGTTAATAAAGGGGTATTTATATTTGCACTATGCTTTATATATGCATGTCAATTTAACTAAATTTATTGCTGTTTGAAGACTCTGCAGAAAGTTCTGCAGACCTTAGAAGTGCACCTCAGCACGCGCTGATCCCATTCTGTGATTTTATATTGCCTACCACTTTGTAGCCAAGCTGCTGTTTTACTCATTTGCTTCCACTTTGTTTTAACACTACCACCACCAATTGACCGTGGAATATTTAGCAATGAGGACAATTTCACGAATTAACTTATTGTATAGGTGCCAACTGAGCTTCACTTAGCTCGTGGGAATGACCCCTTCTTTCTGCCAGCAGCTAGCTCTCTCCCACTGAAGCTAAGCAGGGCTGTGCCCGGTCAGTACCTGGATGGGAGACTGCATGGGAAAACTATAGTTGCTGCAGGAAGTGGTGTTAGTAAGGCCAGCAGGGTGTGCTCAACGTGCAGTCTGTTTGGGTCCTAATGCCCCATATATTGATGGGGACTCTGTACAGTGAGCATAGTCTTTCGGATGAGACGTTAAACTGAGGTCTCTGTGGTCATTAAAAATCCCAGGATGTTTTTCAAAAAAAGAGGTTTAACCCCGGCATCCTGGCCAAATTTGCCCACTGACCTCCTAACCTTCCCCATATCATAATTGGCTCCATGACTCTGTCTCCTCTTCATTATTATTATTATTATTATTATTATTATTATTATTATTATTATTATAAATAAATGTTACTGTGGACAACAAAACTGGTGTGAAATTGCACAAATATATTTAGACAACAGCCAAAAATACATTGTATGGGTTATGCACGGGAATATTAAGAAAAGATCATGTTCCATGAAAATATTTTGTAATTTTCCTATACTGCAAACATATCAAAACTCAATTTTTGATAAGATGCATCGCTAAGATGCTAATTGCTTTAGACTTTTGAGCTCTCAGATTTCAGATTTACAAATCTCAGCCAATTCTTTTTTTACACTCTAAAGATACTCTTTAAAAAAAAGGCAAAAATGGTGCAAACATTCCCAAGGTATCAGAGTTTTGTGCAAGGAAACTCCTGAGTACACCATGTTACCAATTGAATACCGAATGAGAACTCCTTTTGTCAAGGCTTCCTCATTATCCCCCATTGTAGGAATTCCCTGGCTGTTCTCCAACAACCTCTCTCAATGTGGGAATTGTTTATATGCAAAGAATCCAATAAGGAATTCCAAACCATCTCTACATAGTGGAGGCCAATGGAGATGCTTTTCATGCTCAGTGCGCACTCGCTTGCTCAGCTAGAGTGTGGAGGTCAGGGGAGGAACCCATGTATGAGATTCCAGTAATTAATGGACATGCAGCTTGGAATGACAAAGCCCTCATTCCAGCACAATGCGTCCTTAGCCCTCAGAGCAGGGGGTTAGAGTTCAGCCAAGGCTTTGTGTGTGGCAGCGCTGATTGTCAACAGACAATGAATCCTTTGATTGAACTGCAAACTTTTCAATCGATGAGAGGATGAGTTGAAGTATGGTTTCGTTTGCCAAATGTACGAGGTTATGTAAGCAGTGGGACCATTTCTGAACTTTTAGGAACACACAAAACTCTACTTAGTTTTTTTTTTTCCCAGATTATTGCAGAGTACTTATGGGCACAGGGTAAAATCTGAGTATTTTAGAAAATACTTGGCAAGAAGAATGCAGCAATTATTTGGTTTAAAAAAAAAAAAACAGTTCAGTACAGTAAAATGTATTTTACGGAATACAAAATGAACTAAATGTTTTCTCCATACTTTAATCTTTCTTCATTATCAAATAAACTTTTGGAAATAACAGTTATTTGGTGGTTAATTGCTAATACAGTAAAACAGCTGTTATTTTTAATTTTTGTGCAAACCATGAGCTTTTTCCAGGATTCTTTGCTGAATGTTCAAAGGAAATGCATTTACTGCAATATTTTGTTATATTACCAATTTAATGAAATTAATATCTTCTAAAACAAAATCTAAATATTTACTGACCCATTAAGTGCAAAGGGAAATAAAATAAAAAATGTACTACTATTACTAAGGTCTAGGGGTGCAATGATTAACCGATTTCACTATTAACCGCGCTTTAATTCGTCACAGTTAATTAACCGTAAAGGCTTCTCAACATTGCATTTTTGCAGCAACTAAACAAAGTTATGCCAACTGTGTGCTAGTTTAAAGTTCCGAGCTTGTACATGGAGGCTAATACTAGGGCAGGGCGATTTGGCCTAAAATCAAAATCTAGATTAAATGAACATTTAAACTCGATTGCGATTAATGAACAATTGTTTTATTTATTTGTTTGTTTATTTATTTATTTATTTTTTGCTGCAAATTTTGTACAGTAAATATGCAGTTTTTTCTTTGATACAAGCTGCTCTTGTTGCAGTTTTCACAGTGTTTATGTTGTCCATGCTTGACATGTTGGTGAAATAACGTAACGAAGCGGGGTCTTGTGACTTCACA
Source organism: Danio kyathit (assembly GCA_903798195.1). Lineage (NCBI taxonomy): Eukaryota > Metazoa > Chordata > Actinopteri > Cypriniformes > Danionidae > Danio > Danio kyathit. Next base: position 32,550,005 of record LR812539.1, read on the forward strand.
CGCTGTAGGTAAAGTAATCAAAAAAAATTGACCTGAAAAAATTAAAATCGATTATAGGTTCTAATGTCGATTTCGATTACTCTTCAATAAATCGCCGAGCCCTAGCTAATACGCACGCACACTGGATTAACTATGGTGAGGCTATTAACTAAAGGCCATTCACATGTCATGTCTTTTGTGCGAGTAAGTTTGTTATTCCTTTTCTTGTCCGCATTGGGAGTGATGTGCACTCATTTATTTATTTATTCATTTATTCACTGTTCTGTCATTTATTTACAGTGTAAAATTATTACTTGCGTTTAAATGCATAATAATTGTGATAACCGTGAAACCGTGATTTTTCTTCAGAATATAATCATACAACCAAAATCTAGAATCGTTGCATCCCTGCTAAGGTCTATAATACAGAACAAAACCCTGTTAGTTCTGAAAACTAAATTCATTTACAAGTTTGACAAAACTTGATGAGCAGCACATAGCAGTCACATCAGCCAGCTCAGGCTCTCTCTAACTCAAGCATTTTGAGCTGAGCATTCACAACAGTCAATGAAACTGCTCTGTAAAGTGCTAAGAATGCTTCTCCCTTCATCAGGACATGGACGTAGAGATTTAAAAGCTAAACACAAAAGTAAACAGCAACACACATTTAACTTGCTGACACACCATATCTTTGGGGAGGAACTAGAGAGATAATGATAAGGTTGAGTACAGCACGCAGACACATTTCCCTGCTAAAGGCGAGTAGCTCTTTGCACAGCACTTTGCTGAATGTCTTTTCCTCATGTTTTCTCAATGCCGAACTGATTTGTCTGTTTAGTTAAGCTGCAATGCGTCAGCCTAATTCAAACATCCTTCAGCTCTAAGGTTCATCTAAACCCTTTCAAATAAGCAACCCAATTACAGCACTCATGTTCTTTGCCAAGATTACTCTATCTTCAGATTGACTATGGCTTCTGCAAGTCCCTGTCGGAAAATTAACATCTGACCGTGACTGAGCAGAGAGCCCTTTACAATTCAAGCAGAACTAATTGGTTAGTTGTTACACAGCGAACAATATTTTTTAGCACAAAAGGTGAAAGAACCTATCCATTTTGCCTGTAAGACTATTTTAACATCTCACTCTAAGACACAATCCAAATTTCCAATCCACTTTCATAAAGTCACAATAGCCTAAATGGAATTTAAGTCTTGTAGAAGTGGGCTAACTTTGCATTAGCCTTGCTCTCTGAAACAACATGCCCATTCATCTGAAAATATCAATGAATCATTTCAAAAAGAAGCTAACAATCATTCCAGTGAGGTGGATGATATTAATCTTACTGTATGTGTTTGAATAGAGCTAGCAAAAGCTGTTTGCATTCAGAAATTCTATACCATTAACTCAAACGTGCATGAGACAACAATATTATTTGATATTTCTATTTGAAGATTGAAATTCTTTGCTTATTTCACAGAGCAGTGTGATGACCTGAAGGCATTCACCAAGTACACACAAAAAAATGCAAACCACTCGACACAAGGAAAACAGATGGCTGCTGGAAAGAATTGAACACTAATATTCCAACACAACCCGCATCATACTGATGTGGCTGACAATCGCATATGCTGTTTTCCCCAGCACAAATTAAGCTTAGTCTAGAATTGGCAGTATAATTTAAAATGGTCTAAGGGTATTGTCGAAGATTAAACTAAACTTACTTTTATTCAGAGCAATCATTTCAGCACTTGACAAGCACTTCAGCAAGCTGGAAAGCAAATGTCTAAATATAAATCAAACAGAATTACACTCTTCAAACAAAAGACTAAAAGACATGTGCCAATATTAAAAAAAAGAAGAGAAGAAACATGATCACATGCATTAGAAAGCCAAAATAAACATTTTTGATAGCACTATTCTCCTTTTCTACAGAGATGCATTACTTCTAATATAGACACACTACACTCTCAGAAATAAAGGTACAGGAGCTGTCACTGGGGCAGTACCTTTTCCAAAGGTACATATTGTACCTGAAGGGTCCATAATGGTACCCTCAAAAGTACTTTTAGTTAAATTTGGGTGCTAATATGTACCTTTGAGGCACCACTGTGGACTATTGGGTATAAATATCTACCGTTTAAAAAGGTACTGCCCCAGTGACAGCTCCTGTACCTTTATTTCTGAGAGTGTATCAAATATCTGAATAGATATGGTCCAAACATTTACCTTTCTCCATTAAGAGTAACAAATCTTAAAATCACCCACAAATGTGCATTCAATTTGTATTCATACAGGGAGAATGTTTACTTTATAGGCCAGATATCAATATCTTACCCTACACTGTCTGAGCTAAAGAATAAATGAACTAATGAAATCAGACTTGATCTCAAACCTTTTGGGAAAGCAAGCTTCAACAGTGAGTGCATTACAAATACGAATTCAATATGAGAGCTTGTGAAGTGGTTGCATTGGACAAGGTTGGTTTACACAGTAATTCAGTCCAATCACATTCAGGGAATGTGCGATCTGTGTTTACAAGAACATGGGCTGTTATCAGTTTGGATGCTTATCTTGCTCCTTTCCTTCAATTATCCTGTCATTATGGTGTTAATCATATAATGTTACTGCTTGTTATCAGAGATGTAGCGCAAATATGATGATTTCAAAGAGTTATGCATCACTAATACTATCCTCTAAATAATCGCTGTAAGAGTAACATGGAATTTGTATGCAAACCAATGCAGGAAATGAGAAAGACGAGTGGAAAATATGAGCGGCACACTATCATTGTGCCAATCAATAACGGCTCATCGCACATCTTGATGGCAACACAAGAGATTCAACAAGGGCTATAATGTAAGGCTTGGAAGAAGACAGATCATGTAAAACAGGTTATAGAAACTATAACAGGAAATATCATGTTCGTATTTGCATATCTATGTAAATTAACATACACTAAAGGCATGTTGTTTGCATTTGTAATTTGGTTCTTTTGTATTACTTGGTCTGGACCAAAAATGGAAATGATGAATTTTAGTTCTGATTCACTTAGTGTTTACGCCATTTCTAAAGCTAAACATACAAAGGGTAATAATATTAATTATAATTAGGGCTTGGCCTATAAACAATATTATATCGAATCGTGATCAAATTTGTCAATACCAATGATAAGCTCTGGATTTTTCACTCTATACTGATCTAAGAGCCAATCACACAGCAGAAATGTGCAACAATTGAAATCTAAAAGTGTGCTGATATTATAGAAATGTACCACCAAAAATTTATCGGCCAAAAATATGTTATACTAGGGCTGGGCGATAAAATCGGTATTGATATTTATTGACCGAACACGATTGTCAATATCAATAAAAAAAATTAAAAAATTTATCTTTATTGACAAAATATCAATATTTTCGTTTTTGACTATTATAACTATTTTACTTAGTAAATATATTTTTGTTTTTGACTATTAAAACTATTTGTCTTAGTAATGTTGGTAAATTATAATAAAAATCCTAATATTCCTAAATGGATTGTTAAAATATATTAAATAAGTATCGATATTGAATGATGTGAAAAATATCACCATGATATATATATATTTTTTTTTTTTGCAATATCGCCCAACCCTATGTTATAATATTTAATGGACCCTCCAATTTTTGTGGCTTCAGTCATTGTTAGCCTAGGGTACTCTTATAAATCTGAAAGCATTAACAACTAATATTGAAATGTATATTTCTATATTTCATTATCGTTAACTATAGAAAATAATTATCAAGATTGCATTTTTGCCATATCACCCAGCCCTAATTATAATAGTAAAAAAAACAATAATAGGTCAAAAATGTTTCATAGAATAAACATCTTAAACAAAGTTGTGCACAGGGCTAAACACACTCATGTGTATTTTTTGCTCATGAAAAGCTGAGCTTGTATAAAGTAGCCAAAACACTTCCAGAAATTCTTCACACACACACAAACCAGCAACATTACAAATATGACAAGAAAATAAAGACACTTACAAGGCTATTCTGTCTTTTTATGGTCATATTTTATGACATTATGTCCTGTTTTTGGTTCACAAATGTCTTTGGTCTGTGATGCATTCATCTCTGTCCATTTGTTTGGTATTAACACCAAGGTTGAGATGGCACGGTTCACACTTAAAAGCATCTGGAGAGATTTGATGTGTTCATTGTGGATTTGCTGACAGTGAGCAGCTTAAAAATAAAATTAGAGAAAGATGTCTCGCAATATAGGCTATAGCTTTATGCATATACACACTGCTGTAATTCTATCACCAAAATCAATATTTCGAGCACAGCCCAAGAGCACATAGCTGCTTTAATATGCAGAAGGATGCCTCCAGCTGACTCTACAGGCTTAATGTCAGGTCTGGAAATCTTTCAGAGACTTTAATATAATTTCAGAGTCATGTCATTATTTTTCTACAGCGAAGTGGCCACAAGCGAAAAGCATTTTTTATATCTAACCAAACTGTTGGCTTTAAATCAAAACATTGATTTGTGACTGCAAATCCCTTCAGAACTAAAGAGAAAGCAAGACCGGAGCACAAGGATGCAAATTTTTAAATTTGTCTATAGTTCAAACAGATGGTGGTGGAAATGTCCAAAGAATAAGTGCATTGTCAGATAAAGATTAATTTAGGATACAGCTAAACATTACAATATATATAATCCTTCATCGAAAATAAACTTTATAACAGTACAACACTGTAAGTTTAATACATGTAATGACCTAATAATATAAAAAACTCAAATTTGCCAAAGAGGCATATACCATTCCGGAGACATAAATAAATGTTGAAAAGGAAAATGTAAAATGTGTAGAAAATATCAGAAATTGTAGTTGGGTCTCCGTCATTTTTGTTGTTCTAGACTCCTAAAACACTTTAAAAAGTCAAGAACAAAGAAAACAGTGCAAGTAAAAGCTGAATTGAATGTATTCGTAATCTGCGAAATTAAATTGGTGTCTAAATCCATTTGAAACACAAAACGTACGGTCTTCATGAATTCGTTTTTGACTCCGATTCTTTATCTCATCGTCGGCTATTTAACGATAACAAGTAGCGACAGCTACTAAGTTTACGCACCCGTAAAAAGTAGGCTACAAAATAAACAGTCTACCGTCTACAGCCTGTACTGTCTGTGATGGAATATACCATTCTAATCGATTCAAATGTCCCAGGCACACCGGTTTATGAATATTAATGGTTCAAACGGAAGAAAAATACAATAAATACCAAATAAAATTCCATTTAGCAGAGTTATTATAGGGGAGCACGCGAGTGCACACGCGCACACATTCAATCCGCTCCACTTTCGCCGCTCGCTCAGGCGTTTAACTAACAAGTTATGAATAAATATAAAGGTAATATGCTATGCCGATGCACTTACCGATGGTAGAAAGCTGTAAATAATCGAGATAATGAATATCAGGGTGTCCGTATGGCTTAGCACCGCTCTCTCCAGTGATCCTCCTCGAAGACGACGAGCCAGCCGAGAAACCCGGTGCCAGAGAGTCGCATCGTGAAATTAACAGAATTAAATATAAAAGACATAAAAGTCCACACCAGACTGATGTGTGCTGAAGAAAACTGCACCTCTGAAGAATGAAATAATGAAGGTTCATTAAAATCTCCTTTTGGGGAAGGGGTTTGCCGAGCTAGCTTCGCAGCTATGCTACAACCAGCCAGCTGTTCGCGCGGCGTTCCTGTTTGAACTTTAAAAATATATGACTGAAAATGAGACTAAACCTGTCCCGTGTCTGCCATCCGTTTCAGTATTTGCTCATACATGAAGAGAGGTGTGTTGTCCTGTAGGCTGAGCCCACACGTACAGCCACTTGCCACGGGAGACTTCGGTTCAACATTCAAAAGCGTGACCGCGCAGTGGTGCTCCATGCGCGTCACCGTGACCACATAAGCGCGATTGGCGCAGAAGTCTAGATGAATTTTATCGGAGCTCTCGCGCTGTCGTTAATAGTTACCATTTATGGTTATTTCTTGTTAGAGCTAGTTGCATTCTTTTGTTTAGATCACGAATTGTCGTATTGTACACGTTCTCTTAAAATACAGACACCAGAGCAGACGGTCTGCTTTTAAATTAATTATGCAAAAACGTCACATAGACAATCCACATTAGGAGGCAGCGCAGATTATAACTTCATGACCTGAAGAAAGTCGAAAGCAAACATTTATTTCATAAATAATATAAAATCATCGATTTCAATGAATGAATGAATTGTGACGACACCAGAATGCTTTAGAACTGATCTTCAGCTCCATCTATTGAACTGCTGTCACCACAGCCAGGCACAAAATGCTGAGGAATAACCGTGTTTTGCTGTATGTCACTGTTCGGTTGTCTGGTGTCCTACTTAAAGTGAATGTTCTATATATATATATATATATTATTTTTAATGATAGTATACCAATGTATAATTAAATTGAATTTAAAATAGCCCAATATTATAATAATTAAAACATTTCTGATAATAGATGATATTTTAGATTTTTGAAAATTAACACTGTCTAAGTGTCAGGACACTGCAAAATGCTGGGTTACTCACATTCCTTCATGTTGTCTCAACATAAGGTAAACTGTTTTTACACATTTAAGTTGACTGAACATAAAACGATGATGTTGTCCCTCCCCAAATTTTTTTAGAATTGTGTTGATTCAGCTCATTTAAATAAGTAATTTTAAACAAGCAGCAAAAATCTTTTTTTTTTGAGTTTAGTAGCAACGGTTCATAAATATTTTATGTCATTAATTCAACAATTCTGTGATTAAGTTTAATAACTAGGGTTGCACGGTTTACCAATACTATAATATCGTGATATATGGCTCCAAAATACTGGCGGTGCCACTGTAGTTTGTAAACGGTAGTATCGTCATTAATGGTCTATCTACAATACGTTGCATGTGGAAAAGTAGCTAAATGCTCACACATTTGTGCAACAATCGACCATTTTATTTATAGTCTGTGGAGCCCTTTGCAAACTGTAGAATTCACACTTTTTATGGTAAGCCTATTGCGCGTTTTCTGATGCTGCAGTTCGAATCTGAATCAGTTAATTTCTGCTCCTGTCAATAGGATTTAGTAGCTACAACAACCGCAAACAATCTCAATTTTTACCTGGTAGACTAAAATAAAAACAATAGATAGGGGAAACATTGAAACAATTTTTGACCACTTCATAAAGCCTATGGTTGGAAAAATGCTCTTTAGTAGCAAATGTCATTTGGTATCATTTGTATCTTTATTTTAATGTATTTTTTTGTTGGTCAGTTAGCTACAAAAAACCCCAAAAAAGAATGAATACATTTTAGGTGAAATGACGTGCAAATACTTTTTAAAAAAATAAGGGATCATTAATTAAATCAAGTAGGCATTATAACATGTAGAAATATAGTATATCTGACAATTTCTTTATTTCAATGGATTTGAGTTATGAATTACAGTATCGCAATACTACTTGGTATCACGATACCTTCAGCTGGTATAGTATCGTACCATGAATAAATGGTATCGTGACAACCCTACTAACTATTGCCTTTTTGAAAACAACTTCAATAGAATAATTGTCAGTCACAATGTAAATTCTAACATTGTTGGCAATTGGTTTCTCTTACATCGAACACAACAGGTATAGTTAAGAAATGTAGTAAAATTTAAAAAATAATAGTCAACCCAGTCTCCTACTGTTTATTCAAGCAAACTCACACCAGAGGTCATTTTCTTGCTCTCTTTTATTATCTCAAAATACAAAACATTTTGAAGCAGGGAAAAAATTACATGGGTCTAGCATCTGAAAATGTCAATGAGTACCAGCACAGGGTGATGTGAATCGAAGTGGTGATGGTGAGGTCGGTATTTACTACTGTTAGTCTTTTTTTAATAGTTATTATTGTAATTGTTTTATTATTTATATACTTGGCAGCTCCACTTGAATCTATTCTATCTATATATGTAAAATCTATATCCTTAGTCTTGATGATTAAAGCAACTCTTGATTCTTTTTAAAAAGCATACAACATCTTAACATCATCTCCTTGACTTGATCCATTGTGTTTGAGGTTGTGTTGCTGTTAGTCATTTTAAAGCTGCTGAGAATGAAAAAGCGAAGCAGTCAAATTATTGATTGCAATCTGAAACTCAACCGTTAAACTGTGCAATTAATAACAGCACTGACTGTACAGATACAAGAGAGGTAAACAGGGTTAACCCTATGGGTGCTGCTTGAAATTTCGTTATCTGAAACATACAGTATGAAAGCACATCGAAACAACACAACAGAGCTATTGAACAACAATGACAACAATACAAATGAGATTCATAATACAGGACAAAAGCGGATTTCCACCTTCCCTTCATGTGTTGTTCGACATCATTCAACATTTATCCTGTAATACGAATAAAAATGACACTTGAAAAGGTGGTTCACCAAGAAATGAAAACTAAAGTTAGACTGCTCAAATATAATTTGGAAATACATGAAAAGTAAATGATGACAGAAGTTTTTGTTTTTTATTTATCTAACTGTTCCATTAAAGGGGACCTATGCCATTTTTTAGAAGATTTAATATTAGTTTTCCAGTACTGGGTTGCGGCTGGAAGGGCATCCGCTGTGTAAAACATATGCTGGATAAGTTGATGGTTCATTGTGGCGGACTCTGATAAATCAGAGACTAAGCTGAAGGAAAATGAATGAATGAAGTTTTCCTAGAATGCGTCTTTTAAATTATAGCTCAACATACAACACAGATCACCTATAAATCCATGCTGTTGATGTCCATTTTAAGTTGAAGTAAAAAAAAACACTATTTTGAGTGTCTCTTTAAATGCAAATTAACTGTAGTTTCCTGCCCCTTTCCCAATAGAAGGCGGAGACTTAGAGCTTGTGTATTTACCAAGACAAAATATCTGTCAATCTTATCAAGCATATCCTGCATTTTAAAACCTCGTCAATTTGCATGTCATGATCGTCACAATCCATGCAATCCTGGATTAACAAACATTTTGTCTGAAAATGTAATCTATACCTATTCCCTACCCCTAAACTCATAACTGTCAAATTATTCCCAAAATCAGAGGGGAATAATAGTTTGATAACACTCACGTAGAAGTGCATAAACCAAATCGTAAGCCTAAACTCAGTTGAGTGCGTCCAACACCGTGTCCTTACTCCATGAAAGAGAGAAAAGAAAGAGAAAGTAAAGGCTGATTGGAGGAGGCTCATCCTTGGGCTGCAGATGCTCTGTTTAACTGTTTTCTCGCTAGTGAAGCATTCCGTTTTTCCACTTACAAAGTCCACCAAGTAAATAGCAAATGTGCCATGGCACGACACAACTGACTCTTAAAGGGAATGGGAGACTTTGATTGGTTTAATGTACGCTATGCTCAAAACACACCCATAACTCATTAAGAGAATAAGCACAACCCTGTTAGACCATGCACCAGGGCGCAGAGCGTATTTTTCCATTCTTAAAATAGCAAAGTGTATTCGGACACACCTTTAATGCTTTTGTGCCATGCGCTTTAGACTTTGCGCATACATTGTTAAAAGTAGAGCCCATGATGTTTTCTTTTTTCTTGTTTCGTGTATATATACAAATTATATCAAAAACACAACAGCCAGGAATTAAATTAAGTGTTTATATTAGATCTGTATATTAAACGATCTGTGTTGTACAAAAGAAAAACTGAAAATGAGTCACTGCTATTGGTTGAATGAAGCAAGTACTTGGATGTAGTAACCTAATTCATGCTAAAAGGCAGATCATCACCATAGGTGGGGTTTGTGATGTCACAGTAGGGGGAAGTTTAATTTCAGGGTGGTTGGTTACATACACTGTGGACACACAGTTCTGTTCAAATACCATTAAAGTGAAATTTGCATAATAGGTCCCCTTTAATGATTGAAATTACACACATATATAATAATATATCTTTTAAATCAAATGAAATGTAATAATTTCCCGTAGTTTTTTTATCAGATCACTGATGATCTTAGATCACTATTTTGTAGTTTATTCATTACGTTCTGTGCCGGAAAATGTTGACAGTGTACAGCATATGGATTGTAACCTACATGTAAAGTAATGGCATATTGATGCCACTAGACTGACTCTGAATGAGGTCATACTGTGATGTGCAAATCTGCAAATGATCTACAAACGAAACAGAAAGAGACACTAATGGTGCAAACACAACTTAAAAGTTGAGGCTACCAAAAGGGTTGACTGGTAAATACAAAATAATATAATAATTAAACAAATGTTGTTTGACAAGCAAAATCACAGCACTATTTTAGAATTTAAGCCAAACGGAAATCTGCCAAAACAATTTTGCACCTCATATAGTTTAAACCGACTGCCAGTGGTCTGTTCTTTTCACAATCAAAGCTTGAGTTTAGTTTTTTGGTAGCACATTCAAGTTAACAAAGTACACTCTTCAGGTGTTAATGTGTGGTTTTCTCTCATTTACTTTGCGAATCTACTGGAAAGAGCGTTCATTGGTGAAAATGATTTCTGGTCTGGACCACAAAATAGATCAGCATAGCACCAAGTCATGATATGTTCAATGGTATGGCTGCTTACACACCACACTGAGGTCTCTAGAAAAAGTTTACGGCGATTGTTTAGAATACATAGTGTACCTACTACAAAAGCAGTTGGCATCATCTGCTATTTCCTAATGACCACACCTTGCTACCAGGAGCATCTAACAGCAGAAAGAACATATACTGTATTTCTCCATAAACAAGACAGCTAAAGTGGAACAAATCATCTCAGAGTTTCTCGCAGTACAAAATTAAAGTCTCCTCAGTTCGCTTTTTATACGTAACTATAAATATCTGTTATTTATACATACAGTACACTGTCAAAATATTTCTACTGGTACAGTCTGTTGACTATAAGAATACAGAATACATATATCTTGGACTGTGCTGCTATACATATTGCAGGTGTCACACTCCCTACCCCCCCACAACATACATCAAACGCCATTTTAGTCAGCAGACACAAGATCTTGTGCTGACTAGTCAAACAGCACAGTAGCTGGACTACACACCAAAAGACAAGAAACTAAAATCCACCTCTGCAGCTGCACTGAACTGCACCATTAGACTTGTCGGACGTATACAGAGAATTCAGTTAAGGCCCGTTCACACTAATAATCACAGCAATAATTGCACATTAAACATGGTGAATAAATACACATTACATGTATATTACATTACAAATGATGAAAACTGTTTTCAATTTATCAGCCGAGTCGAATGTTATCACTTCGATTGAATGGGCGTTATCAATGATTATCAGCTGATAGATATGGGCCAGTAGGGGCCTTCTGCCTTATATGATCTATCAGCTATAGATCACATAAGGCTGCGACCAGAAGTTAAGGAGAATTAATCATATTATTTATTAAATTTCCCATTAATGTTATTTATTAACGTTTACACCTACCCCAACCCTAAACCCAACCGTCACAGTATTGTACAAACAGATCTGGATCTGGAGTCTGGCGCAAAAGGCCCTACTGGCCCCATATCTATCAGCTGATAAACCACTGATAACGGCCATTCAATCGAGTGATAACATTCAAAGTGGGTGATTTTATTTTAATTGTTCAAAATCAAATCATAACAAACCTCATTTTACTAAACATAGTTCAATTGTGGCCATAAATTACAATTATTAATTCTCTGTTTTGATAACTATTGTAAACATCAATATCCTCTATGTCAATCCAATTATTATATTGTGTGCATTGTCTACATAAAATAAGAGAGATAATTGTTAAAACATGTTGAAGTATACAAAAAAAAAAGCAAATTTCCACATTTTTAGAGATCATGTGCACTGTAAAAAAAAAAATCGTAAAAAAAAGGTAAATGACTGGCAGCTACGGCTGCCAAACAAAAACCATAAAATTACGGTAAAATTTCTTTTGTTGAAATAAAGTGCAAAAATAATAAATCTACAGATATTTTCATTAAAATGTTTACAGAAAAACACTGTTATTTACAAACTTCTTCTAGATTATTATGATCAAATACGTTTAATAAAGTTACACAATAAGAGTTTTACAGTGAAACACTGTTATTTTACAAACTTTTCCTAGATTATTACGATCAAATCCATTTAATAAAGTTACACAATAAGAGTTTTACAGAGAAACACTATTTTACAAACTTTTCATAGATTATTATGATCAAATCCATTTAATAAAGTTACACAATAAGAGTTTTACAGAGAAACACTGTTATTTTACAACTTTTCCTAGATTATTATGATCAAATCCATTTAATAAAGTTACACATAAGAGTTTTACAGAGAAACACTGTTATTTTACAACTTTTCCTAGATTATTATGATCAAATCCATTTAATAAAGTTACACAATAAGAGTTTTGAGAAACACTATTATTTTACAAACTTTTCCTAGATTATTATGATCGAACACCATCAATAAAGTGACTGCACTAAAAGTTTAAGAGAAAACAATGTTATTTAAAAGAATTTTCCCTAAATCATTACGATTAAACACCTTTAATAAAATGCCAAGACATCCGCAAGGTCATAATTTAACAGTTTTATTTTGGATCAAAAAGTCGTCTGGAAAAAACAAGATACAAGATACAACTGGTTAAAATTCTCACAACTTTAAAATTACAGTGGTTACATTTTATTGAATAGTATTTATGTAAAACATGTTGAGGTTTAAGTTATATGAATGAGTCTTCCAAATCTTAAATGAAACTGTAATGTGAATGGGACACTGACAAAGGAGTGCGGATCCAAATTCAAGTTTATTACACAGAGATGGTCACGCAAGCAACAGTCAACAGAGGAGCAAACAGATGTATGCAGGGAATCCAGAGTCATGGTCAAATAACAGGCAAATGGTCAGTCCCAGCAGCTACAACAACATAAACAATTAACAAGCAAAGCAAGAGAAACGCGTCATAATGTTCACAGTAACAGTATAACAAGCCTTAGCAATTAGTGCATGCGTCTGTGCTGCTTTTAAAGTCCATGTAATCAGTTCATAACGATCCTCCGACTGTGTGTGTGTGCCCAATCAGTGGAATCTGGAACAGGTGCCTGTGAGCATTGCATGACTGGATCTGTAGTCCATATAATGGCGGATTTGTAGTTCTATGGTGATCTGCGTGTTTACCAGCGATCTACAAGGATTAAATTGCTGATGATTGTGACAGGAACATTTATACTACTACAGTAAACAGCACAACAGTTTCATGAAATTCTCAGACTATAGGATTATGATAAACTTAAGATATACTGAAAACGTATACAGCTACTTGATTTTTACTGTTTCACACCCACTATTTGCACACACACACACACACACATCGGAGGATCGTTATGAACTGATTACATGGACTTTAAAAGCAGCACAGACGCACGCACTAATTGCTAAGGCTTGTTATACTGTTACTGTGAACATTATGACGCGTTTCTCTTGCTTTGTTTGTTAATTGTTTATGTTGTTGTAGCTGCTGGGACTGACCATTTGCCTGTTATTTGACCATGACTCTGGATTCCCTGCATACATCTGTTTGCTCCTCTGTTGACTGTTGCTTGCCTGACCATCTCTGTGTAATAAACTTGCATTTGGATCCGCACTCCTTTGTCAGTGTCCCATTCACATTACAGTTTCATTTAAGATTTGGAAGTCATTCCATATAACTTAAACCTCAACATGTTTTACATAAATACTATTCAATAAAATGTAACCACTGTAATTTTAAAGTTGTGAGAATTTTAATCAGTTGTATCTTGTTTTTTTTTTTATCCAAAATAAAACTTCAATTATGACCTTGCGCATGTCTTGGCATTTTATTAAAGGTGTTTAATCGTAATGATTTAGGGAAAATTCTTTTAAATAACATTGTTCTCTTAAACTTTTAGTGCAGTCACTTTATTGATGGTGTTCGATCATAATAATCTATGAAAAGTTTGTAAAATAATAGTGTTTCTCTGTAAAACTCTTATTGTGTAACTTTATTAAATGGATTTGATCATAATAATCTAGGAAAAGTCTGTAAAATAACAGTGTTTCTCTGTAAAACTCTTATTGTGTAACTTTATTAAATGGATTTGATCATAATAATCTAGGAAAAGTCTGTAAAATAACAGTGGTTCTTTGTAAAACTTTTATTGTGTAACTTTATTAAACGGATTTGATCGTAATAATCTAGGAAAAGTTTGTAAAATAACAGTGTTTCTCTGTAAAACTCTTATTTGTAACTTTATTAAACGTATTTGATCATAATAATCTAGGAGAAGTTTGTAAAATAACAGTGTTTCTCTCTGTAAACATTTTAATGAAAATATCTGTAGATTTTATTTTTGCACTTTATTTCAAAAAAAATTTTACCGTAATTTTATGGTTTTTGTTTGGCAGCCGTAGCTGCCAGTCATTTACCTTTTTTTTACGATTTTTTTTTTTTACAATTACAATTTATTACTTTAATTTTACGTAATTTTAAATGTACTTCAAAAAAACAGGAAAAAACTGTGTGTAAATAATACGGCAATTTAATTGTATAAAACAGACAAATTGCTGTAATTTGTCATTAATTGTATAATACATAAAATAACAGTCAAGCTGTTAATTTACAGATATTGTTTGTAATTTTTACGGACTTTTGAATATAATTTAAAATAACAGAAAAAATACTGTATAAATAATAGTGTATTTTCCCTGTATAAAAAACACAAATGTCAGTAATTTGTCTTTAATGATAAAGTACCTAAAATGAAAGTCAAACTGTTAATTTGAGAGATTGTTTGTTATTTTACTAAGTTTTGAATATAATTTGAAATGACAAAAAATTACTGTAAAAAATTTAGAGATATTTTCTGTAAAATTAGGGGTTTTTTTTACAGTGTGTGCAATATCACCCGCTTCGAATGTTATCTTTTGATTGAAATGGAGTTATCAGTGGTTATCAGCTGATAGATATGGGCCAGTAAGGGTCTTCTGCGCCTACTGGTAGGCTCAGAAGGCTGTTATCATATCATCCATCCACATGGTTAATCAGCTATACTAATAGATAAGACTCCAGATCTGTTGTTACATTACTGTGATGGTTGGGTTTAGGGTTGGGGTAGGAGTAGACGTTAAAAAATACAATTAATGGGAAATTTAGTAAATAATATAAACAATTCTCTTTAACTTCCTTCCGGCCGCAGCTATATGGGATCTACCACTAAGTAGTGGCCAAAATTTTCTAGTCTAGTCTATTTAGTCAAGTCTAAATTCACAAATTTTCCACATGATTTTAACTAAATTGCTTTCGTTTGTGTGGATGTTATTATTGTGAATGAGCATTTAGAATGGTAACGACAACAATAAAAATTCGTTAAAAACATCCTAAACCAACCAATCAGAATCCATCGTGCATTATTATTCGTTTAAAGCAGCAGATGACAAAACTGCAGAACACATTTAAAATAATAACAATATTAATAATAATCTTCATGTTGACGCTGTAATAATCTTGTTGTCAGTGTGAACGGGCCTTCAAGATTTGAATGATAATGACACAAAATGGTAAATATGGTTCTAAAAATAATCCATACCACAGCTCTAGCAACAACAACATCAGTAGAGGAACCATACAACTGGAATTACTAACAAATTTTTTTCCAGCCGATGAATGGAAAAAAGCTGCAGACAAAAAAAATGTGTGTACAGTGTGCAATATAATAATAAACAGAACATTATAGTGCATTGGTGAAGTAGCTAATACTCTTAGTTCTTCATCTAAACAGGCCTTTGTTGGATTATGCTCTTTTGGGAGCCAATTTTTATTTCTTTTTTTATAATTGAACATGTGAAACCTGTTCTGTTTTTTACAAACCCAAAATATATGATCATAAACATATTCCATGAAATATTTTAGTAATTTACCAACACTTTCCCCTGGAAATGTCATTCGACAAAGGAAACGTGCAGAAATGTCATTACTGTTGGTTTAGATCTGTCATTGTACATTATGTTGTCTCACATTATTTTGTATTGCTTGAACCAGAGCTTCAGATGACAATGAAACTTAAAAGAATGCACAATAGTACCATCCACTTTGGTTTGCGATTCCAAGTGTAACTTCAAATAATTGTGTTATATTCAATTCTCTGAAAGTGAAGGCCTGCTACAAGTTCCCACCGAGACAGACCGTAAAATGACACTATGAGCACTCATCCATCAACTGCCACAGTGTACCACATTTTCTCATTTACAAAAAAAATATATTATTGCACGATTTGCATTTTCTTTTTTATTTACAGCTTGTGGTAGTTGTCTTGTGTAGTGTGTGTGTTTGTGTTTGCTGTTGAGCTGGTGTCCTGATAATCCCTATGTGAATCCAGCAGGCTTGTGTGCACTAAGTGTCATGTGAGGACACAACCAGACCGCTACACTCTCTCTCTCTCTCTCTTGTCCTCTACATTGTGCTGATTCCATGCATTCTCCCTCACTATCTGGACTGTGTACCAAAACGATGAGCAGCATGATAATTCATATGCTTTTTGCATCCCTGATGTACTATAAGAGGTCAACTTTTGAGGTTATCCTATAGGTTATTTGAACTCTTTTGTGGTGTCAACAATAGAAAAGCACATATATCTGCGATTATACCATAAATAAAGATAATGAATACACAGCATCATTTTAAGTGTTAAAAGCCCTCTGAATTTGATCTGCTCAGACTATTTTCAATTTCATTAAAGGGTTTGTTGGGTGTGTCCTTTTATTTATTTGTTTCCCAATTGTTTAATGTGCTTGTGAAATCATTTCGTTTCTCTATTCAACAAAATTTGTAATATATATATATATAAAAATTTTCTACAGTAAAACTAAAGAAATAGTTACACCGCAAATTAACCATGATTTTGCTACACACTAACTAAAGTGTAACCATAAAAAAGGGGCTCTACAAGAAAAAAAAAATTGTACTATAGTAAAATATGGTTAATTTGTATGTATATATATATATATATATATATATAATATATATATATATAATATATACTAATGAGTTTTGATACTGAAAGACTTTCCAGGGTAAAAGTAACGCACTATGTGAAATGTTTATGAGCAGTTTTATTAACACCTTTCGACTGTTGAAACACTATTTAGCAATTATGAGATACACAACATACTTTCTGATAGTTGTTTTTTAACGTCTAGCCTTTTTTTGGCAGTATACCTTAACAACCACTGTCCTTAGACTGATCCCAACAGGCACAGGACGTCAACATGATGTCAGATTGACATTGTACCCCAACGTAGTGGGGTTGAATTTGGTTTGGAAATGAAAATTTGGTTGACGTCAGAACCCAACGTCAGGCCTATGTCCAACCTAAAATCAACCAAATATCAACGTCTAATATGTTACAGTTTAACAGTGTGGACGTTACCACTACAACATCTATCAGACATTGGATTTTGGCTGCCATACCTGACAAATAAATGTCAATTTGGCATCAGTGATAGAGCCTATTCAGTGGATGGGGATGATTGGGAGGCAATGATGAGTAAGGGCCGATGGAGGGAATTTGGCTAGGACACCCCTTCTCTTACAAGACATGCCATGGGATTTTTAATGGCATGGGTTTAATGTCTCATCCGAAAGACAGTGTCCACTGACAGTTTGGTGTCCCCTTTACTTTACTGGGGTATTAGGACTCACACAGGTTGACACCCCCTGGCCTCACTAACACCACATCCAACAGCAACCTAGTTTTCCCATGTGGTCTCCTGTTCAGATACTGACCAGGCTCAGCCCTGCTTAGCTTCAGTGAGTAACCGGCCTTGGGCTGCAGGGTGATGCGGCTGTGGCCATAGTGATTTTGATCTTTCTAACACAGCCTAAAATCAACCAAATATCAATGTCATTTGACATCATTATTGGATATCAAAATAAAGTTGTCCTGAGACAACTGATGTCACAACATAAATCTAACCTAATATTGACGTCTTATGACGTTGTGTGCCTGCTGGGATCTCTCTAACAGCAAAGTAATGATGTGAAAACATGACTGGATGAGAATTTTGTTCTGGAAATTATACTAAGATTTTACAGACTACTATTGATCAGACTGTTTTCGCGTGACAAGAGAAGTGATAAATGACTACTACTGGTGATTAATGAGCAATAAAGAAATTTAAGGTAGCCTACAGTACAATGAAATACTTAACCATTTTTTTTTTAAGAGGTGAAATGTGGAACGTCTGGTCACCCTAAAGCGGTATTATGGCATGCATAGGGACAGTTCACTCAAATGTGAACATTTAGTTTACTGACTCTCATGTTGTTGCAAACTTGTTAGACCTTGGAACAAACACACTGGAAAAATGTCATGAAATGAAAGCCAGTGAGATGCAGTGTTGTTTTGAATCCATGTAAACCCCCCATCCTTTAAAATGTTTTAGTTATGGCATAAAATGAAAATGATACTGGAATTATCATTGAAAGGTGAGTAAATGATGACCGAACTATGTAGCTTTAGTGGCAGTTTGTTCCCTTTTGTTAAGCTTACAAATAATTATATCATAATAAACATTTTTTCCAATATAGTAAGTAAATAAATAATATATCTAGTTGCACTCATATTATAAATCATTGGTTTAGTAACATTCAGCAAAATCCCCCAAATCATGCTAAAAAGGTAATAAATACAAATCTGTTCTGTAATTATTATGTAAACATGTATCTAATAAAACAGGTGGAATACTCAAAAACATTTCTACACTTTGTCCATCCTAAACATTATCGCTGTCAATCTCTGGCAAGAAGCAAATAGTAAACTTATACAGTCCTACATGCCAAAAGACCACAGTCAGGGTTGCAAAATGTTTAAAGAGGCTGTATGTAAGAATTATGAATTCATATTGCTACAGTATGAAATGGTTTCTTTACTTTAGTTTTTCACCACTGTCATTTTTCTTGTATGCTTGTATTGTGTTATAGAGAAGAGCACAGCACATATAAACTAACTATAGCCTTCAGCTGCATGTATGATTTGTTTTCAGTATATTGGCACAAAAATATTTTCAGATTTGTTTTACTTCTAATTAAAGCATAAAGAATTACTTTTTGTGAGTATATCAGGGCACTGAATCATGTCTTTTGTTTGTTACATGTGAACAAGTGTAAGCATGAATAGCAACGCTCTGTAGTTCACTTAATGACCACCGGTGTCACTAATAAATTCTAAACTCTGCATACAGCATTTTTAACATTCAAAACAAAAACACTCCAATCCCGGACGAGCCCCCACATGTAACCCATTGGTCCTACTTCACCCAACCTGGTCTGAGCTGGGATCGAACTGGCAATTCTTTTTGTATAAGAATCGGAAGTGTAACGGAGGCCAGCTAGCGAAGTGCTAAGCCAAACCTCACTCCGCTAACCTCTAAAGGTGCTCTAGCGACAGATGCTAGAGAATCGCCAGTTCGATTCCAGCTCAGACCGGGTTGGATGCAGCAGGACCGGTGGGTACCAGAAATAAAAATAAGTCTGCGAGGAATAGAAGTAGAATATCATCAATTGATTAAACCGTTGTTCAACATGTTTCAGCTTACGGAAAACCTTCAGTAGACAAAAACTACATAGATAGCTTTGAAAGGGGTCAAAACTTGTTTAATTTCCAAAAATGTAAGTCTATCCCACACAGCCTCGTTTTCATTTGTGTTAAATTCAATGTGGCATCTAATTTGACTAAAGTCTATGGCATCTGAACATCTTCAGCAAGTATGCAGTCAACAAACCAGCTATAACCGGTTTGACTACGAATAAAGAATCAATCATTCCCAGATGAAGTAATATTAGGATGCTTGCTAGTTCTGCAAAATGTGCACTTTCTCGTAAGCTGCTTTGGTAAGCAAGTGTCCTCTCAGAACATAAATGTCAATGGGATGTAAACATAAAGCATAATATGTCATGCAAAGCAAAAAAAAATGCTGCTAGAATATGAAAGTCGCAGTCAAACAAAGGAACAGAGATTTACTAAGGTGTTTTTTTATTAAAAATGATGCACCAAATGATCTGAAATGGAAAAATGTTCATCTAGAGATGTTTTGTCAAAGTATTATAATGTGTTTGTTTTAGTTAGATATAAATGGCATATAAAATAAATACAGTATAATAAATAATTCAGTCAATGCTTAAATAAATCTTCACCACCGCTATAAGCCACTAAAAAGATTTGTTTTATCAAGCTCAAGTATCTTTTACAATGAATCTCATCTTAAACCGCCCGTGAGTTGAATCAAGTTAGCATTAATTACCTCTCGAAATCCCCAAACTGCTCATTTATCTGGCCACACTGGAGTTAGACAATCTGTTCAATGATTCATGCTACAGTAGCAAAAGTTTCCTGCGAAGCAGAATTTGAGCTAGACCGGTATCCTTTCAGCTTCAAACACAGAAAAACTCCATAAACCAACAAAATAAGTAGCAAATCTAATGTGAGAGCGAATGCAAGTGGACTGAAACATTTACAGCACATAACTAGCTTTTTTTTTGGCTCAAAAATGCTCTCATGCATTCCAACCCTCATGAAAAAGTAACAGAGTCCAAAATATGACAAAAATTTTTTATATTAATATTCTGATGCGTGCATATATTGGCCAATTTATTCAAAATTACTAAAATTTTATAATACATTGTGCAATATATGCTATTATATTATATACAGTTTTTTATTTTATTTGACATATTACAGTACATTCCTAGCATTTTGGATATTCGTTTCGATATTATTATCTTGAAGAAGGCTTTAAATAAAAAAAAATGAACACAACATTTCGATAATTAAATATCTGTATATCTTTTAGAAAGCACCATATTTGACAATTGCCAAGTGAAAATGATCAAAAATACTTAAGATTAGCACATTTCTGACTGAATGGAGATCATCACCTCTATCTACCTATAACAGTGTGTTGTGACACACACAAATAGAATACCTAACTTTAACAAGTAGGTCTCATCTAATCTGGTTACTTGATTTACAAAGAAAACAACAATTACATGAATGAACAATCAAGTCTGTAAAGCCATTCACTCGACGTACAAATGAACTCAATCATGGTTCAGAAATCTGAGCAGGTCTCACGGCATGACACTAAAAAAATGTGTCAAGCTCAGAATCGCTAAAAGCTTAAAATGGTGTATGACTCTGACAATCAATCCCCTGACCCTCTTCCACAAAGATTGACCTCTTTGACGTCTGAAAGGTGCAAAGGAGCACTTAATGTGCTGGTCTGTCATGTATAAGCTAACATTACATCCTGACAATTAAAATCTTCACCACATGACAGCTGCAGCTACAAAGTAGCTTCCCAAATGACAGGTACGCTCCGCAGCTCAAAAGCGATGGTCGCTAACGCTCTGATGCTAATCAAGTATGAATGTCAATATCATTGATGACCCTCAAAATGCCACAGCAGACAGCAGAAAGGTACGGTCACATTAGCTAAATGTTAGCTAATTTTGCCTGAAAAATAGGCCATCATTTATTATCAAATGGTGATGTACATATCATAACTTTGATTTCAAACCAAGCAACTTCCTGTCGGTCAATGAGGCAAATCAAGTGATCACGTGAGATTAAAATTCATATGCATTCCAATTAAAATTCCGGTTCAACCACCAAAATTTGCCAACCCTTACAAAAAATAACAGTTTTTTTTTTTTTTTTTTTGTAGTTTTGTAGTAGGTAAACCTAAATGAATCATGGTTTTGATAAACAAATCATTGTATAACCATGGTATTTGTGGTAAAAGTGTTGTTATTGAAATGGTGATCAATCCACCAAAAAAAAAAACATGGTTACTACACTTTAATATAGTAAAACCATAGTAATTTTCATAAGGCAAACAATGCTAAATGTGACCGTACCTGAAAGCTCATCAGACTGATGCAGGATGGTGTTGAAATTCTAAAACATCCAATACTGAGGTCTTCAAATGATAAATTGTGGTCACATTTGCAAAATTTCAGCAAATTTCGAAGACAAAATATGCCAATTGCTTTTCATCAATAGTGTGAAGTCACTTTCAAACCAAGCAGACTACTAATGGTCAGTGTGGTGAATCTAGATGACTAACTAAACCAATTTTTAAATATGTTGTAAAGAATTATTTCATCTTCACACAGAATTCCCAGTCGCTTGAACAGCAATTTTTTCTCCCAAGATTTAGTCCCAGGATAACATCTTAGCAAGTGATTTCTTGATAACAAACAGTGGACTTTTTGTTTCTGAAATTTTGTCGAAATACACCAATGTGACCGCACCAATAAGCAGCAGCTATTATCTGCTGGAAGATCACATTAATGATAACATTAACAAAGTTCAGTCTGAAGACTTTGATAGCACCTTACGTAGGCTGTTAAATGCCTATATTGTGGTGATTGGCCACTGGGAGGGGTTTTAGAAATAGCCATAAACCACGCACCTATCCAATCTCCAACCACTGTACCATGACCACTGAGAAAACAAGCGCTCAGCCAACACCAAAAAGACATATTTTTAAGGCCAAAACTTGAGGAAATGTGTGCAATTTATCATGTGGCAGATACAGAGTGATGCGTTTTGGAAATAGTGCTATAATATCACTTTCGGTGAAGGGTGACTCAGCATGTCCTTCCCCTTTCATTTAGAGTTCGGGGAACTTCTAAAAGCTCTGCCAGATTCAATACAGCAACCTGCCAAACCAACTCTGCAAAGAGGAAATATGTGTGGTCACTAGAGTGCAAAAAAAGTGAGAGTTAAGTAAACCGCATCATCAAGGAAGGACCTGTCAGTGTGTTTTGATCTACAAGGGCATTTATCATGCTACTGTTGCTTTAGCCTGGTTTAGACCTAAAACCTGTGTGAGAGTAATTAGCATGCTTAGAAGCGCTTTGCTACTCCTTCCCATGGGCATTGCTATTAGGCGCTGTTCATGCTTAATTAGATAGAGAAAACAAAGGGACAGTTTGTACCGTTAGCCCACCTGAACTTACTATATTTGGAAATGAACCCCCTCTTCAATATAAAGAGCAAATGAGAATGGAAGACCTGACTGTTGTACTATTATTTTAGAAAGGAGGCTGTGTGTGTGTGTGTAATGTGACTGTGTATTATTTGAACATTTCAAAACATACGGTATGGCCGAATGGGTATGTCGCCCCGCATCAGACATCAGTAATCAATCTGGCCAAATCTTGGGAAAAGGTCAGTGCTGATGAATAGCCTGGGCTCTGCTTATACTGCTGGCTTACATGGGAAGTGGGCAGCCGTCAGTATGAATGGGAACAGGCGGAGACTGCTGGACTGAGACACTCAAGCCTGGAAAAAAAAAAACTGGCTCATGGCTCATAGAAAAGACTCTCCACTGCAAACAATGCAGGCCGGAAACCTACAGCTTCAGCAGATCGGCTGCACAAATCTAGCCGAGTGGGGTCGTGGTGAGAGCAGCCCACTGTCCCACAACACGGAGCCTGCGTGGGCTACAGGTCACTACCAGGCCTATGACTACAAAGCTGAGAAAATATATTCTGCAACTGTTTCATGCATGTGAAACTAGCACTGCACAATGCTGCATCTGTGTTTCAATCACAAACATGCATGGAAACTAAAAGCCTGTAAATTCGGAGATGGAAAAATGTATACGTTTTTGAAAAGTCTCTAATGCGAAAGCCGCATTTAGGATAATACTAAAAAATGTAATAAGGCTAATCATTAATTAATTTTATATTGTAATACATTCTAAAATACTATTAAATTTTGTGATAGCACAGCTGAATTTTCAACAGCCATTAGTGTGACACATGATTCCTCAGAAATGTGCAGATTGGGCACCCAAGAATATCTTTTATTATTTTAAATGTTGGACAACTTTACAGAATCTAAAATTAAAACGTACTCAACTTACCAACCCTTTTTTGATATTTCTAACACAATTAAATCAAATGGTTTAATCAAAGTCTACTGAGGAGATATAATCACTTAAACTGCCTTATTTTTTAACACACAGTTGAAGTCAAATTATTAGCCCCCCTTTGAATTATTTTGTCTTTTTTAAATATTTCCCAAATGATGTTTAACAGATTCAGGAAATTTTCACAGTATGTCTGATAAGATTTTTTCTTCTGGAGAAAGTCTGATTTGCTTTATTTTGGCTAGAATAAAAACAGTTTTTAATTTTTTAAAAACCATTTTAAGGACAAAATTATTTTCCTTTAAGCTAATTTTTTTTTTCGATAGTCTACTGAACAAACCATCGTTATACAATATCTTGCCTAATTACCCTAACCTGCCTAGTTAACCTAATTAACCTAGTTAAGCCTTTAAATGTCATTTTAAGCTGTATAGAAGTGTCTTGAAAAATATCTAGTAAAATATTATTCACTGTCATCATGGCAAAGATAAATTAAACAGTTATTAGAAATGAGTTATTAAAAATATTATGTTTAGAAATGTGTTAAAAAAATCTTCTCTCCGTTAAACAGAAATTGGGGAAAAAATAAACAAGGGGGCTAATAATTCATGGGGGCTAATAATTCTGACTTCAACTGTATATACATTGCTCAGGCAATTCAATTAGGGATATTAAGCCGTTAAGTGATGTTGCACTAGGGGTGACAAAATTAATTGTTTCTTCGGTGCACCGCGATGCAGAAATCATCTAGGGTTTGACTTTTACCATAGATTTTATGCCAAAATAGGATGAATAGGACAATTATTGAAATGAAACCAATGTAATTTTTTATCCATTTTTCCTGATCTCTTTATGACGTACTGATGTAATTTATCTCATATGCACTATGTCGCAGTAAAATACTATGACGAGGGAGGCAAGCTTGAGTAATTAAAACGCTCTGCATAATTGAAACTCTGCACAATTCACTCTGTGTGTTTGCTGGACAGTCATTCACTGACAGTGAAGTTACAGCAGAAGCCCCTATTTCACTGCTATAGAGAAAATGAAGTGTGGCGTGACGTTTCCTCTCCTCTCAGCAGTTATAGCAATACTAGAGGATCCAGACATAAGCATGTCTACAAAGCGAGTTTTCTCCACCGCGCCTATCATGGATCAGCTGTGATCGTTGCATCCATTTATCAGTGTCACTTATCGGGAACAGCGCCAGAGCGTTAGAGCCAATCGCAGCCCTTCCTGTTGAGCATGTGACCAATCATAGGTGTTTACCAACTTGATGACAATGCTCAATAAGCAAGTGGGATAATATTTACGTTTGTTTATTTGCTTTAAATACTCATGCTGTTCTGTGCATGTACTTGAGTTCTGTTTGATGCCGAGTGAGCAGGAAAAATTAAAGGTCAGTTCATATATCTGACAGCTTGTATTAAAGGACAAGATTGTATTAGAAATACAAGTAAAATGTATTTAAAATTATACATTTTAATACAAGAACTGTTGTGCTGTGAAGTAAAATATAAAATTGTGTATGGAAAGCATTGTCAGTGCACCATGATGCACAGAGATATCGAATTGAATCAAATCGATGGCATGATAATTATAACTAAACCATGAGACCAGTGTAGGTTCACACCTCTAGTTAGCACCAATGAGCTGCATTCTTTTGTTTTACGTCAGCTCATATGCGCTTCCACAAGAATCCGTGAAGTTTGCTTGTCAATGTTTATATGTAAATAACATCTGAAATTAAATCTAGTCATCAAATAAAGCATGGGTCTCAAACTCGAATCCTGGAGGGCTGCATCTCTGCACAGTTTTGCTTCAACTTCAATCAGCCGATCCAACTAAGGTGTTCAAGACTGCTAAAGACTATTACGCAGGTGTGATTTGGAGGTGGTTGGAGCTAAACTATGCAGAACTGCAGCCCTCCAGGAACGGGTTTGAGACCACTGATATAAAGCAACCGTTTCTTCAGAACACTGCATTAAAATGCTTAATTTTTTATATTGTTTATTTTTTTTACAAATGTTCTGAAGCGTGAGAGTTTTGATGAACAGACTTCCAGTGGAAGGGCAGAGATTTCATTAAAAATGTTCATTTGTGTTCCAAAGATGAACAGAGGTAATTTTTATGTAAAAAAAATAAAAACGTGATTTCGTCAGGATTAAATGATGATACTTACAAAGACAAAAAAAACACCAGCATTTGTCATTTAATATGACTTTTACCATAGATTTCATGCTAAAATAGGATGAATAAAACAATTATTGAAATGAAACTAATGTAAATTTGTATGTGTTTTTCCTGATCACTGCAGAGTCTATTAAATGGCAATACTAGATGCTGAAACACACACAAATGCAAAAAAAAAAAAACGATGAGATTCAAAACACCAGGGGAGAAGCTTTGAAAAACAGACAGAGGGAAAAAAATGAGAATGCGAAATGACTCAGACGGAGATGTGCTCTGAGGCTAATTTTCTTTATGGCCTCTGCAGTGGTTCTGTGGAATGGTTTAGTGATTTCACTAATGTAGTTCATCACTACTTTCTGGAGCCAGGTTCACAGCTAAATAAACTCTACAGAAGTTAAATGAGGAATTTCTGCAGTTTCACACTTTAGACGCACAGCCTTGAAGGCCGAATCCCAGGAACCTTGTGGAGTGGCACAGAAAGAGATAAAATACGTCAGTTAGACTGTTTATCAACTAGATAGAAAGCAAAGCATAATACAATGGCCTTCAGAGGACTCTACACTCAATGCAATAGCTGATAATGAAGACTCCTCGCAGTTATCGTCCATCTTCTGGCCACTTATCAAATGCGGTCAGTTAGCAGCAAGTGCCCTGTTTATCAGTGGCAGTACGTTTCACAGATTTTTTATATTTCTGCCGCTTATCCGAATGGCCCTGCACACTAGGGAAATCTCAACAGTCCAAACTCCTTCTGCACATGACATAAAATACCTTTTGAATTGGTTGTGATTGTGCGGAAGAATCACATTCGGCGATCAAATCAAAAGAGCCACTAGCGAAAGGTAAGCATGCGTGCGGTCCCTGCATGGATTAAATTCTTTGTGAACCGTCTCGATCTCATCGTCATGCCTCTTACTTTGATTAATGAGCAGAAATAACACGGCACGATAATCCTGTCAGTGCCATCCCGGTACTAAACAGGAACATCACCTCACCTAAGCTCTTCCAGCAGAGATTCACAGGCCCGATAAACATCCGTCTCTCTTATTAAATGCAAAGAATTTCCTTCTTCTCTCCATCCCAGCCCCTAAAAAAGAGACGGAAAGAAATCTAGGCCGTTCAACCACCAGCATACGGCATAAATATTCATGAAACAGAGCCTGTGTGTTTCATCAGGGCCTCACTTTTATTTCACCGGCATCTTTGCACAGAAAGACAGAATGATACACTACCTCATTACATAGAAAAGTGAACCAAAAGCCTGTTGCTTAAACATGTCCCCTTACAAGGCCAAAAACACAAATCCTAGTGCTCGGGCTTCAAGGCATCTGCAGCAAGGTTGGTTTGGGAAGTGAAATTCGAAATCATCTCATTGTCATTTAGATGCAGCGCTGGACTCAGAGCACTAGTTAGTTTTGAAATGCACAATCAGATCCATGCCCTGTGTCGCTGACATTAATTATCCCTCGGTGTGCAGGAAGAATAGGTTATGTCTGCATGCATGGATGCATCATTATGCTTAATTGCTTCATCAAATTACAGCTAACCTAGTTTTTGCTTCAATAGAAATTCAAGCTATGGCTATGTTTAAAATAAACCTAATAATGAGCAAGCAATATAATTCTCCCCTCCAGGAAGGGAAAAAGGAGAAGTAATAATTTCCCGACTGACCTTTCTTATGTAAGCCAGCTCCAAATAAAGCATCAAATGAAATTTCACCAACTAGAAAGCCATAAACAGTTAGCTACAAATGATCTGTTTGTTTCTGTTTGGTTATGCAATAATGAACTCAAATTTGCATACTGAAAGAAAGTGATTTAAAGGTATGCTCACATCCTTTAACATTGTTAGGGAATAGAGATCACACAAACCCAACGCAACTACAGAAATTGCTTTTTGCAGGAATTCTTAAATACAACAGCTTTTAATGATTTTTTAACAGTGATGTAGGCCTGCCACGATTAATCAATTTTTAAACCGAAATCGCGATTTGAAAAAGTGTGATTATCAAAATCGCCAAAATCTCTGATTAATTTGATTATAAGTATGGCAAGGGAGGAGAGCGTGAGTGTACAGTTGTAAGCAGACAACTGTTACAACAGAACCCATGAGCCCCTATTTCACTGCTACGGAGATGACATAAACGCTGTGAACTTCATCTCTGCTTCTATCTCTCTCTATGACCAATCAAAGAACTCAGTCAACAACACTCAAAAAGCAAGTGGGATAATATTTACATTTGTTTATTTGCTAAAAATGCTCATGTGTTCTGTGTATGTACTTGAGTTTTGTTTGACACATTCAAAAAGAGTGTTTTCTTTGAGCAGGTCAAATTAAATGTATCTGATCGCTGTATTAAAGCACAAAATTGTATTACAAATAATATATATACATGAATGCATTTCTAAAATTATACATTTTAATACAAGATTCTTGTGTTGTGAAGTAAAATAAAAAATGTGTATGGAAAGCATTGTCAGTGCACTGTGAATGTCATGAAACTGATATGAAAAATTTAACAACCTAAATATAAAGGTTTAATATATCTATATATAAGATGTTTATTTGTATAATTTATTTAATTGAATTTAAGATACTGTAGTTATTTTCTTAATTTGTCATGACAACTGACAGCTTTATTGGGAAAAAAAATATTTTAAATAATCAGAAGCATAATGCAGTGTTCTTTGTGATTATGCTTGGTCTTTCTTTTGTGCTATTAAAACAACCACATCAAATCTTTAGCTCTTTTATGAAATAATAGTACATTGCATTAAACAACAAATAAAAATAAATAAATAAAATATTTTTTTAAAAATAGAAATAGCAAATCACAGTTGATCAGATAAATTGCAATTAGATTTGTTCTCTAAATCGTGCAGCCTTACAGTGATGTCAATGCTTGACTTCTCATTTGCTACCGATCAGCTCCTAAATTAACTATAGTGTCCCTTAGAGCTACAGTTGAAACCAGAAGTTTACATACACTTTATAAAAAGGCACATAACCAATAAAAAAAAAGTCAGATGTTAATGTGACTAAACTTTTTCTCTTTTAGGTAAGTTAGGATTATCAAATTGTTTCTGTTATGCTTAATAGCAGAATAATGAGAGAGATATTTTTTGAGAAATTGTTATAATTAAATTAAATTTTCTTCAAAGTCAAGTTTACTTACAATAAGATTATTATGCCTCTGAAAAGCTCAGATGATGGTGTCAAGGTTTTGAAAGTTTCTGATTGACTAATTGACAACATTTGAGTTAATTGTTGGCACAACTGTAGAATAGTATTTAAGGAAAACCTCAAACACACTGCTTCCTTGTGTGAAAACATGGGAAAATCAACAAGCCAGAATCAACAAAAAAAAAGCCAGATTACAATTTGCAAAATTACACTGGGAAAAAGAATAATTTTTGGAGACTTGTCCTGTGGTCTGATAGAACTAAGATTGAACTGTTTGGCTATAATGATTAGTGTTACATTTGGAGGACAAAGGGGAAAGCTTACAAGCCTAGGAACACCATCCCAACTGTGAAGTATGGGGGCGGCAGCATCATGTTGTGGGGCTGTTTTGCTGCAGGAGGGACTGGTCCACTTCATAGCATAGATGGTATCATGAAGAACATTATGTTGAAATACTGAAGCAACATCTCAAGACATCAGCCAGGAAATTAAAACTTGGCCACAAATGGGTCTTCCAAACAGACCATGACCCTAAGCATACTGCCAAATTAGTTAAAATGTGCTTGAGTGAATGTTTTGGAGTGGCCATCACAAAGCCCTGAACTCAATCCTATAGAAAATTTGTGGGCAAAGTTGAAAAAGACTCAGTTACACCAATTCTGTCAGAAGGAATGGGCCAAAATTCCTTCACACTATTGTGAGAAGCTTGTGGAAGGATACCCAAAACATTTGACCAAAGTTATACAGTTTAAAAGCAAAGCTAAAAAATACCAAGGAAATGTATGTAAACTTTTGACTGTCTCAAAATTAATACAAAATTCTCAAAAAAAGAAATTCTCTCATTATTCTGGCATTTAGCAAATGTAAATCATTTAGGTAATCCTATCGGACCTAAAATAGTAAACGTTTAGTATGATTTACCATTAGATATTTTTTTTTAAATGGTTATGTTCCTTTTATTAGAGTGTATGTAAACGTCTGGTTTCAACTGTATGTACAAAGTTCAAACTCAAAAGAATCAAGATTCCCCAGCATACAAACTAGCACAATTAAAATTTCCATTGTCAAAAACACCCCTCTTTAAACATAAAAACAAAATCAGGTATACAAACTGCTTAAAACGTCCTACATCTCTGGTTTCTGGATTTAATTGAGAGAAGAAAAACAGCCAGCACCTCAGGGTACACATGTAGGAGCCAATTCTTCAGACTACTTGAATCCCCTAATTAGGACCCAGTATAAATAGAAAAGGCAGACTTCTGAAGATTGCTGCATGTATAGAGGAGATAAAATTAGTGGTCCAACATCAGAAGGGAAAAATGTGGCACCACTTGACTTCCAGTAACGAGGAGACATGGTCTTGTCTTAACCAATAAAAAGCAGGAAGCTACTGAAACAATGCCAATGATAATTGATAATTTTTATTAAAATCTATAAATATATTAATATTTATATATTATTTGTAATACAATTGTCCTTTAATACAGTAATATATATGAACTGTACCTTTACATTCACAGAACAACATTAGCATTTATATCAAATAAACTAATGTAAATATTATCCCGCTTGCTTTTTGAGCGGTCAAACGACGTCTTACACCCCTATGACTGGTCATTGTCTTCACCTGCTCAACAGAAAGGGTTGCGATTGGCTTTAGAAATTAAAGCGATGTTCACCGATGAGTAACGCGGGAAGAACAGCCGTGGTTCCAGTCTATATGCGCCTAATACGCGGTTATCACAGGTAATGTATAATAAAGAAAACAGTGTCTGGATCCACAAGTATCGCTTTAACAGCCAAGAGGAGAGGAATAGTTGCCTCACAAACACGCCAGCGGGTCAAATGTCCAAAGTGAGAGAGAGAGAGGCAGAGATGAGGTTTTACAGCATTTCTCCCTAATAGTGAAATAGCGGCTCGTGTGCTGTGCCTTCTTCAGTGTCAGTGAAAGACTTTCCAGCAAAGTCACAAGCAGTTGAACTGTGCATAATTATCTACCTTTTAGGTAGTAGGATTTTAGATAGCGTTTTATTTACTCGTCCTCGCCTCCTTCGCCATAGCATTCTGCTGCGACCTCGCGCACATAGGAGATAATGACGTCAGTACGTAATAACTGTTTATGATCTATTACTGAACCGATATCGAATTGTCCCCATCTGCATCGCGGTTCACTGAAGAAACAATTAATTTTGACACCCCTAATACTTTATACTTAATTACAAAAATATATATTCACAAATAGAGTTTTAAAATGTTTTATTACTACCATATAGTAACCATACATCTTCTCAAATCTAAATACTGATACATGAGATGAGATCATTTAAGATCCATTCCAATGCACTATATTAGTTTGATATTAGCAAAAAAATTACTCAAAGATTATAAGATTAGCCATGCTACTTAACTACTGGCATTTTAAGAAAGAGATTTAAGTGAGTGCTGAACGATGGCAAAGGTGTGCAAAAAAGAATACATTAATCAATTAATTTAGTGTTTCTCACATTTAGACTTTACTTGGGTGGGACCCTAGGTATATTAACTGCTGCCCAAGTATATTTGATGACAGTTTTTTTTTTTACCAGCATTATCATCCTTTTACATTTTTTTGTATGCGAGCGAGAACAGTCAACAACACTTTCTCAGACAGTCTCAAGTGCTCTGCAGAAAACCAAAGAAATTCGACTTTTCAAGGTTTTAAAATGTGTTTGGCCAGTGTTTCTAAATCACCTAAAATATTCAGGAGTCGACTTTTGCCTAGGCTTTCAAAAGTTGTTGCATTTTTGCATTACTCTTTTACTAAAGACTACTTCACAGCTGACAGCGCAAACAGCTGCAAACAGAGAGAAAAAGTAAATAATAGATTCTTTAATCTAAACGATTTTAAAAAAAAATACTGTTTACTTAAAGAAGACGAAATGACATCTAAACTGGCTGCAAAATATACGTACATCATTAGAAATGGTCAATCAACTTATTTGCCTTGTTTATATAATTATTATACATGTATATAATAATTAT
This sequence comes from Danio kyathit, assembly GCA_903798195.1. Taxonomy (NCBI): domain Eukaryota; kingdom Metazoa; phylum Chordata; class Actinopteri; order Cypriniformes; family Danionidae; genus Danio; species Danio kyathit. The sequence continues at coordinate 32,582,375 of LR812539.1, forward strand.
AGACTTTTTTCTAATTATTAATAAATATAAATTTGAGATAAAATTTCATTTTTCCAGTAATTTATTTCTCATTTGCTGTATATGTTATTCATTTGATGTTGATATATTAGATATTTTATACATATCTAAAATGCTTTGGCAATACTGTACTATGCTAATAAAGCAACCTGAACTTGAGCGAGAGAGAGAGAGAGAGAGAGCGAGAGCGAGAGCGAGAGAGAGAGAGAGAGGAGAGAGAGAGAGAGAGAGAGAGAGAGAGAACAGCTGTGTGCAGATGGCTCCTAAATAGCATAAAAATAAGAGAAATAGTGGATTTCTTTTTTATTTCAACAGCCTTTTTTTAAACTTTAACCCATTGAAAAGAAATGATGTATAACAGTGTAATAAATAAAAGTTTTGCTAAAAATCCTCTTTTTTGTGTCACATCCTTTACTCACAATTAACTACATGCGTTTCAATCTGGCTACCACCGCAAGTATATTTCTCACCTGTGGGAAGCACTGGAATTCATAAATATAGGGCAAATAAGCATGCCGAATTAAAGATTTGCTGATATGATTTAATAACACAATAAATAAATAAATAAATAACCTATATCAAAACCTACATCTTGCACATTATATTGCGCATTTTAAAACAGGTTTGTCTAGAGATTTCATAGTGTTGTTTTCCAGTTAAAACGCACTGTGAACTCATATTATCTTCGAAAAGACTAAAACAGAAATAAACTTGAAAGCTACATGGAGCACTTGTCCCAAAGTTTGTGCTTTCTGAATTCAGCTGCACAATAGCAGGATTTTCTCTCAGTGTTTGCACCATTTCTCTCATCAGACAGACCTGTTTGATCTCTCTTTCTAAAAAGCCCTGACCCTAATTCTGCAAGTAGCATACATTCACGGGGTAATTCATAACGGAGCAGTGGAGGAAATAGGCCACCGCTCTGAGGACTGCAGCACATCACAATGAAAAGAGACACACAGACAGTCTGGCTTTCAAATGGCCGAATGTCTACGCCTAGAGCATGTACAAACAGAAAAAAAAATGATAAAAATATGCACAAAAATAGGACAAGGGGTAAAAAAAAAAAAAAACGTATGTTTTAGAATAATACGACAGGTAAAACATCAATTTAATTCAACAATTCTTGTTTAAATTCAGAAATGAAGATGAAGTATAATGTATCACCAAATGTCCTTAGAAGAATGGTAAAACATGATAAAACGTCCTTGATAATTCTCTCAGACAAAACAAATCTGTTCATTAACATGTAACCTTAAGCAAGATCTCAGTGTTCTACTGTCTGACTTTTAGACCACATGAAATAAAGGAGCCTTGAGGATCTTGTATACAGCTGCTACACCATAGAATACTAAATCAATAGCCCTGCACCCATGAGGAGAAATCTGATCTTCCCTTCTGCATTCTGGAGAGCAGGAACATTACACCTGCCCATAATATCTAAATTCATCCCCTACTAACCAGCCAGTGGGCATCACGCGACACTTTGTAAATAATATTCAGCCGTTCCAACAGGAAAGAGAGCTTAGCTGAAGACACAACAAACATGAACTCCACTTGACGTCTGTCAAGAGTGAGCTTACAGTAATTTTGGCATGAGTATGATGATTACGGTGAAGTTAGTGGTTATGAGCGAACTCTATTTTACATGTCAATAGGAAGTGCTGTGAAAGCATCTCTAGTAAATGAAAACAGTCTTTCAATGTGTCAACATCTATCCTCATGAGGTTTCAAATGTGCAGTCTGTATGTACTGCATGTGCTGTAGGCTTGTCACAATGATTAAGTAACAGCTTAATCTTTTACATGTATATAAATGGAAGTCATATTAACTGATTAACATATTAATGTGGTTTACATGATGATCTTTGTCTTCCTAATGAGAATTTTCTCAGATATTTATATAAAACAGAGCTGGGTGAAACCGCAAATGTGTAGGGATGTAACGATTCCCCTGACTCACGATTTGATATGATTCACGATACTAATCTCACGATTTTTAACAAAATTATTTGAAAGAGCCCTTTCATTTTTTTCTTAAATGCTGCACATTTTTGTAAAATATAATATATTTTCTGACATAACTAAATTGCTATTTTAAAAACAAATTCCAAAAAAAGAAGAAGAAAAACTAAAGAAGACTCATTAATATAAACAAACTAAACCTGTGACTGTGCTGGGATTTTACATTATTAAAAAGAAATATCAGCATATCTATGTGTTCTGGCATAAGTCTTTGCACATTTACAATGTCCCCTGCTGATGAGAAAACTCTTTCACTGGGGAATGAGATGGCTGGTGTGGAGAGGCAAGCCTTTCCTAAACCAGTGAGCAGCGTGTACAGAGATGGTCAACAGGCCCTCTGTTCCAGAGGACTGGCCACTAGCATAAAATACTGATTATAAAATTACTAATTATAAAGTAGAATAGAGACAGGAGTTGAACATGATTAAGAAGGTGAATAATTAATATTACTTGTATAATTAATTAGTATAAGTATCACTTAAAAAAGATAATCTTGAACATTTTTAAATATTCAATAATAAGCAATTTATGAAAATATGTATAAGCTAATTTGAAAAGGAGAGGGTAAAAATGATCTAATACCTGCTTCTGTAACAGAACAACTTTCTCTTTCAGTCTGAAAAACATCTTCACACTTTCGCGATGAAAACACTGATGCACCGTGTGATCTCTGTAGCACTTGGAGCAAGCGAGCTGTAAATCATCCAGTCTGCGTGGTTTGGCTTATTAATAGTTTTTTGCATTTAGATGTTAGTGACAGTAGTTTTTCATTGGGCTGATGGTTTATGTGCATTTGTTCTTCTGTTGTGTATGTAAACGTCTTTTTGCAGTATTTGCACAGTTTGTCTGGCGCACTTCACTGCTGTCATTTTACTCTGCCGCCCTACTTCTTGCTCGCTGCTTGTGCAGGTAAAGCAAAATTGCGCCAGTAAACACAGCGCCCCTCTGTTCAAAAAATGTATCACGATTAATTCAACATTTCAACTGGTTTGAATCGACACATATTTGAACAGTGAATCGTTACATCCCTACAAACGTGATTGATCATACCTGCAATTGTCTTGCACATCTTGTCAGACAAGCACAGTTGTGTGTTCAGTAGTAAATCTCTTTTGAAAGACAGAGGGCACTCTCATGCAGAAACCAGGGTTTTTACAGGTTTCCTCAAGTCAAATACCAGACTCTTTTTAGACCTTTTTAAGACCATTTTAAGACCATAATGAATGAAATTTCAGACTTGCACAAGGCAAAAAGCTAAAGATTTTTTAACTGGCCAAGTTAAAATCTTAAAAAAAAATTATTATTGTAAGGAAGCTAATTAAACCATTTTAATAATTATTTTAATAATAATAATTTTTATATATTGTTAGTGATTGGAAGGGTGTCGGCCCAATTGGATATAGCTTTACAGGGACATAGGAAAATTAAGACCCATTTCAAATGAAGACCTACAACATAAAATTTCAGTGGATTTAAGACTTTAAGGCCTTAAATTTGGTTTCTGAAATGTAAGACATTTTAAGACCCTGCAGATACCCTGAGAAACTCTAAACATGATGAAGAAACAGGAAATCTCCATAGCAATGTATTTTAAGTAAAAGATTCAACACTTTCATTGATTCAGCGTAACTTAAAATCACACAACTACTGAATGATCTCACACAAGAGTTGGGAGTAATTATAATCATAGCAGCAATTCATGTTCAGCCATTACTACACACAGCCATGGTTGATTGAGAAGTGATGCAAACAGCTGTCATTATCACAGAACAATTATGCTGATTTCATTATAGTCCAATTAAACCAATTTCATTTCAAATATTATTAGTGTACTAAGGCTCTGTGTAGTAAATGATGCTCCATCTAAAAGCACGTGTTTAGAGTTATTCTAGAATCAGCTTTACTGACAAAATGCACATGACAATCACTGTCCATGTACTACATAGCTATGCAAATAAGCTAAATTATTTATTACTTAAATTTTATAGTTTATTTTATAATTACAATCTATAACTAGAGCCTATACAATTGCGCATTTGAAATATTTATTAGCAGCAATAGCATATCCTATAACTGTACTTTACAAATATGCCAGAATATTTTCCTAAAAAAAGATTCACTTCTAAACAAAAGCACAAAGTGAATTGTTTGATTGGCAGGTTGTTTGACACACGGCTAAGAAAGCCTGTGCCTCAGTTAGACAGCACAAGATATTGCAGTGATATCAGAGGATAAATCGGAGATAAAAAGAGGAACGCAGGCTGGTGACAGCGCAGGGCTTTTTCTTTCAACAGAACTGGCTATTATGCAGAGCAAACCTGAGCACAGTCGACCCTGGAGACCTTGCAAACATCACAATCCTTGTTCAAAGCACTGTTTTGAAAGCTGACAGCAGGATGTCCGACTAAAGAAACTTTGAGCCACTGATAGTGCTTGGAACACTCTAATAAAGGCCAATTCACTACTTGACATTGCACTCACATTGAAAAGAGTGAAATGTATGAAATGAGAAATATAAAACAAATTTTGTCCTAAACTGAACAAGCAACAGGACGCATCTCAGTAGTCATAATTGTGTTCTTGGCCAACAGGAAGGAAGTGCAAGACATCATGTTAGTTTAGTAATTCATGTGGGCCAAAATGGTGGCATTGGTAACTTTTCTGTCAATGGTTAATTTTGTCATATTTTACATTAGTTTAGTATTAAAACAAAGTGTTACAGACTGTACTGGTGCAGAGCTGAACATTTTTCTACACTCTTCAAGTCAAAATTGCATTATTGAGAAGGGAAAATTCAATAAATTCATCTTTATTTCTATAGCGCTTTTACAATGTAGATTGTGTCAAAGCAGCTTAAGTTCTAGAAAATTTAAATGGTGTCAGTCCAGTTTTCAGTTTAGTTCATTTCAGTGTGGTTTAATTTTCACTGCTGAAAGTCCAAACACTGAAGAGCAAATCCATCAATGTGCAGCTCCACAAATCCCAAACCAAGCAAGCGACAGTGGTGAAGAAGAAAACTTCACCAAAAAAAAAAAAAAAAACACAATGGTGATTGATGTATTTGGGAATAGTTGCATTGTACAATATAATGCACACTAGAGCTTTGGCAAAAAACATTGTTTAAGAATTAGACTGCATTGATTCAAAGATTTTCATAATGCATGACTATTCATTTGAAACAATTCTGAGCTTTATTTTTAACAGCAGATAGTACTGTGTGCTTTACAAAAATCAGTATTCTGCCTGCATCCAATTCCTTACAAATACCTCTTGAATCTAAAATAATCATTAATAAAATTAGGAATTTAAGCTAAAGAGTGTTTACTGTGAGCGTGTAAAATAAGCTAACTTACATGACTCAGCTGAACCCACAACTACTCTTCTTATGTCAAGTTCAGACTGCATGATTTAGCCCCGATTTTGATTTGTTGACCGGTTTTAAGAAATCACAGACAAATGCCTGAAATCATTGTCAAATCAGTGCTTGTTCACGTGAGTGACAACACACATTGTGAACTATCACAGACGCGATCTGAGAGAATCACCAATGAGTCACCGACACCCATGAGATATTTGGCATGCTATTTGAATTCAAAAAATGGAGGAAAAAGTAGTGGAAATTTGGCAGCCTATGCCTGTTTTAAGTGTCATCTAAGCAATATCACAACCGGGTTGAAAAAGAAAAATTTAAGAGAAATTGCTAATTCCTTTCAAAACCCAGGTGAGCAAAATAAATACATTTTTTACCCCACTAAAGGCTTCTTTCTCATTATGCAGTTAATAACAAATATACTTTGTGACCTCTAGCTGTTTCCATGTCAATTCTCGGATGTGTTTGGTTGTGAGACGTAGTTTGTGGATTTTCCTAGTGATTTTTCCTCTTGTAAAGTCATGCAGTGCATAGCTCGCAAAATTTTAAAACCACTGGTAGCCCTCGGGCATGCATTCAGTTTTTGATAGTCCAAATATAAATTTAATTAGCCCAAATAGAAAATACATTATTTATTAAATTAGTGTGAGAGTGATGAGTGTGTGCACTTCAGTGCTGCACATTGAAACATTGAGTTATTTTAGAGGTAATCGTTTAAATTGTGGCATTTCTCAAGTAAAAAAGTGGATTTATTGCTGCCGCATCAGCAGCACAGAACACATGTTTATCAATTTTTTGAGTGAACGTAAAGGAATTGAAATATATTTTTCAATGAAATACTGTAGATTCTGGTAGCCTGACTGGAAAAAGCAAAGCCCCGGGACGTCGGGCTATTAAATTTTGCGAGCCCTGCAGTGTGAAACCCTGTCGCCGATCCATCTTGCAGTGAAAACACAGCAGCGGCGGAATGATATCCCAGGCAGTCATGCAGTGTGAAAACATCTATGACGCGACTACTTTGAAAATTATGCACTCTGCATTAGTGAGCATTTAATTTTATGGCTAAAAACAAGCCTAGAATGCCATCTACCGTAAAATAGTAGCAATGTATTAGCTAAAAAAAATAAACAAAACTTTAAAATAAAAACTGCGTATTATTTAATTAGAGCAACACAATTAAACTCCATCTGAATAGACACAGAACATTTAAAGAGAAAAAGTATTGAAAATGTTCTAAAAACACTACTTCGTATCATTCACTGATTAAATGTTTCGTGCAAACTTTTGGAAATCAGGACATTCTGTACTGTAACTGAAAAAGCTAAACAATTCAAACTCACTGATAATTTAGACTGTTCGTTCTCTCCAACTTTAGTTCGCTGATACTCAAATAAAAAAGTACATTTGCATTTGCTTGTACATTTGTATTAGATTTATTAAAATTCCATGTCTATATTTACACAAGGTCTACTGCTATGTTTGCTGTAACAAGCCAGCACTTCCAACAGCAAAATCTCATTTAGCATCAATAAATAAAGCCACAAGCCAAAAATCACTGTTGTGAAGAGGCTCTACAGGATCCAGAAACAAGCAATACAGATCCTGTGTAATCACTCGGAAATACTACACATTTATCTCCAGATGCTGAAAAAGATAGGGCGAACAAGATGGCTTATATCATTGGCTCATTCCACAAGTCACAAAGTCAATGTGCCTGACAAAGTACCAGGCTTTCCATTCTATTCCTCTGACCAGAAACATTCCTTTTCCTGTTTGAGCCCGTATGCCTTTACTTGACCTTTACTTGGCAGACATTTCTTCAGAATAGAAGCGATCTATTTCAAATCAAATGCCTTGCAGCTCAAACATCTGACAGATGAAGCGGCAGTAATGTCTGACATTAAATTTACAGACCGTATCTCAATGAAAGCTGTTGATTTAATAATGTCTGGTGAGTCCGAAGCCTTCTATTTACAGTGTCAGGTTATTATTATTTTTATTTAGAGCAATGCAGATCAAACTGACATGCCCGCAGAGTCCAGGTGCGAGTCATGTTCAAGGACAGGTCATTGCTCATTAATTCAGCACAGCATCTGAGAGCTGACGAATCTCAGCATCTATACCTCCAAAAATAACTTTGCTTTGCAGATGGTTTGTCACAGTCACTATAGATAACGTGCCCTTTATAAATAAATCTGGTGGCCTACAAAGATTGCTTGCGACTGTAAGTCAGTAAAGCAGTTAAATGTGTTTTCAGGTTGACTGTGCAGCATGATAGAGATCAGAGCATCGCTCGGCACAAGTCTCACAACACTTAGCCTACAACAGTCTTTTTCATGACCTCCTCAGCGAGCAAGAAAAACATCACTAGATGGCCTTGAGATAGGCCTACTATTGAACAAACAATTGGCTTTCTATCTTCATCGTACGTCAAAATATGGGAAGCACATGTAAAGGTCTTTGTCGTTTCTCAACAGAAAAACAACTTCGTGTGGGTTAGCATTCAAGTGAGATTTGAGAAAGACGTGGGACAAGAAAAGAAAAAAATATTGGACAGGACATTGCAAACCCTGTCAATAAAGCTCTTGAGAAATGTCTGGAGGTCTTGCATCCATCAGAAACAAAATGAAATCAGTCTGATGCTCCTCACTCACCCTGGGCAGCTGGCTGGCAACAGCCTCGAGCATTCACTGCCAATGTCAAGTGCCAGCAGCTGATCAAAGAACATAGGGCAGCCTGTGGCATTAGGAAAACACTACAGTGAAAAAAAGTTAACTTTACTCAAGTGTAGTTCAAAAGCTAAGAAAACAGGGCTACATCTAACAATTTGTTTGTGTGTGTGTGGTGTTGATTTAATCTATTCATATATATTTTTATCAAATGACTAATCTGTGGAATTTTATTCTCCATTAAATCTAATGATTTTTTAAATATGCTGATTATTCTTTTGACCAAGTTTTAATAAATAGCAGGAATAAATACAACTGCTATTAATGCGTCAAAACTAGTGACAACCACCTCTCTTTGTCCCCACCACATTTCAAAGCAAAGTAATAGCCCCTTTCACACATACAGACCTCATGTGTGAACGGGCCCTTTTTGAAAATACTGGTAAATTTGTTCCGGCAAATTTCGGAAAGAGAAATTGTAACATTACAGGTAATTTGCCAGAATGCTGCTCTGTGTAAACGCAAAACGAAAATTGCCAGAAAGAGCGCATTCTACTCCAGTCAATCAGAAAATTGAGACACATTCACATCCTGTTTATGAAAATAAAAGCCTTTGAATAGTTTTACAGACACATTTAGCTGCTAGATGTTAATCAGATAGCGTTTTTATCTTCTTAATGCCAAGTGTGTAAAAAATTATGGATAAAATGCTTATGATAAACCGCTGTTTGTTTACCTTTAAGCTCTGCTTCAGTTGCTTGATGCATGTGCATGTGAAGCAACCGGTGAGTGTCAGCTCACACACACATTTTATGTACATCTTGACATGCAAACATGTTCCTCCATATGTTTTCCTCGAAGTTGTTCACAATGCTTATCCATCCACAGAATTTGTAACGTCGTTAAATGTGTAAACATTTAGCTACGGTTCGCGCTTCTGCCTTTAGATGTCCCTGGGACAAAGCAGCTGCATGAATGCTAAAGCTTTAGATAAAAGTGAAACCATCAACAAAAGCCTGACCCCTTCTACGTTTACAAGCATGACTGTTTAGAGCTAATTTCTGGTTAATGATGTCAGGATTTACCGGTATTATAGAATGGATGTGTGAAGGGTCTTTTCCTGAAAAAAATCCGGAAATCCTTACCTGTGTGAATAGCACTTTTTTTAATTTACCGGTAAAGTCGTTCTGGTAATTTTCCGTACAATTACCGGTATAGCTGTGTGAAAGGGGCTAATGCCACTGGGTCAAAGAGTCACAAAAATGGCACTTGTGCATTTCAATGAAATTGAACAATTCAATTCAATTCATCTTTATTTCTATAGCATTCTCGCAATGTAAATTGTCGAAGCAGCTTAACATAGAAGTTCTAGTAGATTCAAATTGAAACTGTGTCAGTCCAGTTTTCAGAGTAGAAGTTCAAACAAATCTCCATATTATGCATCTAAAGTATTCCCACACTTTAGAAGTCCGTGGTCTGGCTTTTTGCAATGCATTATTCACTTCATCCAGAAGTAGTTGGATTAAATCAAAATGTGTCAACATATTTTATGTGCGTCGATCCACAGCTGCAGCCTTAAAAACAGCAATAAAATAATAAATAAATCAATAAATACTACTAAAAAAATAATAGTCTGCTCTTGCCTTTAGAAAATAGCAGATAACGGCTTTGTTCTATATTTCAGTGTGCTCCCTCACTATATACTCCCTAGCAGCATCCTAACTAGGACAGAACCTAATTAGCAGCTAAACTGGAACGATCTACATGAGCAACACATTTGGAAGTTAGCATGTTGCTAAGTCAATGACACTCTATAAAGCACAAAGTATAGTTCACTTTTCATGCAATGCAAAATAGTTTTTTTAATCACAACAGTATGTGCATAGGAATGCGCATACACACATCTGCACAAGCTGTCAACACAGAACAGGGAGAAACAACAAACAATCTTCCTTAGATGGCATAAACAATAGATGTATTTATTGATGAGCGTTTGCGTGAGCAGTTTAAAATAAATTCTCAATTCTGTTTTAAATGAGGGTAAAGTTATTTTGCAAAGAGATAGAGGACAAGAATTAATTTTTCTAGTGCGCATGTCATGTGCCTGTGCTCACATAAGCAATTAAATGGTATATACTTTGTGCTCGCATCATTCAAAGTAAACTCTTATTTAAGCATTCAAATAATGCACATCTTTTAGTCTTTTATTGGTTCAGTGCAGTGCAATCTGGGAAATGTCACATGCATATGAACTTCTAATTTAGCCAATTCAAAATTACCTTGGAACAGCATTCAGGTCATATTCTAAAAACTCTATGATGGCAGATTGCAAAAGCAGAAGTTTATAAAGTTGCTTTAAAATATACTTATATAAAAACCTTGACACTTTAAACCAGAGTGGAATGATGAGATTTAACTGATGGCTGTTATTGCCTGAATATGCATATGAATAATTAATGCTTTCAGTCTTTAATGATTAATTTATGAGTCTCAATCCATAGTATCATAGGTCTTTGCCTTCAGGTCGCAGTTCACTGGTGCAGAACAGAAAGCGGATGAATTCTGCTTCCATGACATTTATTTTGAAATTTAATTCAAAAGTCTTGGGGACACTTACAAAGGCTTATCAGCTTGATAAATGCAAGGTTTTCGGGCAAGAAATATGGGCTTACAAGCCTAAATTTGTTAAACAACATTTCTAAAGTGAAGCTAGACTTATTTGTCTTTTAATGAAATGGGGTGTTTTTAGACAGCAAATATAGATCAAGGGCAAAAACTAGTCTCCAATACAGCAGTCCAACAACAAAAGTAAAAGAGGAATCTTTATCAAACGTGTTATTAAAAATTCAGACAACAACCAGAATCTCTTACATATGACAAATACAGCCAGCAGTCAGAACTCAAGCTACACTGAATATAAAACTTAGAAAAAGCCATACATGGCAAAGCAAGCCAGGACACTTCACCTTTAATGAAGCAGCTCCTAAAAGAGATAGCAGATAACATCAGTGTTGGTCTAGGCAGTTCTTCGTTGTCTTCCAATTCAAAATTGCTCTGTGTGTCCCAGTTCTGTCAGGCGTGGTTTCACTCAAGATTTACACGGGTTTGGAAAAATTCTAGATCACAGCAAATATTCTTCTCTACAACACCCCAGCTGAAAATGTCACACTTTAAATAAAGGAATTTACACATTTTGCAGCAGAGGGTCTATTCTTTAGAATGACATGCATGTACAACACTAAAAGTACACCTTTGAATGCTATGGAAAAAGTTTTCAATTAAATATAGTTAGTTAAATAAATCACAACTGAATGTACAAAGAACGAGTTTATTAATAAGGATGCACCGATCTCGATACTTGGATCGCATATCAGTTCGATACCGCATATTTTTGCTGAATCGGGTATCGGCCAGCTGGTACCGATCCAAATCTGATCCTGCGTGTGCGCTATATTCTGTGTAATTTATAAGCCAACAAAAGCCATGAAGGTAGCCTATTATAAGGGCCTAGAAAGTTGTCATGTAGGCCTATATCCCAAATGTTCTGAAGCCATTCTATAGTTTATGTGAAGTACAGTTGAATTTTCAAGTGGTTAAATTCATGCTCAGTTCAGCGCTTCCCGCCGCTACGCCAGTCAATCATTCACAATTCAAACTGCATGTCGCGTTCATGACAACTCGAAAAACTCTCCAAGACTATTTGTTCCTGTTAATATAGGTAATCAGTGGAGCAATGCCTTTAGTTTAGCATTAAATGGGTTCATTTTGACCTGCAACAACGAATTCATTGCTGTTTCTATATCATGTTGCGCTGTGTCTGTTATATCAGCAGATCACATTCACAACACTGGAGTAGAGAGGGTCATTACCTGCTCTTCACACACAAAGTAGGCCTACCTGAAACTTTAAATTAGAAAAGGCTCAATAATACGTTGGACAGATCCTTAACACACTGATTTCTTCCCTTTATGCTGCTCAGTTTTGTAAGTGTTTGCAGATACCAAAGAGCTGCGCAATCCGTCTCAGTGATGCATCAAGCGATTCATTCACGCACCAGTTGCGCAAACACAATGTGTGCCCGCCGCTCCATAAGATTATTCTGTAGTATTAAAAGTTTGTTCCCTCCAACTGAGTTTATTCTTCCGAGGAGGATACTTTCAATGGTGCGAATAGTTTTTAAAGCCTGGCTCATTGTGGTCAAAGTAGTTGAATAATAAAAGTGAAACTGACGGGCACAATATGGATTGTCATTAAAAGAAAATTATTTAGCCTAATAGGGGTGTGAACCTACACTGGTCTCACGGTTCGATTATGATTATCATGCCATCGATTCGGTTCAATTCGATATCTCGGTGCATTGATGATGCTTTTCATACATAATTAGATTTTTTCTTTACAACACAAGAAAAAAAATTGTATTAAAATCTATAAATATATTTATATATTATTTGTAATACAATTTTGTCCTTTAATACAAGCAGTAAGGTATATGAACTGTACCTTTAATTTTTGCCTGTTCAAAGAAAACACTCTTTTTGAATGTTTTAGACAAAACGCCAATGCATGCACAGAAGACAACATGAGCATTTATAGCAAATAAACTAATGTAAATATTATCCCGCTTGCTTTTTGAGCACTATCAAGCAAGTTCTTATACTCCTATGATTGGTCATTGTCTTCACCCGCTCAACAGAAACGGCTGCGATTGGCTTTAAAAATTAAATCGATGTTCACCGATGAGTGACGCGGGAAGAACAGCCAAGGTTACTGTCTATATGCGCATAATACACAGTTGTAATCCATAATAGACGCAGTGGAGAAAACTCGCACCACAGGCACGCTCGTGTCTGGATCCACAAGTATCACTTTAACAGCCAAGAGGAGAGATAAAGTTACCTCACGAACATGCCAGCGGGTCAAATGTCCAAAGTGAGAGAGAGAGAGGCAGAAATGGAGGTTTACAGCATTTCTCCCAAATAGTGAAATAGCGGCTCGTGCTGTACCTCCTTCAGTGTCAGTGAAAGACTGTCCAGCAAACTCATAAGCAGTTGAACTGTGCATAATGATATACCTTTTAAGTAGTAGTGTTTTATTTACTCGCCCTCACCTTCTTCACCATAGTATTCTAATGCGACATCGTGCATATCAGATAAATGATGTTAGTACCCCATCTGCATCGCAGTGCACGAAGAAACAATTAATTGACACCCCTATAGTTTAATATAGGCTACTCTGAAACTGTGAATATTTTACTGTAATTTTATTTATATTAATATTTTATTTAACAGACCAGTTTGTGTTTTGGGGTCAATAGTGGTAGCCTATAACAGATTTCAAAGAAAAATCTTAATATTAAAAAAGGAAACATAAGCTGGACCACAACAGATCAATGTCATAACGAATGCTCAAATAATGTAGTCTAGTTTACAGCAAGCATCGTGTTTTTAGTTAGATTGTGCAGTCTATTTTGACTAAAGAAGATATATTATTTGAGTTTATCACAAGAACTATAGAAACAATATTATGCTTTTTTTTAAAAATGGCTCTGTATTGGTCGATACTCAGAATTTTGGTATCGGTATCGGATCCAAAACAATGGTATCGGTTAGAGGTGTGAACCTACACTGGTCTCACGGTTTTTACGATTATCATGCCATCGATTCGGTTCAATTTGATATCTCGGTGCATCACGGTGCATTGACGATGCTTTCCATACACCGTTTTATCATTTCTTCACAGCACAACAATTCTTGTATTAAAATTTATAAATATATTTATATTTACTATTTGTAAAACAATTTTGTCCTTTAATACAAACAGTCAGATATATAAGCTGTACCTTTAAACAACACGAGCATTTATAGCAAATAAACAATTATAAATATCCCGCTTGCTCTCTGAGCCTTGTCTACCAAGTTCTTTCTTACACTCCTTTGATTGGTCACTCACTCAACAGAAAGGGCTGTGATTGGCTCTTACACGCTGGCGCTCATGGGCCACAGTGAGAGAGAGAGAGAGAGAGAGAGAGAGAGAGTATGTTATTGGTATGTTCAACGTAAAGTCAATGGCAGTTTTTTTTTTTTTTTTTTTTGGAACTCTATGGGACAGTTGCTAGGGTGGCGTAAGTGGTTGCTAGGGTGTGGCTAGTAAGTTAAACGATCATCGGTGATTGGCAGATTGGTAGTCTGAGTTAAATGAGCCCAACATTAAGTCTGACAGTCTGGCAGAAAGTTATGATTTTCTCAAGCCACCATAAATATGATATATTGAATAATATGATGTATTATCTATATTTTAATTATAATATATATTTATACACGTGGTTTTTTTTTTTTTGACTACTACTACTACTACTACTATCTATTGTGTGTACTGTTTTTTTTTATTATATATATATAATATATATATATATATATATATATATATATATATATATATATAATATATATATGTTACGTTTTCATGTAAACTTTATAACTTCTTTGGCAATACATTTGTAACATGTCATGCCAATAAAGCAACTATTGAATTGAATTGAATTGAATTGAGAGAGAGAGAGAGAGAGAGAGAGAGAGAGAGAGAGAGAGAGAGAGAGAGAGAATAATATGATGTTGAATAATAATATGATATTTTGAATAATAATATGATATGTTGAATAATAATGTGATATATTGAATAATACGATGTATTGTTGATATTTTATTTAATTATTATGTATAAATATCTTTTTTTTTTTTTACTACTACTATTACTGTGTTTACTGTTTTGTTTTTTATCATTATATATGCATGTTACTTTTTATGTAAACTTTAGAACTGCTTTGGCAATACAATTGTAACATTTGTCATGGCAATAAGGCAACTATTGAATTGAGAGAGAGAGAGAGAAATGGAGATTACCTAATCACCGTGAAATAGGGGCTTCTGCTGTAAGTGTCAGTGAAACACAGTCCAGCAAACACACACGCAGTGAAATTGTGCACAGTTTCTGAGTTTTTAAATAGTTGGAGCGTTGTAAATACTCGCGCTCGCCTACCCCGCTATAGTATGCTACGGCGACATAGCGCATATGAGATAAATGATGTCAGTACATAATAACCGGTTATGATTATTACTGAACCGATACCGAATTGTCCGCGTCTGCATCGCGGTGCACCGAAGAAACAATTAATTTTGACACCCCTAGTATCGGTGCATCCCTATTAATTAATAGTAAATGTTCGTTTACCTGCGAACTATTCCTTAAATAACGCAACAGCAGATATGATCAAATCAAAATGTCTAGTTTTCCTACTTTTTCCTACTTGGCTGCTCAAATGCTAGATTTTTAACCATTAAAACATTGCATAGATCATTTGAGACCGGGATGATGAGAATGCCTTGAAGTTAGCCCTAAGCTAAATCTACAAGTTGGCTGTCATTAGCCCATTCATGACTTGTCAAACAGCCTAACACATACAGCATGACCTTGCTTGACACAAGCTCCACATCCCAATCCAATTAAAGTTGTAAGAGATTATCTTACTCAGTCAGCACATACTGTCTGAATAGAAGCCTCCTCGTCCATATTACTCCGCAACGCTTAGAAGTTACCAAAGGGGGATAGATTTCTTTTTTTTTTTAATGGCTCCTCTTTGGCTGAAATTACTAACAAAAGTTTATTGGCATAACTTGTATAGGAAAGTCAGAAAGAACATCTTTCAAAAAAAAAAAAAAAAAAACTATAGAAACTTCTAGTTTTTTTGCTAACTGCTTGTTATTGGAGTCAAGTCAGACAAAAACCAGCAAGCTGTTGACTTGTGACAGTTCTATACCAATTGAGAAGCCAAAATTAAAGAGATTGTCCAGCAAAATTCCTTCATGTAGTCACACTACGCTTGATCCAAGTCTGTATGAGTTTCTTCTGTTGAATATAAAACCATCTATTTTGAAGTATGTTGAAAAATAAACAGTTGATGGCAGCCATTAGCATTTTTCTGAAACAGGAATTCAAAGGCTACGGTCTTGTTACTAGCGTTCTTCAAAATATAATCTTTTTTTCCATACAACAGAAGAAAAACCTCTTAAAGGTTTGGGACAAGTTGAAGGTAAGTAAAGTGCAAGTAAATTTCAGTTTCTAACATTCATATGCCAGTCAGAACAAATGAAGGAAAAGGTAGCACTACATGTATGCAGCATCTATTTGCATTTCAGTCAAAGAAAGAATGAGCTGTCAGAAATGAGGCTGAAGATTCTCCATGGATGAGTCATCCCTCAAACTGCTCTTTCCCACAGCTGGAGCATTAAGCCGTATGCTTGTGCTTTGGATACTTGCACTGAATATGACAATTGCAAGACAATTTCCTTCAGGGGATGATCAAGGAAAAAAGATTGTTTGAAAAAACTGAAGTTGGACCTCACAGAAGCAACAGGTCTAGAGACAAAATATAGAGATAAAATATAGTTTCAACTTCTTGCCTTTTAAAACCACCTACATGTCCTTATGGGGATGTTCACATAACTGTACATATAATAATTTAAAGTCTAATGTCCACCATCCCAAGTCTATTCAAATTGAGCATTTAACCAACAGCAAGGCTACATACTGTATAACATTCATATACATATATATACACATATATACATATATATATATATATATATATATATATATATATATATATATATATATATATATATATATATATATATATATATATATATATATATATATATATATATATATATATATATATGAATGTTATACAGTATGTAGCCTTGCTGTTGGTAAAAATGCTCAATTAAGTATATACTCATGTTTGAGAAATAATAATAATAATAATACTAACATTAAATTGTTTAGCATACACAATCGAAATGATGTTGTATTGAGAGTTTGGTACTGAGATGCATTTCAAATTATGATTCGAGATTATGGTTAAATCCTTATTTCTACCCATTACATTATTTTTCGTTACTTTTCTTTAAACATGGTTAAAGAAAATCATATTAGATCTAATTTTATTGCCATGTTTTATTAAAATAAGAAAAAAGTTAACCAAATTATGATTTTTTTTTTTTTTTTTGCCTAAGCATAACAAATCATGATTTTCATTTTAGCCAGAATCGTCCAGCCCTAGTTCTTATATTTCACACCACTGCATGTGATACTTTGCAATGTACTTGGAGATTTAAGGGTTGGATGCAGGTGCTTGCAGTGTTGCCAACTATTTTCAATGAAATGGCACTAAGCTCTGCCCGAAAAGTCGCTAAATGTCGCTAGATTACATCATACATCAATTTGCATATTACTGAAGTCATCACGTTATACCGTTTCTGTTTGTTTAACAGCCTATGGTTAATAAAGGGGTATTTATATTTGCACTATGCTTTATATATGCATGTCAATTTAACTAAATTTATTGCTGTTTGAAGACTCTGCAGAAAGTTCTGCAGACCTTAGAAGTGCACCTCAGCACGCGCTGATCCCATTCTGTGATTTTATATTGCCTACCACTTTGTAGCCAAGCTGCTGTTTTACTCATTTGCTTCCACTTTGTTTTAACACTACCACCACCAATTGACCGTGGAATATTTAGCAATGAGGACAATTTCACGAATTAACTTATTGTATAGGTGCCAACTGAGCTTCACTTAGCTCGTGGGAATGACCCCTTCTTTCTGCCAGCAGCTAGCTCTCTCCCACTGAAGCTAAGCAGGGCTGTGCCCGGTCAGTACCTGGATGGGAGACTGCATGGGAAAACTATAGTTGCTGCAGGAAGTGGTGTTAGTAAGGCCAGCAGGGTGTGCTCAACGTGCAGTCTGTTTGGGTCCTAATGCCCCATATATTGATGGGGACTCTGTACAGTGAGCATAGTCTTTCGGATGAGACGTTAAACTGAGGTCTCTGTGGTCATTAAAAATCCCAGGATGTTTTTCAAAAAAAGAGGTTTAACCCCGGCATCCTGGCCAAATTTGCCCACTGACCTCCTAACCTTCCCCATATCATAATTGGCTCCATGACTCTGTCTCCTCTTCATTATTATTATTATTATTATTATTATTATTATTATTATAAATAAATGTTACTGTGGACAACAAAACTGGTGTGAAATTGCACAAATATATTTAGACAACAGCCAAAAATACATTGTATGGGTTATGCACGGGAATATTAAGAAAAGATCATGTTCCATGAAAATATTTTGTAATTTTCCTATACTGCAAACATATCAAAACTCAATTTTTGATAAGATGCATCGCTAAGATGCTAATTGCTTTAGACTTTTGAGCTCTCAGATTTCAGATTTACAAATCTCAGCCAATTCTTTTTTTTACACTCTAAAGATACTCTTTAAAAAAAAGGCAAAAATGGTGCAAACATTCCCAAGGTATCAGAGTTTGTGCAAGGAAACTCCTGAGTACACCATGTTACCAATTGAATACCGAATGAGAACTCCTTTTGTCAAGGCTTCCTCATTATCCCCCATTGTAGGAATTCCCTGGCTGTTCTCCAACAACCTCTCTCAATGTGGGAATTGTTTATATGCAAAGAATCCAATAAGGAATTCCAAACCATCTCTACATAGTGGAGGCCAATGGAGATGCTTTTCATGCTCAGTGCGCACTCGCTTGCTCAGCTAGAGTGTGGAGGTCAGGGGAGGAACCCATGTATGAGATTCCAGTAATTAATGGACATGCAGCTTGGAATGACAAAGCCCTCATTCCAGCACAATGCGTCCTTAGCCCTCAGAGCAGGGGGTTAGAGTTCAGCCAAGGCTTTGTGTGTGGCAGCGCTGATTGTCAACAGACAATGAATCCTTTGATTGAACTGCAAACTTTTCAATCGATGAGAGGATGAGTTGAAGTATGGTTTCGTTTGCCAAATGTACGAGGTTATGTAAGCAGTGGGACCATTTCTGAACTTTTAGGAACACACAAAACTCTACTTAGTTTTTTTTTTTCCCAGATTATTGCAGAGTACTTATGGGCACAGGGTAAAATCTGAGTATTTTAGAAAATACTTGGCAAGAAGAATGCAGCAATTATTTGGTTTAAAAAAAAAAAACAGTTCAGTACAGTAAAATGTATTTTACGGAATACAAAATGAACTAAATGTTTTCTCCATACTTTAATCTTTCTTCATTATCAAATAAACTTTTGGAAATAACAGTTATTTGGTGGTTAATTGCTAATACAGTAAAACAGCTGTTATTTTTAATTTTTGTGCAAACCATGAGCTTTTTCCAGGATTCTTTGCTGAATGTTCAAAGGAAATGCATTTACTGCAATATTTTGTTATATTACCAATTTAATGAAATTAATATCTTCTAAAACAAAATCTAAATATTTACTGACCCATTAAGTGCAAAGGGAAATAAAATAAAAAATGTACTACTATTACTAAGGTCTAGGGGTGCAATGATTAACCGATTTCACTATTAACCGCGCTTTAATTCGTCACAGTTAATTAACCGTAAAGGCTTCTCAACATTGCATTTTTGCAGCAACTAAACAAAGTTATGCCAACTGTGTGCTAGTTTAAAGTTCCGAGCTTGTACATGGAGGCTAATACTAGGGCAGGGCGATTTGGCCTAAAATCAAAATCTAGATTAAATGAACATTTAAACTCGATTGCGATTAATGAACAATTGTTTTATTTATTTGTTTGTTTATTTATTTATTTATTTTTTGCTGCAAATTTTTGTACAGTAAATATGCAGTTTTTTTCTTTGATACAAGCTGCTCTTGTTGCAGTTTTCACAGTGTTTATGTTGTCCATGCTTGACATGTTGGTGAAATAACGTAACGAAGCGGGGTCTTGTGACTTCACACGCTGTAGGTAAAGTAATCAAAAAAAATTGACCTGAAAAAATTAAAATCGATTATAGGTTCTAATGTCGATTTCGATTACTCTTCAATAAATCGCCGAGCCCTAGCTAATACGCACGCACACTGGATTAACTATGGTGAGGCTATTAACTAAAGGCCATTCACATGTCATGTCTTTTGTGCGAGTAAGTTTGTTATTCCTTTTCTTGTCCGCATTGGGAGTGATGTGCACTCATTTATTTATTTATTCATTTATTCACTGTTCTGTCATTTATTTACAGTGTAAAATTATTACTTGCGTTTAAATGCATAATAATTGTGATAACCGTGAAACCGTGATTTTTCTTCAGAATATAATCATACAACCAAAATCTAGAATCGTTGCATCCCTGCTAAGGTCTATAATACAGAACAAAACCCTGTTAGTTCTGAAAACTAAATTCATTTACAAGTTTGACAAAACTTGATGAGCAGCACATAGCAGTCACATCAGCCAGCTCAGGCTCTCTCTAACTCAAGCATTTTGAGCTGAGCATTCACAACAGTCAATGAAACTGCTCTGTAAAGTGCTAAGAATGCTTCTCCCCTTCATCAGGACATGGACGTAGAGATTTAAAAGCTAAACACAAAAGTAAACAGCAACACACATTTAACTTGCTGACACACCATATCTTTGGGGAGGAACTAGAGAGATAATGATAAGGTTGAGTACAGCACGCAGACACATTTCCCCTGCTAAAGGCGAGTAGCTCTTTGCACAGCACTTTGCTGAATGTCTTTTCCTCATGTTTTCTCAATGCCGAACTGATTTGTCTGTTTAGTTAAGCTGCAATGCGTCAGCCTAATTCAAACATCCTTCAGCTCTAAGGTTCATCTAAACCCTTTCAAATAAGCAACCCAATTACAGCACTCATGTTCTTTGCCAAGATTACTCTATCTTCAGATTGACTATGGCTTCTGCAAGTCCCTGTCGGAAAATTTAACATCTGACCGTGACTGAGCAGAGAGCCCTTTACAATTCAAGCAGAACTAATTGGTTAGTTGTTACACAGCGAACAATATTTTTTAGCACAAAAAGGTGAAAGAACCTATCCATTTTGCCTGTAAGACTATTTTAACATCTCACTCTAAGACACAATCCAAATTTCCAATCCACTTTCATAAAGTCACAATAGCCTAAATGGAATTTAAGTCTTGTAGAAGTGGGCTAACTTTGCATTAGCCTTGCTCTCTGAAACAACATGCCCATTCATCTGAAAATATCAATGAATCATTTCAAAAAGAAGCTAACAATCATTCCAGTGAGGTGGATGATATTAATCTTACTGTATGTGTTTGAATAGAGCTAGCAAAAGCTGTTTGCATTCAGAAATTCTATACCATTAACTCAAACGTGCATGAGACAACAATATTATTTGATATTTCTATTTGAAGATTGAAATTCTTTGCTTATTTCACAGAGCAGTGTGATGACCTGAAGGCATTCACCAAGTACACACAAAAAAATGCAAACCACTCGACACAAGGAAAACAGATGGCTGCTGGAAAGAATTGAACACTAATATTCCAACACACCCGCATCATACTGATGTGGCTGACAATCGCATATGCTGTTTTCCCCAGCACAAATTAAGCTTAGTCTAGAATTGGCAGTATAATTTAAAATGGTCTAAGGGTATTGTCGAAGATTAAACTAAACTTACTTTTATTCAGAGCAATCATTTCAGCACTTGACAAGCACTTCAGCAAGCTGGAAAGCAAATGTCTAAATATAAATCAAACAGAATTACACTCTTCAAACAAAAGACTAAAAGACATGTGCCAATATTAAAAAAAAGAAGAGAAGAAACATGATCACATGCATTAGAAAGCCAAAATAAACATTTTTGATAGCACTATTCTCCTTTTCTACAGAGATGCATTACTTCTAATATAGACACACTACACTCTCAGAAATAAAGGTACAGGAGCTGTCACTGGGGCAGTACCTTTTCCAAAGGTACATATTTGTACCTGAAGGGTCCATAATGGTACCTCAAAAGTACTTTTAGTTAAATTTGGGTGCTAATATGTACCTTTGAGGCACCACTGTGGACTATTTGGGTATAAATATCTACCGTTTAAAAAGGTACTGCCCCAGTGACAGCTCCTGTACCTTTATTTCTGAGAGTGTATCAAATATCTGAATAGATATGGTCCAAACATTTACCTTTCTCCATTAAGAGTAACAAATCTTAAAATCACCCACAAATGTGCATTCAATTTGTATTCATACAGGGAGAATGTTTACTTTATAGGCCAGATATCAATATCTTACCCTACACTGTCTGAGCTAAAGAATAAATGAACTAATGAAATCAGACTTTGATCTCAAACCTTTTGGGAAAGCAAGCTTCAACAGTGAGTGCATTACAAATACGAATTCAATATGAGAGCTTGTGAAGTGGTTGCATTGGACAAGGTTGGTTTACACAGTAATTCAGTCCAATCACATTCAGGGAATGTGCGATCTGTGTTTACAAGAACATGGGCTGTTATCAGTTTGGATGCTTATCTTGCTCCTTTCCTTCAATTATCCTGTCATTATGGTGTTAATCATATAATGTTACTGCTTGTTATCAGAGATGTAGCGCAAATATGATGATTTCAAAGAGTTATGCATCACTAATACTATCCTCTAAATAATCGCTGTAAGAGTAACATGGAATTTGTATGCAAACCAATGCAGGAAATGAGAAAGACGAGTGGAAATATGAGCGGCACACTATCATTGTGCCAATCAATAACGGCTCATCGCACATCTTGATGGCAACACAAGAGATTCAACAAGGGCTATAATGTAAGGCTTGGAAGAAGACAGATCATGTAAAACAGGTTATAGAAACTATAACAGGAAATATCATGTTCGTATTTGCATATCTATGTAAATTAACATACACTAAAGGCATGTTGTTTGCATTTGTAATTTGGTTCTTTTGTATTACTTGGTCTGGACCAAAAATGGAAATGATGAATTTTAGTTCTGATTCACTTAGTGTTTACGCCATTTCTAAAGCTAAACATACAAAGGGTAATAATATTAATTATAATTAGGGCTTGGCCTATAAACAATATTATATCGAATCGTGATCAAATTTGTCAATACCAATGATAAGCTCTGGATTTTTCACTCTATACTGATCTAAGAGCCAATCACACAGCAGAAATGTGCAACAATTGAAATCTAAAAGTGTGCTGATATTATAGAAATGTACCACCAAAAATTTATCGGCCAAAAATATGTTATACTAGGGCTGGGCGATAAAATCGGTATTGATATTTATTGACCGAACACGATTGTCAATATCAATAAAAAAAATTAAAAAATTTATCTTATTGACAAAATATCAATATTTTCGTTTTTGACTATTATAACTATTTTACTTAGTAATATATTTTTGTTTTTGACTATTAAAACTATTTGTCTTAGTAATGTTGGTAAATTATAATAAAAATCCTAATATTCCTAAATGGATTGTTAAAATATATTAAATAAGTATCGATATTGAATGATGTGAAAAATATCACCATGATATATATATATTTTTTTTTTTTGCAATATCGCCCAACCCTATGTTATAATATTTAATGGACCCTCCAATTTTTGTGGCTTCAGTCATTGTTAGCCTAGGGTACTCTTATAAATCTGAAAGCATTAACAACTAATATTGAAATGTATATTTCTATATTTCATTATCGTTAACTATAGAAAATAATTATCAAGATTGCATTTTTGCCATATCACCCAGCCCTAATTATAATAGTAAAAAAAACAATAATAGGTCAAAAATGTTTCATAGAATAAACATCTTAAACAAAGTTGTGCACAGGGCTAAACACACTCATGTGTATTTTTTGCTCATGAAAAGCTGAGCTTGTATAAAGTAGCCAAAACACTTCCAGAAATTCTTCACACACACACAAACCAGCAACATTACAAATATGACAAGAAAATAAAGACACTTACAAGGCTATTCTGTCTTTTTATGGTCATATTTTATGACATTATGTCCTGTTTTTGGTTCACAATGTCTTTGGTCTGTGATGCATTCATCTCTGTCCATTTGTTTGGTATTAACACCAAGGTTGAGATGGCACGGTTCACACTTAAAAGCATCTGGAGAGATTTGATGTGGTTCATTGTGGATTTGCTGACAGTGAGGCAGCTTAAAAATAAAATTAGAGAAAGATGTCTCGCAATATAGGCTATAGCTTTATGCATATACACACTGCTGTAATTCTATCACCAAAATCAATATTTCGAGCACAGCCCAAGAGCACATAGCTGCTTTAATATGCAGAAGGATGCCTCCAGCTGACTCTACAGGCTTAATGTCAGGTCTGGAAATCTTTCAGAGACTTTAATATAATTTCAGAGTCATGTCATTATTTTTCTACAGCGAAGTGGCCACAGCGAAAAGCATTTTTTAATATCTAACCAAACTGTTGGCTTTAAATCAAAACATTGATTTGTGACTGCAAATCCCTTCAGAACTAAAGAGAAAGCAAGACCGGAGCACAAGGATGCAAATTTTTAAATTTGTCTATAGTTCAAACAGATGGTGGTGGAAATGTCCAAAGAATAAGTGCATTGTCAGATAAAGATTAATTTAGGATACAGCTAAACATTACAATATATATAATCCTTCATCGAAAATAAACTTTATAACAGTACAACACTGTAAGTTTAATACATGTAATGACCTAATAATATAAAAACTCAAATTTGACCAAAGAGGCATATACCATTCCGGAGACATAAATAAATGTTGAAAAGGAAAATGTAAAATGTGTAAGAAAATATCAGAAATTGTAGTTGGGTCTCCGTCATTTTTGTTGTTCTAGACTCCTAAAACACTTTAAAAAGTCAAGAACAAAGAAAACAGTGCAAGTAAAAGCTGAATTGAATGTATTCGTAATCTGCGAAATTAAATTGGTGTCTAAATCCATTTGAAACACAAAACGTACGGTCTTCATGAATTCGTTTTTGACTCCGATTCTTTATCTCATCGTCGGCTATTTAACGATAACAAGTAGCGACAGCTACTAAGTTTACGCACCCGTAAAAAGTAGGCTACAAAATAAACAGTCTACCGTCTACAGCCTGTACTGTCTGTGATGGAATATACCATTCTAATCGATTCAAATGTCCCAGGCACACCGGTTTATGAATATTAATGGTTCAAACGGAAGAAAATACAATAAATACCAAATAAAATTCCATTTAGCAGAGTTTATTATAGGGGAGCACGCGAGTGCACACGCGCACACATTCAATCCGCTCCACTTTCGCCGCTCGCTCAGGCGTTTAACTAACAAGTTATGAATAAATATAAAGGTAATATGCTATGCCGATGCACTTACCGATGGTAGAAAGCTGTAAATAATCGAGATAATGAATATCAGGGTGTCCGTATGGCTTAGCACCGCTCTCTCCAGTGATCCTCCTCGAAGACGACGAGCCAGCCGAGAAACCCGGTGCCAGAGAGTCGCATCGTGAAATTAACAGAATTAAATATAAAAGACATAAAAGTCCACACCAGACTGATGTGTGCTGAAGAAAACTGCACCTCTGAAGAATGAAATAATGAAGGTTCATTAAAATCTCCTTTTGGGGAAGGGGTTTGCCGAGCTAGCTTCGCAGCTATGCTACAACCAGCCAGCTGTTCGCGCGGCGTTCCTGTTTGAACTTTAAAAATATATGACTGAAAATGAGACTAAACCTGTCCCGTGTCTGCCATCCGTTTCAGTATTTGCTCATACATGAAGAGAGGTGTGTTGTCCTGTAGGCTGAGCCACACGTACAGCCACTTGCCACGGGAGACTTCGGTTCAACATTCAAAAGCGTGACCGCGCAGTGGTGCTCCATGCGCGTCACCGTGACCACATAAGCGCGATTGGCGCAGAAGTCTAGATGAATTTTATCGGAGCTCTCGCGCTGTCGTTAATAGTTACCATTTTATGGTTATTTCTTGTTAGAGCTAGTTGCATTTCTTTTGTTTAGATCACGAATTGTCGTATTGTACACGTTCTCTTAAAATACAGACACCAGAGCAGACGGTCTGCTTTTAAATTAATTATGCAAAACGTCACATAGACAATCCACATTAGGAGGCAGCGCAGATTATAACTTCATGACCTGAAGAAAGTCGAAAGCAAACATTTATTTCATAAATAATATAAAATCATCGATTTCAATGAATGAATGAATTGTGACGACACCAGAATGCTTTAGAACTGATCTTCAGCTCCATCTATTGAACTGCTGTCACCACAGCCAGGCACAAAATGCTGAGGAATAACCGTGTTTTGCTGTATGTCACTGTTCGGTTTGTCTGGTGTCCTACTTAAAGTGAATGTTCTATATATATATATATATATTATTTTTAATGATAGTATAACCAATGTATAATTAAATTGAATTTAAAATAGCCCAATATTATAATAATTAAAACATATTTCTGATAATAGATGATATTTTAGATTTTTGAAAATTAACACTGTCTAAGTGTCAGGACACTGCAAAATGCTGGGTTACTCACAATTCCTTCATGTTGTCTCAACATAAGGTAAACTGTTTTTACACATTTAAGTTGACTGAACATAAAACGATTATGTTGTCCCTCCCCAAATTTTTTTAGAATTGTGTTGATTCAGCTCATTTTAAATAAGTAATTTTAACAAGCAGCAAAAATCTTTTTTTTTTTTGAGTTTAGTAGCAACGGTTCATAAATATTTTAATGTCATTAATTCAACAATTCTGTGATTAAGTTTAATAACTAGGGTTGCACGGTTTACCAATACTATAATATCGTGATATATGGCTCCAAAATACTGGCGGTGCCACTGTAGTTTGTAAACGGTAGTATCGTCATTAATGGTCTATCTACAATACGTTGCATGTGGAAAAGTAGCTAAAATGCTCACACATTTGTGCAACAATCGACCATTTTATTTATAGTCTGTGGAGCCCTTTGCAAACTGTAGAATTCACACTTTTTATGGTAGCCTATTGCGCGTTTTCTGATGCTGCAGTTCGAATCTGAATCAGTTAATTTCTGCTCCTGTCAATAGGATTTAGTAGCTACAACAACCGCAACAATCTCAATTTTTACCTGGTAAGACTAAAATAAAAACAATAGATAGGGGAAACATTGAAACAATTTTTGACCACTTCATAAAGCCTATGGTTGGAAAAATGCTCTTTTAGTAGCAAATGTCATTTGGTATCATTTGTATCTTTATTTTAATGTATTTTTTTGTTGGTCAGTTAGCTACAAAAAACCCAAAAAAGAATGAATACATTTTAGGTGAAATGACGTGCAAATACTTTTTAAAAAAATAAGGGAATCATTAATTAAATTCAAGTAGGCATTATAACATGTAAAATATAGTATATCTGACAATTTTCTTTATTTCATGGATTTGAGTTATGAATTACAGTATCGCAATACTACTTGGTATCACGATACTTCAGCTGGTATAGTATCGTACCATGAATAAATGGTATCGTGACAACCCTACTAACTATTGCCTTTTTGAAAACAACTTCAATAGAATAATTTGTCAGTCACAATGTAAAATTCTAACATTGTTGGCAATTGGTTTCTCTTACATCGAAACACAACAGGTATAGTTAAGAAATGTAGTAAAATTTAAAAATAATAGTCAACCCCAGTCTCCTACTGTTTATTCAAGCAAACTCACACCAGAGGTCATTTTCTGCTCTCTTTTATTATCTCAAAATACAAAACATTTTTGAAGCAGGGAAAAAAATTACATGGGTCTAGCATCTGAAAATGTCAATGAGTACCAGCACAGGGTGATGTGAATCGAAGTGGTGATGGTGAGGTCGGTATTTACTACTGTTAGTCTTTTTTTTAATAGTTATTATTGTAATTGTTTTATTTATTTATATACTTGGCAGCTCCACTTGAATCTATTCTATCTATATATGTAAAATCTATATCCTTAGTCTTGATGATTAAAGCAACTCTTGATTCTTTTTAAAAAGCATACAACATCTTAACATCATCTCCTTGACTTGATCCATTGTGTTTGAGGTTGTGTTGCTGTTAGTCATTTTAAAGCTGCTGGAGAATGAAAAAGCGAAGCAGTCAAATTATTGATTGCAATCTGAAACTCAACCGTTAAACTGTGCAATTAATAACAGCACTGACTGTACAGATACAAGAGAGGTAAACAGGGTTAACCCTATGGGTGCTGCTTGAAATTTCGTTTATCTGAAACATACAGTATGAAAGCACATCGAAACAACACAACAGAGCTATTGAACAACAATGACAACAATACAAATGAGATTCAATAATACAGGACAAAAGCGGATTTCCACCTTCCTTCATGTGTTGTTCGACATCATTCAACATTTATCCTGTAATACGGAATAAAAATGACACTTGAAAAGGTGGTTCACCAAGAAATGAAAACTAAAGTTAGACTGCTCAAATATAATTTGGAAATACATGAAAAGTAAATGATGACAGAAGTTTTTGTTTTTTTATTTATCTAACTGTTCCATTAAAGGGGACCTATGCCATTTTTTAGAAGATTTAATATTAGTTTTCCAGTACTGGGTTGCGGCTGGAAGGGCATCCGCTGTGTAAAACATATGCTGGATAAGTTGATGGTTCATTGTGGCGGACTCTGATAAATCAGAGACTAAGCTGAAGGAAAATGAATGAATGAAGTTTTCCTAGAATGCGTCTTTTAAATTATAGCTCAACATACAACACAGATCACCTATAAATCCATGCTGTTGATGTCCATTTTAAGTTGAAGTAAAAAAAACACTATTTTGAGTGTCTCTTTAAATGCAAATTAACTGTAGTTTCCTGCCCCTTTCCCAATAGAAGGCGGAGACTTAGAGCTTGTGTATTTACCAAGACAAAATATCTGTCAATCTATCAAGCATATCCTGCATTTTAAAACCTCGTCAATTTGCATGTCATGATCGTCACAATCCATGCAATCCTGGATTAACAAACATTTTTGTCTGAAAATGTAATCTATACCTATTCCCTACCCCTAAACTCATAACTGTCAATTATTCCCAAAATCAGAGGGGAATAATAGTTTGATAACACTCACGTAGAAGTGCATAAACCAAATCGTAAGCCTAAACTCAGTTGAGTGCGTCCAACACCGTGTCCTTACTCCATGAAAGAGAGAAAAAGAAAGAGAAAGTAAAGGCTGATTGGAGGAGGCTCATCCTTGGGCTGCAGATGCTCTGTTTAACTGTTTTCTCGCTAGTGAAGCATTCCGTTTTTCCACTTACAAAGTCCACCAAGTAAATAGCAAATGTGCCATGGCACGACACAACTGACTCTTAAAGGGAATGGGAGACTTTGATTGGTTTAATGTACGCTATGCTCAAAACACACCCATAACTCATTAAGAGAATAAGCACAACCCTGTTAGACCATGCACCAGGGCGCAGAGCGTATTTTTCCATTCTTAAAATAGCAAAAGTGTATTCGGACACACCTTTAATGCTTTTGTGCCATGCGCTTTAGACTTTGCGCATACATTGTTAAAAGTAGAGCCCATGATGTTTTCTTTTTTCTTGTTTCGTGTATATATACAAATTATATCAAAAACACAACAGCCAGGAATTAAATTAAGTGTTTATATTAGATCTGTATATTAAACGATCTGTGTTGTACAAAAGAAAAACTGAAAATGAGTCACTGCTATTGGTTGAATGAAGCAAGTACTTGGATGTAGTAACCTAATTCATGCTAAAAGGCAGATCATCACCATAGGTGGGGTTTGTGATGTCACAGTAGGGGGAAGTTTAATTTCAGGGTGGTTGGTTACATACACTGTGGACACACAGTTCTGTTCAAATACCATTAAAAGTGAAATTTGCATAATAGGTCCCCTTTAATGATTGAAATTACACACATATATAATAATATATCTTTTAAATCAAATGAAATGTAATAATTTCCCGTAGTTTTTTTATCAGATCACTGATGATCTTAGATCACTATTTTGTAGTTTATTCATTACGTTTCTGTGCCGGAAAATGTTGACAGTGTACAGCATATGGATTGTAACCTACATGTAAAGTAATGGCATATTGATGCCACTAGACTGACTCTGAATGAGGTCATACTGTGATGTGCAAATCTGCAAATGATCTACAAACGAAACAGAAAGAGACACTAATGGTGCAAACACAACTTAAAAGTTGAGGCTACCAAAAGGGTTGACTGGTAAATACAAAATAATATAATAAATTAAACAAATGTTGTTTGACAAGCAAAATCACAGCACTATTTTAGAATTTAAAGCCAAACGGAAATCTGCCAAAACAATTTTGCACCTCATATAGTTTAAACCGACTGCCAGTGGTCTGTTCTTTTCACATCAAAGCTTGAGTTTAGTTTTTTGGTAGCACATTCAAGTTAACAAAGTACACTCTTCAGGTGTTAATGTGTGGTTTTCTCTCATTTACTTTGCGAATCTACTGGAAAGAGCGTTCATTGGTGAAAATGATTTCTGGTCTGGACCACAAAATAGATCAGCAATAGCACCAAGTCATGATATGTTCAATGGTATGGCTGCTTACACACCACACTGAGGTCTCTAGAAAAAGTTTACAGCGATTGTTTAGAATACATAGTGTACCTACTACAAAAGCAGTTGGCATCATCTGCTATTTCCTAATGACCACACCTTGCTACCAGGAGCATCTAACAGCAGAAAGAACATATACTGTATTTCTCCATAAACAAGACAGCTAAAGTGGAACAAATCATCTCAGAGTTTCTCGCAGTACAAAATTAAAGTCTCCTCAGTTCGCTTTTTATTACGTAACTATAAATATCTGTTATTTATACATACAGTACACTGTCAAAATATTTCTACTGGTACAGTCTGTTGACTATAAGAATACAGAATACATATATCTTGGACTGTGCTGCTATACATATTGCAGGTGTCACACTCCCTACCCCCCACAACATACCATCAAACGCCATTTTAGTCAGCAGACACAAGATCTTGTGCTGACTAGTCAAACAGCACAGTAGCTGGACTACACACCAAAAGACAAGAAACTAAAATCCACCTCTGCAGCTGCACTGAACTGCACCATTAGACTTGTCGGACGTATACAGAGAATTCAGTTAAGGCCCGTTCACACTAATAATCACAGCAATAATTGCACATTAAACATGGTGAATAAATACACATTACATGTATATTTACATTACAAATGATGAAAACTGTTTTATCAGCCGAGTCTAATGTTATCACTCGATTGAATGGGCGTTATCAATGATTATCAGCTGATAGATATGGGCCAGTAGGGGCCTTCTGCCTTATATGATCTATCAGCTATAGATCACATAAGGCTGCGACCAGAAGTTAATGAGAATTAATCATATTATTTATTAAATTTCCCATTAATTTTATTTTATTAACGTTTACACCTACCCCAACCCTAAACCCAACCGTCACAGTATTGTACAAACAGATCTGGATCTGGAGTCTGGCGCAAAAGGCCCCTACTGGCCCATATCTATCAGCTGATAACCACTGATAACGGCCATTCAATCGAGTGATAACATTCAAAGTGGGTGATTTTATTTTAATTGTTCAAAATCAAATCATAACAAACCTCATTTTACTAAACATAGTTCAATTGTGGCCATAAATTACAATTATTAATTCTCTTGTTTTGATAACTATTGTAAACATCAATATCCTCTATTTCAATCCAATTATTATATTGTGTGCATTGTCTACATAAAATAAGAGAGATAATTGTTAAAACATGTTGAAGTATACAAAAAAAAAAGCAAATTTCCACATTTTTTAGAGATCATGTGCACTGTAAAAAAAAAAATCGTAAAAAAAAAGGTAAATGACTGGCAGCTACGGCTGCCAAACAAAAACCATAAAATTACGGTAAAATTTCTTTTGTTGAAATAAAGTGCAAAAATAATAAATCTACAGATATTTTCATTAAAATGTTTACAGAAAAACACTGTTATTTTACAAACTTCTTCTAGATTATTATGATCAAATACGTTTAATAAAGTTACACAATAAGAGTTTTACAGTGAAACACTGTTATTTTACAAACTTTTCCTAGATTATTACGATCAAATCCGTTTAATAAAGTTACACAATAAAGTTTTACAGAGAAACACTATTATTTTACAAACTTTTCATAGATTATTATGATCAAATCCATTTAATAAAGTTACACAATAAGAGTTTTACAGAGAAACACTGTTATTTTACAAACTTTTCCTAGATTATTATGATCAAATCCATTTAATAAAGTTACACATTAAGAGTTTTACAGAGAAACACTGTTATTTTACAAACTTTTCCTAGATTATTATGATCAAATCCATTTAATAAAGTTACACAATAAGAGTTTTACAGAGAAACACTATTATTTTACAAACTTTTCCTAGATTATTATGATCGAACACCATCAATAAAGTGACTGCACTAAAAGTTTAAGAGAAAACAATGTTATTTAAAAGAATTTTCCCTAAATCATTACGATTAAACACCTTTAATAAAATGCCAAGACATCCGCAAGGTCATAATTTAACAGTTTTATTTTGGATCAAAAAAGTCTGGAAAAAACAAGATACAAGATACAACTGGTTAAAATTCTCACAACTTTAAAATTACAGTGGTTACATTTTATTGAATAGTATTTATGTAAAACATGTTGAGGTTTAAGTTATATGGAATGATTCACTTCCAAATCTTAAATGAAACTGTAATGTGAATGGGACACTGACAAAGGAGTGCGGATCCAAATTCAAGTTTATTACACAGAGATGGTCACGCAAGCAACAGTCAACAGAGGAGCAAACAGATGTATGCAGGGAATCCAGAGTCATGGTCAAATAACAGGCAAATGGTCAGTCCCAGCAGCTACAACAACATAAACAATTAACAAGCAAAGCAAGAGAAACGCGTCATAATGTTCACAGTAACAGTATAACAAGCCTTAGCAATTAGTGCATGCGTCTGTGCTGCTTTTAAAGTCCATGTAATCAGTTCATAACGATCCTCCGACTGTGTGTGTGTGCCCAATCAGTGGAATCTGGAACAGGTGCCTGTGAGCATTGCATGACTGGATCTGTAGTCCATATAATGGCGGATTTGTAGTTCTATGGTGATCTGCGTGTTTACCAGCGATCTACAAGGATTAAATTGCTGATGATTGTGACAGGAACATTTATACTACTACAGTAAACAGCACAACAGTTTCATGAAATTCTCAGACTATAGGATTATGATAAACTTAAGATATACTGAAAACGTATACAGCTACTTGATTTTTACTGTTTCACACCCACTATTTGCACACACACACACACACACAGTCGGAGGATCGTTATGAACTGATTACATGGACTTTAAAAGCAGCACAGACGCACGCACTAATTGCTAAGGCTTGTTATACTGTTACTGTGAACATTATGACGCGTTTCTCTTGCTTTGTTTGTTAATTGTTTATGTTGTTGTAGCTGCTGGGACTGACCATTTGCCTGTTATTTGACCATGACTCTGGATTCCCTGCATACATCTGTTTGCTCCTCTGTTGACTGTTGCTTGCCTGACCATCTCTGTGTAATAAACTTGCATTTGGATCCGCACTCCTTTGTCAGTGTCCCATTCACATTACAGTTTCATTTAAGATTTGGAAGTCATTCCATATAACTTAAACCTCAACATGTTTTACATAAATACTATTCAATAAAATGTAACCACTGTAATTTTAAAGTTGTGAGAATTTTAATCAGTTGTATCTTGTTTTTTTTTTTATCCAAAATAAAACTTCAATTATGACCTTGCGCATGTCTTGGCATTTTATTAAAGGTGTTTAATCGTAATGATTTAGGGAAAATTCTTTTAAATAACATTGTTCTCTCTTAAACTTTTAGTGCAGTCACTTTATTGATGGTGTTCGATCATAATAATCTATGAAAAGTTTGTAAAATAATAGTGTTTCTCTGTAAAACTCTTATTGTGTAACTTTATTAAATGGATTTGATCATAATAATCTAGGAAAAGTCTGTAAAATAACAGTGTTTCTCTGTAAAACTCTTATTGTGTAACTTTATTAAATGGATTTGATCATAATAATCTAGGAAAAGTCTGTAAAATAACAGTGGTTCTTTGTAAAACTTTTATTGTGTAACTTTATTAAACGGATTTGATCGTAATAATCTAGGAAAAGTTTGTAAAATAACAGTGTTTCTCTGTAAAACTCTTATTTTGTAACTTTATTAAACGTATTTGATCATAATAATCTAGGAGAAGTTTGTAAAATAACAGTGTTTCTCTGTAAACATTTTAATGAAAATATCTGTAGATTTATTATTTTTGCACTTTATTTCAACAAAAGAAATTTTACCGTAATTTTATGGTTTTTGTTTGGCAGCCGTAGCTGCCAGTCATTTACCTTTTTTTTACGATTTTTTTTTTTTACAATTACAATTTATTACTTTAATTTTACGTAATTTTAAATGTACTTCAAAAAAACAGGAAAAAACTGTGTGTAAATAATACGGCAATTTAATTGTATAAAACAGACAAATTGCTGTAATTTGTCATTAATTGTATAATACATAAAATAACAGTCAAGCTGTTAATTTACAGATATTGTTTGTAATTTTTACGGACTTTTGAATATAATTTAAAATAACAGAAAAAATACTGTATAAATAATAGTGTATTTTCCCTGTATAAAAAACACAAATGTCAGTAATTTGTCTTTAATGATAAAGTACCTAAAATGAAAGTCAAACTGTTAATTTAGAGAGATTGTTTGTTATTTTACTAAGTTTTGAATATAATTTGAAATGACAAAAAATTACTGTAAAAAATTTAGAGATATTTTCTGTAAAATTAGGGGTTTTTTTTACAGTGTGTGCAATATCACCCGCTTCGAATGTTATCTTTTGATTGAAATGGAGTTATCAGTGGTTATCAGCTGATAGATATGGGCCAGTAAGGGTCTTCTGCGCCTACTGGTAGGCTCAGAAGGCTGTTATCATATCATCCATCCACATGGTTAATCAGCTATACTAATAGATAAGACTCCAGATCTGTTGTTACATTACTGTGATGGTTGGGTTTAGGGTTGGGGTAGGAGTAGACGTTAAAAAATACAATTAATGGGAAATTTAGTAAATAATATAAACAATTCTCTTTAACTTCCGGCCGCAGCTATATGGGATCTACCACTAAGTAGTGGCCAAAATTTTCTAGTCTAGTCTATTTAGTCAAGTCTAAATTCACAAATTTTCCACATGATTTTAACTAAATTGCTTTCGTTTGTGTGGATGTTATTATTGTGAATGAGCATTTAGAATGGTAACGACAACAATAAAAATTCGTTAAAAACATCCTAAACCAACCAATCAGAATCCATCGTGCATTATTATTCGTTTAAAGCAGCAGATGACAAAACTGCAGAACACATTTAAAATAATAACAATATTAATAATAATCTTCATGTTGACGCTGTAATAATCTTGTTGTCAGTGTGAACGGGCCTTCAAGATTTGAATGATAATGACACAAAATGGTAAATATGGTTCTAAAAAATAATCCATACCACAGCTCTAGCAACAACAACATACAGTAGAGGAACCATACAACTGGAATTACTAACAAATTTTTTTCCAGCCGATGAATGGAAAAAAGCTGCAGACAAAAAAAATGTGTGTACAGTGTGCAATATAATAATAAACAGAACATTATAGTGCATTGGTGAAGTAGCTAATACTCTTAGTTCTTCATCTAAACAGGCCTTTGTTGGATTATGCTCTTTTGGGAGCCAATTTTTATTTCTTTTTTTATAATTGAACATGTGAAACCTGTTCTGTTTTTTACAAACCCAAAATATATGATCATAAACATATTCCATGAAATATTTTAGTAATTTACCAAACACTTTCCCCTGGAAATGTCATTCGACAAAGGAAACGTGCAGAAATGTCATTACTGTTGGTTTAGATCTGTCATTGTACATTATGTTGTCTCACATTATTTTGTATTGCTTGAACCAGAGCTTCAGATGACAATGAAACTTAAAAGAATGCACAATAGTACCATCCACTTTGGTTTGCGATTCCAAGTGTAACTTCAAATAATTGTGTTATATTCAATTCTCTGAAAGTGAAGGCCTGCTACAAGTTCCCACCGAGACAGACCGTAAAATGACACTATGAGCACTCATCCATCAACTGCCACAGTGTACCACATTTTCTCATTTACAAAAAAAAATATATATATTGCACGATTTGCATTTTCTTTTTTATTTACAGCTTGTGGTAGTTGTCTTGTGTAGTGTGTGTGTTTGTGTTTGCTGTTGAGCTGGTGTCCTGATAATCCCTATGTGAATCCAGCAGGCTTGTGGTGCACTAAGTGTCATGTGAGGACACAACCAGACCGCTACACTCTCTCTCTCTCTCTCTTGTCCTCTACATTGTGCTGATTCCATGCATTCTCCCTCACTATCTGAGACTGTGTACCAAAACGATGAGCAGCATGATAATTCATATGCTTTTTGCATCCCTGATGTACTATAAGAGGTCAACTTTTGAGGTTATCCTATAGGTTATTTGAACTCTTTTGTGGTGTCAACAATAGAAAAGCACATAATATCTGCGATTATACCATAAATAAAGATAATGAATACACAGCATCATTTTAAGTGTTAAAAGCCCTCTGAATTTGATCTGCTCAGACTATTTTCAATTTCATTAAAGGGTTTGTTGGGTGTGTCCTTTTATTTATTTGTTTCCCAATTGTTTAATGTGCTTGTGAAATCATTTCGTTTCTCTATTCAACAAAATTTGTAATATATATATATATAAAAATTTTCTACAGTAAAAACTAAAGAAATAGTTACACCGCAAATTAACCATGATTTTGCTACACACTAACTAAAGTGTAACCATAAAAAAGGGGCTCTACAAGAAAAAAAAAATTGTACTATAGTAAAAATATGGTTAATTTGTATGTATATATATATATATATATATATATATATATATATATATATATATATATATAACTAATGAGTTTTGATACTGAAAGACTTTCCAGGGGTAAAAGTAACGCACTATGTGAAAATGTTTATGAGCAGTTTTATTAACACCTTTCGACTGTTGAAACACTAATTTAGCAATTATGAGATACACAACATACATTTCTGATAGTTGTTTTTTAACGTCTAGCCTTTTTTTGGCAGTATACCTTAACAACCACTGTCCTTAGACTGATCCCAACAGGCACAGGACGTCAACATGATGTCAGATTGACATTGTACCCCAACGTAGTGGGGACGTTGAATTTGGTTTGGAAATGAAAATTTGGTTGACGTCAGAACCCAACGTCAGGCCTATGTCCAACCTAAAATCAACCAAATATCAACGTCTAATAATGTTACAGTTTAACATTGTGTGGACGTTACCACTACAACATCTATCAGACATTGGATTTTGGCTGCCATACCTGACAAATAAATGTCAATTTGGCATCAGTGATAGAGCCTATTCAGTGGATGGGGATGATTGGGAGGCAATGATGAGTAAGGGCCGATGGAGGGAATTTGGCTAGGACACCCCTTCTCTTTACAAGACATGCCATGGGATTTTTAATGGCATGGGTTTAATGTCTCATCCGAAAGACAGTGTCCACTGACAGTTTGGTGTCCCCTTTACTTTACTGGGGTATTAGGACTCACACAGGTTGACACCCCCTGCTGGCCTCACTAACACCACATCCAACAGCAACCTAGTTTTCCCATGTGGTCTCCTGTTCAGATACTGACCAGGCTCAGCCCTGCTTAGCTTCAGTGAGTAACCGGCCTTGGGCTGCAGGGTGATGCGGCTGTGGCCATAGTGATTTTGATCTTTCTAACACAGCCTAAAATCAACCAAATATCAATGTCATTTGACATCATTATTGGATATCAAAATAAAGTTGTCCTGAGACAACTGATGTCACAACATAAATCTAACCTAATATTGACGTCTTATGACGTTGTGTGCCTGCTGGGATCTCTCTAACAGCAAAGTAATTGATGTGAAAACATGACTGGATGAGAATTTTGTTCTGGAAATTATACTAAGATTTTACAGACTACTATTGATCAGACTGTTTTCGCGTGACAAGAGAAGTGATAAATGACTACTACTGGTGATTAATGAGCAATAAAGAAATTTAAGGTAGCCTACAGTACAATGAAATACTTAACCATTTTTTTTTTTAACAGAGGTGAAATGTGGAACGTCTGGTCACCCTAAAGCGGTATTATGGCATGCATAGGGACAGTTCACTCAAATGTGAACATTTAGTTTACTGACTCTCATGTTGTTGCAAACTTGTTAGACCTTGGAACAAACACACTGGAAAAATGTCATGAAATGAAAGCCAGTGAGATGCAGTGTTGTTTTGAATCCATGTAAACCCCCCATCCTTTAAAATGTTTTAGTTATGGCATAAAAATGAAAATGATACTGGAATTATCATTGAAAGGTGAGTAAATGATGACCGAACTATGTAGCTTTAGTGGCAGTTTGTTCCCTTTTGTTAAGCTTACAAATAATTATATCATAATAAACATTTTTTTCCAATATATAGTAAGTAAATAAATAATATATCTAGTTGCACTCATATTATAAATCATTGGTTTAGTAACATTCAGCAAAATCCCCCAAATCATGCTAAAAAGGTAATAAATACAAATCTGTTCTGTAATTATTATGTAAACATGTATCTAATAAAACAGGGTGGAATACTCAAAAACATTTCTACACTTTGTCCATCCTAAACA
Source organism: Danio kyathit (assembly GCA_903798195.1). Taxonomy (NCBI): domain Eukaryota; kingdom Metazoa; phylum Chordata; class Actinopteri; order Cypriniformes; family Danionidae; genus Danio; species Danio kyathit. Next base: position 32,621,158 of record LR812539.1, read on the forward strand.
TTATCGCTGTCAATCTCTGGCAAGAAGCAAATAGTAAACTTATACAGTCCTACATGCCAAAAGACCACAGTCAGGGTTGCAAAATGTTTAAAGAGGCTGTATGTAAGAATTATGAATTCATATTGCTACAGTATGAAATGGTTTCTTTACTTTAGTTTTTTCACCACTGTCATTTTTCTTGTATGCTTGTATTGTGTTATAGAGAAGAGCACAGCACATATAAACTAAATATAGCCTTCAGCTGCATGTATGATTTGTTTTCAGTATATTGGCACAAAAATATTTTCAGATTTGTTTTACTTCTAATTAAAGCATAAAGAATTACTTTATTGTGAGTATATCAGGGCACTGAATCATGTCTTTTGTTTGTTACATGTGAACAAGTGTAAGCATGAATAGCAACGCTCTGTAGTTCACTTAATGACCACCGGTGTCACTAATAAAATTCTAAACTCTGCATACAGCATTTTTAACATTCAAAACAAAAAACACTCCAATCCCGGACGAGCCCCCACATGTAACCCATTGGTCCTACTTCACCCAACCTGGTCTGAGCTGGGATCGAACTGGCAATTCTTTTTGTATAAGAATCGGAAGTGTAACGGAGGCCAGCTAGCGAAGTGCTAAGCCTAAACCTCACTCCGCTAACCTCTAAAGGTGCTCTAGCGACAGATGCTAGAGAATCGCCAGTTCGATTCCAGCTCAGACCGGGTTGGATGCAGCAGGACCGGTGGGTACCAGAAATAAAAATAAGTCTGCGAGGAATAGAAGTAGAATATCATCAATTGATTAAACCGTTGTTCAACATGTTCAGCTTACGGAAAACCTTCAGTAGACAAAAACTACATAGATAGCTTTGAAAGGGGTCAAAACTTGTTTAATTTCCAAAAATGTAAGTCTATCCCACACAGCCTCGTTTTCATTTGTGTTAAATTCAATGTGGCATCTAATTTGACTAAAGTCTATGGCATCTGAACATCTTCAGCAAGTATGCAGTCAACAAACCAGCTATAACCGGTTTGACTACGAATAAAGAATCAATCATTCCCAGATGAAGTAATATTAGGATGCTTGCTAGTTCTGCAAAATGTGCACTTTCTCGTAAGCTGCTTTGGTAAGCAAGTGTCCTCTCAGAACATAAATGTCAATGGGATGTAAACATAAAGCATAATATGTCATGCAAAGCAAAAAAAAAAAATGCTGCTAGAATATGAAAGTCGCAGTCAAAACAAAGGAACAGAGATTTACTAAGGTGTTTTTTTATTAAAAATGATGCACCAAATGATCTGAAATGGAAAAATGTTCATCTAGAGATGTTTTGTCAAAAGTATTATAATGTGTTTGTTTTAGTTAGATATAAATGGCATATAAAATAAATACAGTATAATAAATAATTCAGTCAATGCTTAAATAAATCTTCACCACCGCTATAATGCCACTAAAAAGATTTGTTTTATCAAGCTCAAGTATCTTTTACAATGAATCTCATCTTAAACCGCCCGTGAGTTGAATCAAGTTAGCATTAATTACCTCTCGAAATCCCCAAACTGCTCATTTATCTGGCCACACTGGAGTTAGACAATCTGTTCAATGATTCATGCTACAGTAGCAAAAGTTTCCTGCGAAGCAGAATTTGAGCTAGACCGGTATCCTTTCAGCTTCAAACACAGAAAAACTCCATAAACCAACAAAATAAGTAGCAAATCTAATGTGAGAGCGAATGCAAGTGGACTGAAACATTTACAGCACATAACTAGCTTTTTTTTTGGCTCAAAAATGCTCTCATGCATTCCAACCCTCATGAAAAAGTAACAGAGTCCAAAATATGACAAAAATTTTTTATATTAATATATTCTGATGCGTGCATATATTGGCCAATTTATTCAAAATTACTAAAATTTTATAATACATTGTGCAATATATGCTATTATATTATATACAGTTTTTTATTTTATTTGACATATTACAGTACATTCCTAGCATTTTGGATATTCGTTTCGATATTATTATCTTGAAGAAGGCTTTAAATAAAAAAAAAATGAACACAACATTTCGATAATTAAATATCTGTATATCTTTTAGAAAGCACCATATTTGACAATTGCCAAGTGAAAATGATCAAAAATACTTAAGATTAGCACATTTCTGACTGAATGAGATGATCAGTCACCTCTATCTACCTATAACAGTGTGTTGTGACACACACAAATAGAATACCTAACTTTAACAAGTAGGTCTCATCTAATCTGGTTACTTGATTTACAAAGAAAACAACAATTACATGAATGAACAATCAAGTCTGTAAAGCCATTCACTCGACGTACAAATGAACTCAATCATGGTTCAGAAATCTGAGCAGGTCTCACGGCATGACACTAAAAAAAAATGTGTCAAGCTCAGAATCGCTAAAAGCTTAAAATGGTGTATGACTCTGACAATCAATCCCCTGACCCTCTTCCACAAAGATTGACCTCTTTGACGTCTGAAAGGTGCAAAGGAGCACTTAATGTGCTGGTCTGTCATGTATAAGCTAACATTACATCCTGACAAATTAAAATCTTCACCACATGACAGCTGCAGCTACAAAGTAGCTTCCCAAATGACAGGTACGCTCCGCAGCTCAAAAGCGATGGTCGCTAACGCTCTGATGCTAATCAAGTATGAATGTCAATATCATTGATGACCCTCAAAATGCCACAGCAGACAGCAGAAAGGTACGGTCACATTAGCTAAATGTTAGCTAATTTTGCCTGAAAAATAGGCCATCATTTATTATCAATAATGGTGATGTACATATCATAACTTTGATTTCAAACCAAGCAACTTCCTGTCGGTCAATGAGGCAAATCAAGTGATCACGTGAGATTAAAATTCATATGCATTCCAATTAAAATTCCGGTTCAACCACCAAAATTTGCCAACCCTTACAAAAAATAACAGTTTTTTTTTTTTTTTTTTGTAGTTTTGTAGTAGGTAAACCTAAATGAATCATGGTTTTGATAAACAAATCATTGTATAACCATGGTATTTGTGGTAAAAGTGTTGTTATTGAAATGGTGATCAATCCACCAAAAAAAAAAAACATGGTTACTACACTTTAATATAGTAAAACCATAGTAATTTTCATAAGGCAAACAATGCTAAATGTGACCGTACCTGAAAGCTCATCAGACTGATGCAGGATGGTGTTGAAATTCTAAAACATCCAATACTGAGGTCTTCAAATGATAAATTGTGGTCACATTTGCAAAATTTCAGCAAATTTCGAAGACAAAACTATTGCCAATTGCTTTTCATCAATAGTGTGAAGTCACTTTCAAACCAAGCAGACTACTAATGGTCAGTGTGGTGAATCTAGATGACTAACTAAACCAATTTTTAAATATGTTGTAAAGAATTATTTCATCTTCACACAGAATTCCCAGTCGCTTGAACAGCAATTTTTTCTCCCAAGATTTAGTCCCAGGATAACATCTTAGCAAGTGATTTCTTGATAACAAACAGTGGACTTTTTGTTTCTGAAATTTAGTCGAAATAACACCAATGTGACCGCACCAATAAGCAGCAGCTATTATCTGCTGGAAGATCACATTAATGATAACATTAACAAAGTTCAGTCTGAAGACTTTTGATAGCACCTTACGTAGGCTGTTAAATGCCTATATTGTGGTGATTGGCCACTGGGAGGGGTTTTAGCCATAAACCACGCACCTATAACCCCTTTAACCTGCAATTAGGAGGTCAAGGGTTTTCTCCTTCACATCTTATTTATTCCAAATTCTTTTGCCAGGCTGAATAACTAGTACAGCGTTCAGCCATTCGATGCATCTTTAGACATTTGTTTTTTTTTTCAAATGTACAAACTGACTGCACATCTGTACAAGTGATATAAGACACAGAACATGCCACCTCTCACCTGACGGCCATTACGTCCCCCTTGGACAATGGCTAGCACACTAAAATGTACATTTGCCCAGGTATGTTTGTTCAGACAGTGAAAATACATGTCTTTCTGTAGAAAAAAAGCACCGTTGGATGATAGAAACACAATAGAAACCTTTGGCCGCTGGGAATAGCCCTCTCATCCCAAAGAGACTTCCCCCAAAGGGATTTCACAGAGGGGGCTGGGTTGCCATTTCTGGTTTAACCGAAAAAACAAACAAAACAAAAAGGCTCGAAAATGGCCTACAAAGGCAGTAGATTAACTTTTTGTAATTTAAAGAAAACAATAAATGAACACAAGAGGAACAAGCATTTAGGAACCCTATTAAGGCTGATGTACTGTATGCCATTTTAAATATAAGGGGCATCGCATGTTGATGACAAAAATACTATAGTATATTATGGCACAAAGTCCTATCCTCCTCACAGTACAGTACACTTTATAGTCTTATTGATTAAGGAAGCTGTAGTATTTTTGGCATCACTATAGTACTTTTTGAATAGAGCTAAAGGGGGTTGGCGTAAACTAACAATGTCACTTACATCAGTCACCAAGGTTTTGCTTCAGTGCAAGTGTGTTTTAAAAAGGATGTAGCAGCTATTGTTTATGAGCATATACATTATTGAAAATTGCATTGGAGAAATAAATTTAAATTAAATCCAAACCCACCAGTTCTGCTGCTTTAACGGATGAATTGTTGTGCTTTTTAATGAGTGTTTCAATTTTTTATATAAATATAAGAGAACACTAACAACATCCCAAATACACACACACACACACAATTATGTGCTGTATATGTGTAACACCCTAACCTAACAGACACAGCAGTTTAAAAAACAAATAAACATTGGCTTTATAATATACAGTATGTTACATATTCATTTGCTACAGTACCATTCAAAAGTCATTTGGGATCAGTAAAAAAAAAATTAAATATGATTTTATTCAGCATGGTTGTTTTTATTTGATCATTTATAACAGTAAAGACGCTTATAATGTATAGGATTTACAATTTAAATAAATGCTTTGGAACTTTCAATCATGTTTCCACAAAAATATTAGCAGAATAATAGCAGCACAACCATTTTCGACCACCATTTTCTAATAATTTCTGAATTATTTTGAGACTACGTTTACATGGACATCAGTAATCGAATTATTTGTCTTAATCTGAATAAGACAATAATATGATTAAGGTGTTTACATGAGTTGCTCTTTGAATGTTCCTTTTATGATCCTGTTTTACATGTTATAGCACATAATTCAATTAACGTCATTGCTTCACCGCGCTATCCACATTTCCTCTGGAGTTTTGTGTAATTTCGGGTGTTTTATTTTTAATTTGTCGACTTTAACTGCAGTTTGGCACTTTCACTTACATTCAGGAACATTTCATGAATGCCCCCCAGGAAAAACGAGATATTGGATGTGAGTATGAACTGCTGGAAGAGTGTTGTTCATCATGTCATATTGACGTTGTACCCTAACGTCGTGGGGACGTTGGATTTTGTTTGGAAATAAAAATCGGGTTGACGTCAGAACCCAACGTCAGGCTGACGTCAATGTCCAACGTCCAACCTAAAATCAACTAAAAATCAACCAAATATCAACGTCTAATCATGTCACACTTTGATGTTTTGTGGACGTTACCACTATGACATCTATCAGATGTTCAATTTTAGTCACTTTCCAACACACCTTAAAATCAACCAAATATCAACGTAATTTGACGCCGCTATTGGACGTCAAAATACCGTAGTCCTTAGACGCTGGCTAGACATTGAATTTTGGTCACCTGACGTCACGACCTAAATCAAACCTAATATTAACGTCTTGTGATGTTGTATGCCTGCTGGGTAGTTTGATTAAGGTGTTTAGTTGTCTGTACTGCACTGAATTACAACTAAAATAGTAATGTAACTAAAATCGGCATACTCCACATGTCTTAATACGATTTCTGACCAGATTAAATAAATCAAAAATCGCTGTTTACATGGTAGACTCTTTATCAGAGTGTTTGTCTTAATCGTATTAAAATCGGATTATTGGTGTCCGTGTAAACGTACTCACTGAATGGCTGCTGAAATTCATCTTAATAAACTGTGCTATAAAATATACTAAATTAAAAGCAAACTTTTAAGTACATTAATGTGTTTGTATTTTTCTTTAAATAAATGCAGCCCTGGTGGGCACAAGGTTTCTTTGAAAAAGAAAGAAATTCTAAAAGACCCCAAAAGTTTGAAAAGTAGTGTGCACATCACTTTCCTTTTTGCGATTATATTCAATTTATTTAATATAGTCCAATTAAATTTGAACTGTGTAATAATGTGTCATTTTAAAAACTGTAAATATGTTTGTGGTTATAGTGTAACAGCACTAGACTTGTGGTGATTTTGAGGTATACCTGTAAGAACCCTGTGATCTACTGATCTACATAAGATATGGTTGAGACTGTTGGCAGGAAGCTCGGCAACTGCACTCTTATCAGATACACCGTCTGATAAGAGTCACTAAATCCCAAAGATAAGATGTAGCTTATAATATTTTCCTTTCAATCCGCTCAAAATGACCGATCCTTCTAAATTTGAGGTAAAAGAACTGGAGCAAAACCTTGGATCGCATGTATTCAGATTAAGTGTAACGTAACAGAGAAGAGAAGTAAACCATTGGGGTTGGCTGTGGATGTGAAGACGTTGGCTGACTGAGCGAAGGTGGAAGAGCTCAGGTTTGGGGCGAGTGTGGCCTTTAGTCTCTGGGACTTCAGAGGAGAGTGGCGTGGTCTGGGTCTGCTGTGTCCATACTAGCCAAAATGGCTTTCTGGTCTTCTCGAGGTGGGCGACGGTACAGCAGAGCGGAGAAGCGGGCGTACGGGTCCTGGCGTGTTAACTTTTTCTTCTTTTTGCGGAGGTAGAGAGCTTCTTCTGGCTGGAGGACCTGAGAGGTGTGGGGCTGCTGGGTCTGAGAGGGGGGCACACCTAAACAGAGAACAAGATAGAAATTAGGAAAGATGGTTGCAAAATATCACATAGCAGTCAACCTCTCTGTAATTGGCTAACAGCACCGTCTAAATGTCATATATGTCCTATTAAGCATTGTCATCACATTCAACCACTCCAGGCACATCGCCATGTCTGCTATCTTAGATAAGTCAAAGTGCTGCCACTCACAATAGTCTCTGGATGTAAAATATGCTGTAATTTAAATTACCATACAAACAGCAGATATACTGTAGATGTTCATACATACAGTTGAAGTCAGAATTATTAGCCCCCCTTTAAATTTTTTTCTTTTTTAAATATTTCTCAAATGAAGTTTAACGGAGCAAGGAAATTTTCACAGTATGTCTGATAATATTTTTTCTTCTGGAGAAAGTCTTATTTGTTTTATTTTTCGGCTAGAATAAAGGCAGTTTTAAATTGTTTAAACAACCTTTTAAGGACAAAATTATTAGCCCCTTTTAGGCTAATTTTTATTCGATAGTCTACAGAACAAAACATTGTTATACAATAACTTGCCTAATTACCCTAACCTGCCTAGTTAACCTAATTACCCTTGTTAAACCTTTAAATGTCACTTTGAGCTGTATAGAAGAGTCTTGAAAAATATCTAGTCAAATATTATTTGCTTTCATCATAGCAAAGATAAAAAAATCAGTTATTAGAGATGAGTTATTAAAACTATTATGTTTAGAAATGTGTTGAAAAAAATAAACGAGGGGGGCTAATATTTCTGACTTCAACTGTATGTACATTTTCTCTTAAGAGTTCACAGACTGGCTTTAATCAATCTACTATGGCTTACTATTCATTCATTCATTTTCTTTCCTGCTTAGTAGCTTTATTAATCTGGGGTCGCCACAGCGGAATGAACCGCCAACTTATCCAGCATATGTTTTACGCAGCGGATGCCCTTCCAGCTGCAATCCATCACTGGGAAAGGCTTAATATTAGCTTCATGAAACTATAGACTTTTCAAAAGTTTGATGTCTTTAAAAGTCCTCTCAAGGCTGTTTTTAACTGTAAAAAGGTCATATTTTGTAATAATACAATTAATTATTTGATATTTTTCAATCATATTTTATTACCATGATGGTAAGGCTATAGCCGGCAGCTAGCTCTCTGCAACTCTCACATGGTTGCCCACTGAAGCTAAGCAGGGCTGTGCCTGGTCAGTACCTGGATGGGAGACCACATGGGGAAGCTAGATTGCTGCCGGAAGTGGTGTAAGTGAGGCCAGCAGGGGGTGCCCAACCTGCGGTCTGTGTGGGTCCTAATGCCCCAGTATAGTGATGGGCACTCTATACTGCTCAGTGAGTGTCGTCTTTTGGATGAGACGTTAAACTGAGATCCTGACACTCTGTGGTCATTAAAAATCCCAGGATGTCCTTCGAAAAAGAGTAGGGGTTTAACCCTGGCACCCTGGCCAAATCTGCCAACTGGCCTCTGTCCATCATGGCCTCCAAACCATCCCCATATCATAATTGGCTTAATCACTCTGTCTCCTCTCCACCAATCAATGTATAGTGTGTGGTCTGGCGCAAAATGGCTCCCGTCGCGTCATCCAGGTGGATGCTGCACACTGGTGGTGGATGAGGAGATTCCAACCTATGTGTAAAGCGCTTTGAGTGCCCAAAAAAAAAGCGGATTATTAAAGGAATTATTATTATTATTAAGGCTATATTTTATTTAACATTACCCATTATTAACTTGTCTTATTATCTGAAACGTTTGAAAATAGTTGTGTAATTATATATCATCAAGGCTGAAATAATTTATACAACTGCGGTATGATTTTTTTCTTTTTTTCTTTTATTTTTGTGAAGGCATTTTTTCCTGGATTGACGATGAAGTATTACTGCTTTAAAAACCATACTGACCCCAAACAGTAATGTACATAACAAATAATATCATAATAAATAATAGTCATTTATCAGTTACTTGGTAAAAGCAAAAACTGACAGATGGCCTCATTCATGAGCTTTGGCTCACATCAGATCCACCTGCAATGAGTATATACGTGTATTTGTAAAGTATAATGTTGTTACACTGTGAATCTCTTGGTAATAATAATGGAGGTATTTTGGTTGTAAAAATACAGTATGTGGTACAGGGCATCAACAATACAGATCCAGTGAGCAATGGCGTTCAAGAAAAAGGAATTACTGTGTTAAAGGAAGCACCCCAGTGTGGAGAACCATCATCATGAAAGCTCTTAACACCAACATTCAGTGCTTGAAAAACATGAAATGCACAAGTATCTCTTTTAAAAGTACCCCATTACAGTATATCATTTTAAAAGTTCCTAATGTGCTTTTGAGATCTCCTGTACAATATGTTTACATTCATTCAAGATCAAAAGCACTTTAGTTTTTTACATTATAAACACTGCAGTATAATCTCTTTTCTCACAGTGTCTGAAATGTTTTGTTTAAGGATCTGGGGTCTCATTTCTAAAACTTTGAGTAGAATTCTTCCTAAAAGTGAACAAACATAAAAAAATATATATTAACTTATTACTGATTATGGCTCATATGATGATTTAAAGTGGTCCAATTAAGTCTACATTTGAGTTAAATATGTTTACTTAGAGCAGTGGTTCCCAAAGGGGGGTTGGGATTTCCCAAAAATTGAATTAATTTTTAATAAACTATTAGAATTACTATATTTTATCCATAACCCACCAAAGAACAAACTAGTAGTTAATAGTTACATTTAAAAACAACATGCAAATAAAAAGCCAACAGGCTTTCAATTTTTTTCCATTGGACTGCGACACCTGGGGTTATTATGTTAAATTTACCACATAGTAATAGCGTCGGATGCAGCAGATTGATTTTATGGCATCAGGTTAAATTTTCTGACACCTTTATGGCATTCACGTGCATTAAAAACAAATACAGGCCTCGACTGAACATGGAGGATGGTCTACCAGTGGCGGTCACCAAAATTACACCAAGAATAGACTTCGCCTATTGGTGTTTGTGCAACATTGAGTGCAAGGTTTGTGTATTTATAACCATCAGCAGGATATTGGTCACTGGCATTGTTTTTTTAGGGGTAGCAGGCTGAAAGGTTTGGGAACCCCTGACTTAGAGTCTACTTACAGCTGCACACATTCTCCCATCAAGTTAGTTTTTTATAGATAACAACTTTTACATGGGAAGTCTCTTTTACAAGAGATTGGGCCTCATCTGACCAATCCCAGCAAAGCATACTCTTTAAAAGGTGGGGTTTAGAGACACTAGGGGTCTCATTTATAAATGTGGCGTATGCATGTTTCTGTCCTTTATGTGAGTAAGCCACATTCATATATAACCTTGGTTTCTCTAAACCCTGCCTTGCATAGAGTTTACACTGCTGTGGTTGGTCAGATAAACCCCAATCTCTTGTGATTACAGATTACAAAGTCTATCTAAAGTTGATCTGTTTTCAAACTGTAGACTCTTAACATCTCTTAACAAATCCACAAAACAAATCTTCAAATAATACAAAATTTTAGGCCGCGTTTACACTAATGCGTTTTCGTTTTAAAACGCATAAATTTTGCTACGGTTACGCCATCCGAAAACGAAGCGTTTTGAAAACACTGGAGAGGCCGTTTTTATTCTAAAACGCTGCTGCTCCGTCTTAGTGTAGATGGGGGAAAACGGAGACATCTGAAAACGGAGGCGGGGCTGCTGAGATTCACTACCTGATTGGGGCTTTTGGGTCAGTGTATCCTCCCCCTATTTGTCAAGCCCCTATCACATGACTATAGCGCTACCGGAAGATGGCAGACCAGCCTTCATTGTAAACAACAACATGGACACAGAAATGGGAGCGTTGTTTGCACTATTGTCCGTTTTAGGCGCCATTGTGCAGTTAAACTCTGCCTTTTTTACTACAGCAGCTGCATATATTCGCAAGAGGCAAGCTATTGTTCGAGCACTCGCTAATCGCTCGCGCTTATCGTTCAACCAGCGTTTGCTGACTAACAATAACCAAATGCCGAGCGAGACACATGCTTCCTGTTTATACTTGAACGCGCATGCCCAGAGTGCGCGAATGGTTACGTGATATACGTTTTTGGTGGAGTAGTGTGGACGGAGATATGTTTAGAAACGCTAGATGAAATGCTAGTGTGGACGCGGATCGTTTTTGATCTAAAACGCCATTTCAAAACGAAAACGCACTAGTGTAAACGGGGCATTAGTGTCAAAGTTGCAGACCTTTCACAATCCGCTCTGAATTAGCACAACAGGGGCATTTTTGGGGTATAGACCTAATAAATGATCACTTCATTATTAAGTGATCTCCTTAAACAGCACTTTCAGGTATCTTAGGTATGTTACCATCATGATGACTGTACCAAGAATAAGTAAGCATTTGTAGAATCCAGTAGACAACTAAACAACCCACTTGGTTTTAAAACAAAGCTTATTTTATAGAGAAACTCACCTTATATTTTACACAATAGACATATAGTACATCAATTGTGACTTGTTTCTCACCCGTCTTTCGTCTGGCCTTGGAGTTGTTATTGTTGATGCCAACTTTCTTGGCTTTTTTCACTCGTTGATATCTCAGTGCTTCTATCCTCTCAGACCCTGCAGAGCCACTTGGTGCACCTCGACGTTTTCTGTGCGGGAAGCAAAGAGAAGCAAAGCCATCACACAGGGGAAGAGTAGTGCCGTGGCTTGCCATGTGTGTTAAACTTCTCACATTAGGGATCACATGGCCTTGCTGTGTTACTGTGGCTAGTGCAGGCCAACAGGCAACTACCATTAACCACGAATCTCTTACACTCAAATGATCTGCACCAGGCATGGTTCAGTTTAGCATGAAAACTATGATGCAAAAAAATGCTTATTTGAGTGGAAAGAGAGGTATACATGGAGTTTATGTTGTGTCCTGTCCCAAATAACATTTGGAATGCTTTAAAGAGCCCCTATTATGCATTTAAAAAGTCATATTTTTGTTTTGGGGGTCTCTAACAACAGGCTGATATGCATGCAAGGACAAAAAACACTTTCATTGTCTTATAATATGCATTTATTTTTACCTAGTTATCCCAACGACTCCCATATGATTCCTTCAGCGACTCATTTGTTCCCAAACCCCTCCTTAGCGTGAGGCTAAACTGCGTCTATTATGATTGGTCGACTGCGTTCAGCGTGAGACAGAGAGAAATACCCACCATGGCTTATAAACAATTTTGAAGTAGTCAGAGTGCAGAGTGTATGTGTGAGCCCAGTGCAGGAGTGCATTAAAGCAATGCAGTTTAACACCAGCACTCTATTCTTAACCATAAGTAAAAACAGTGACACACATTCAGTATTAATCCACACAGTGGCAAAAGCGGAACTATTTTAAAACTTGACTGCACATGTGTAGGAACAGCTGACGGTGGCCATAGCAACGACAAACGCCAGTGGATCGCGAGCTCATAAACGCATTTAAATCCGTAAACAAAGAGGCACGCGTCACATATTCAACATGGATTTAGACACGATATGAGAATATAAAGGGTTAACCTGATACAGTACAAGCGGTTACAAGTAATAAAACACAATGAAATACATAATTTGCAAGGTAGAGAAAACAAGGAGGCAACCATTTTAATCGCACTTACTTACACTTGTGAAATGGAGGAAGAAACTGATCCATGAACTGTGTACTATGAAGTTCCAGTCAAGCTCTGACAAAGTCCCATATAGTCTTTTCTGATCCTTCCTTTAACAAACGGCAGATGAATGCCCCGTTGTAAGCGTGTAGATTGCTGAAGCACTCGTCAGAAAAATGACGGGAACACAGCACAAGGCTATAATGCTGAGGTATTTTTGCAAAAATAAACTTTAACCACTGACTCTTCATAGCCTCATCTTTAGGGAAAATAACACTAACTTTCCCTCACACTTCAGAGCACAGCATCTACGCGACTTGATTCAAACGGGATCTACTACAGTGTTTGTCTTCCTCTTTTTCTTTCTACAGTGTTTGTGGGCGGGGCTGGGGGTTTCAATTTTCCCAGGTCTGCACGTGCAACAAATCGGCAGGGTTTGGTTCTGTATCGACGTCACGCCGACACTGCTAAAGATGAACTCGAACGCCGATTCATTCGAACCACTATGAGTCGACTCTTTTATAGATAAATCAATAGTTTTAAACACGTTGCACTGTCAGATTTAAACCTTAGCTGGATATTTTACTTGACTTAGAGCTGTGTTACACACTGCATGGAAGATAATTTTCAAAAATCCATAATAGGGGCTCTTTAAGTGAAGGTTTTAATAAACATTTAAACAAATCAATAATGAGTGAAGGTTACATAAAGAAGGCAAAATTTGTATACGTTATAATAAGTTATTAAGAAAAGAAATAGTTTTAAAATGTATACAGTACCTCAATATGGCAACATAATGTATGTATCTGTTTAAAGAGAAATTTTTAGAAGTCATGAAATTAGAAATACTATCTATAAAAACATTAGTATATATAAAAAAGTGTGTATGTATGGTCTTCCCATCCAAATACAGTATGGAGGCACTTAAACTGGCAGCCTGCATACTCTGCCCCCAACACACACACTCGCACACACACAATTTTCACGAGGCACAGTAAAATAACAGAAATAGCATTATAGAGGGGCCGTCCGTCTGTTGAGGCTGCCGAGAGAATTAAAGGCCATTAGTAGAGGGGGAAAATCACAGCTCAGCGACAAAGCATTGTCAGAAATGTGCTCATAGACATGAATACTGTCTACAATGGGCTTCACCATGCTGACAGGGGGAGAGATGGCGGGAGGGGAAAATGACTACTTGGGAACAGTCACATAATGAAAAATAAAACAAAGCACTTGGACAACAAATGTAACAAGAATTTAATCAGATATTTGTTGGTTTTTCAACTGAAGAGCAATATTTAGCAATGGCATGCATGGCATTTTGCACATGGAACAGAACTTTAAAGGGGAATACTCTGGAAAAGCACTTCATTGGGTGAAAGCTACAGTGTAAAAAGAAGCATTTTGTGGTGCAAATAGTAGTTTCCCCACTGTAAAAGAAGTGCAGGAATTGTTTTGGAAGAAAACTTGCTTCGCATGATTGTGAAATGTGTTCTGCAGTCTAAAACGAGTGCAGCTTTTTATACAAAAACATGTTTTCGAATATGTGTACACTACATCAATCATGATTATAAAAAAAAGAGAGTTGGTTTTTATCATACAAGGTGTAGGTACAAGTTCATGGGTTTTAAATCACTTGAATTGGTTTTCAAGCAATAAAAAGCATCTACCTAAAATGAAGTATAACATGCAACTCTTGCTTGAGACGGTCCCTAACGGCTGGTCCCCTTTATCCAGGTCAAGCCATAATTGAAATTCCCAGCAACTTCAGGTAGTGCTTGTTTGTCATTTACTAAACCTTATTTTAAGACCACGTTTATTACAAAAAATAATCAATTTGAAAAAAAAAAATACCATGAAGAAAACCATTAATAACAAACAATAAGAAAAATGGCAGAATCTCAAAAAATGTATATTCAAATTGGCTCACACATTGCGTCTCAAGCATGAGATTGTGCTGACCAAATGATATGTGCTAGGGTTCCTATTTAATAAGTGGTAAACGTGCATATGCATACTAAAACCAGAATGCATATAAGTTTCAAGACTGCAGAACTAAAATGTGTGGCTATCTGAAAATAAATCTTTAAAAAAATACAACCAAAAAAGTAAATTTGTAATAAACAAAAGGAAAGCAAGACCCAAAGACTTGTATTCCCCTTTAAAGGACGAGGTGAATAAAAGCCCCACCTGCTGCCCCCCCCTTTCAGACATGGATCCAACCCTTACCTATTGCGGTGTAGAGGACCTGGTCACAACAACGCTGCCCAGATAGCTGAGATCAATCAAAAACAAAGCAGATAAGACTCGAGGAGTCATCAAGAATGACCAAATGCCCTATTTGATGATGACGACATTGCAACAGATGAGAGCAAACAGTCCCTGCAACATGATTCGCCCAACAAGCCTCCCCCTGGCAGTCAGAGCTGGGGTGACCTGGGTGACAGGAGGCAGAAGAGAGGGGGGAGTGTGGAAAAGGTAATCATGCGGTCAGGTTACTTTGGAAAAGGAAAGGAGCACTGTGCCTGTTGTGCTGGACACACCAACCTCAGCCTCCACATCAGACACTCTGAGAGTCGTCCTAAAAAGCCTGAAGTTAGTCAAAACATTGGGCTTCATTTGGACAGGGATTGGTCAATTTTTTGCGCATGTGGGGTTCCTCCTGTTGGGTGAAAGGCAGGGTAAAGCATGACAGTGAATGGAAAGGCTGAGATCCTGTGGTGGCTTCCCTCTGATTTCAGGCTTTTTAGGGGCTTCGTTATTGCATTTTAAATGAACATTAAAATGGAGCTTCTCCAGACACGTAGCCCTAAAAGGTCTGTCACCATGTCTGTGAAGCAAATAATTCATCAAGTCTTGACTTGGAATCCACAACCACTTTTAGGAAAGCTCACTCACTTTTTAATCTAAGACAAGTGCTTTAAAGTGCTTCACAGACCTTATGAATGAAATTGTATGTCTGACATGAAAAGCAGAATCAGTGGCATAGAAAACTAAGCACAACTTGTCTATGTAGAAAATGAATGGTTTT
The DNA here is from genome assembly GCA_903798195.1 of Danio kyathit. NCBI lineage: Eukaryota > Metazoa > Chordata > Actinopteri > Cypriniformes > Danionidae > Danio > Danio kyathit. The sequence goes on from LR812539.1 coordinate 32,636,733, forward strand.
GAATAATGCAAGGCATCTGGGGCAGTATTTCTATGAAAGCATGAGTTCATTACTAAGACCAGATTAAGGCAAGCATCAAACAAATAAATTTAGCCCATATTAACAAACTGTAGCCTTAGACTAAGATTAAAATGTGTGGTCATTTCTGCACTGATATCCCCGAAGGGTCATAGATGTTACACTTAGGCCACATGGTACATGGCTTAGACCACACAACTCAGGCCTTGTGCACCTACCCTGAAGCTGATAACTGGGGTGGAGAGGGTTCTGATGGAAGGATCTCCTCCTCAGTTCTCCTCTGGGTTGGCATCTGCCCAAAAATGTTGCTGCTTTCTACAGGAGGCGAAGGGGACTGTGACGGATAGCTTGCCGCTGAGGTGGCAAATGCCATGTGGGATCGGTAGCTGGGACTTGCCCTTCGGCTGCCTTGACCTTGAGCAGGAGAGGAGGAAGGGGAGGACCTCCTAGAGAAACTAGCTGAAGAAGGAGGTTGAAGGGTGATCTCAGACATCTCAGGAGGGATCGGGGGTTGGATCATACTCGGACGGGGTCTGGGACGAACTACAATCTCTGGTGAGCCTTCGTGAGAGCTAATAGGGCTCTGAGTTAGAGGTGAGAGGCGGGATGGCTGGAGAACAACCATGCTGGGTTCCATCCTACGGGGCTGTCTGGGGCTAAGCCTGGGTGTAAGCTCGTACCATCTTGTGTCCAGGCTTCCGAACGAGCTTGGGCCAACCATGTGAGACACTGGGTCAGGGTAAGGCAATACCGGTACACCCATACCGTGGCTTGTGTGTCTTAGCTGCCCTAGACTCTGTGCCTCTTGCATAGGTAAACGCTTGGCTGGAAGGCCCTGAGGCTTGACCTTGCTGGGAGACTTGCCTGGGCGGCTCTTTGGGGCCTCCAGCTGCAGGATACCAGGGTAAGGAGATACTTGAAGTGTGGAGGGCTGGAGGGCACTAGGAGGAAGAACAAGAGGGGGAGGAAGGGGAGGTTCCGGATGAAGATGCAAAGGGTGTGGTGGTGGGAAAATAAAGTGAGGACCCTCTATTGTAGCAAAGGTGAAATCTGGTCTCTGCCAGACGTCTGGAGAGCGCGAGGTGGAGGGGTGTGCCAAGGGAAGGGTGTAGCCAGAGACTGCATAATGCTGAATCTCTCCCTCACCAATTTCCTCTGGTATGGTGGGATGACCAAAAGGCCCCTCCAGGTGGTATGGAGGAGAAGACATTACAGAGCTGAGAGGGCTGGTGTCCGGCATGTAGAAGGGAGGAGGAGGCTCAGGTTCTCCTGGACTGCCCAAATAGCTGTAGAACTGGCCATGGGTAAAGGCTCGGAAGTGAGGAGCACCACGGATCTGCCCTGTAGCCTGGAGCCGACTGGTCTCCATAATAGTCATGCCTTCCATGGGCCTCTGGAAGCGGGGACTGTAGGCTGGGGGCTGCAAGTAAGACTCTTGGCTAGATGAAATGGGGGAAATCTGATGGGGTCTGAGGGTAGCCATAACAGGCGGCATGGGCCCCGGATCATCATTCTCCTCATCTGACTGTCGAAATTCAGGATACAGGTCAGACTCCTCCACAAAGGGGAAGCCCTCAATCCGCCGTGCCTTAACTGGAGTTTCCATATCAGTGGGATCCATAACAAAGCGCCCATCTGGGCCACGACTGATCAATTCGATTGGTGTGGTAGCCTCCGCCTCATACTTAGAGACACTGTATTTCTTGCTAATTATTGCTCTCTTGGTCTTCTTGTATAAGGACAGCTCCTCCTTGGCAGGACTTTGAGGAAACTTCTTAGCTCGTAAACCATC